>JAHRHJ020000066.1:0-550028 GCA_019776745.2 Taxus chinensis | reverse complement strand
GATTTCTAACATCGTACCTGTCACAAAGTGATGGGGGACTTCGGCTAGCAACTATTTCCGGGATCCTTAACCTCGGCTTTCCCTAAGGATGACTTCCCCCTCCCAAGTATTGATCAACTTGTTGGATCTCATTATGGCGGGTCATGAAATGCTTTCTCTCATGGATGGCTTTTCATGATACAACCAAATTTTGGTTGCCCTGCCACAATCAACACAAGACTTGCTTCAACTCCTTGGGAACCTTCTATTATCGTGTCATGCCATTTGGCCTTAAAATGCTGGTGCTAACAATATCAGCGGGCTATGACCTATAACATTTTTCAATGCAATTATTCACACTATCCTTGAAGACTATGTCGACGATCTTCTCGGCATCTAAAAACATCGTAGTGGACATCTCGATTGTTTAAACAACCATTATTTTTTTGATCGCCTTTTAACAATTATTCTGTCGCGCCTTCACCCGAATAAATTGTCTTGGTAATTCTTTCGGAAACTTCTTGGCTTTATCGCTCTTTGTGCGTGGCATTGATGTCATTCCATCGAATGTCAAAGCTAATCCTAGAATGCCCCCACCCAAAATCTCAAACATTGCGGAGTTTACAAGGTAGCTCCATCTTCCGAACTTTCATCTCCCAACTCTCGGATCGATTTCCAACCTTTCCATCCCCTCCTTAAAAAGGATATTCTGCATATCCCCAAAAAATGGGCGAAGAATTTTCACCAGCCTCGAAGCTCTCAAATCTTATCTTCTTACGCCCCCCGTGCTTATTCCCAACCCCAAACAAACCGCCCTTTTTATCTACCTTTACCTTTCCGCCACCAAGACCACGCTGTAGGAGCCATGCTTGCCATCATGACCCTGAAATCACGAACAAGCCGTTTATTATATAAGTCGTACTTTGGTGGACTATAGACTGTACACACACATATAGAAAAATTGTGCCTGGCCTATCAGTTCGTCGCCACCACACTCCGACACTCCTCTAAATCATAAAGACTTTCGTCAGCACACCAACATCAGAAGACCGGCCATCCTTACATGTATGCAAAACCTCATCTGACCAACGCATTGCTAGATGCTCATGCTTCTCGCCGACCTCGACATTGAGTTTATCCACCAGAAATCAATCAAAGGACAAACCATCGCAGACCAACTTGCGGACGCTCCTTACCGGGGGAAAACAATTTACCAACTTTCACATTCCCGACGAAAAAACTCATCGCTACTCTTTCCCTCACGGAGGAGTCGTACCCAATGACCCCTTCTTCGATGGATCTAAATGCAAGCGCGGCGGAGAGGAGCCGGCGTGGTTCTCATTCCTCTAAGCTGAACCTTGCCTTCTTATTCCGACTTGATGCCCTTGCACTAATAAACAGCGGATACGAGGCCCTGGTTATGGGTCTCCAAGGTGCATTACACTTAGGTATCAAATTCTATCAACATTTTTGGCGACTCTCAAGTGGTAGTCAATCAAAGTTATGGGCGTTTACCAATGCAAAAAAACGAGGAACTTCAAAATCAAAAACTACGTGGATTCCAATTCTAGCGTTATTACCCACTCTTCTATACAAAACCATTCCCGCCTCCCTCACAAATTTGCGGATACTATGGCGCTTAGCGTCACAAAAATTCCCGCGCGCAACTGACTTGAATATTCGTCGTAGTCCAAAAACTTTTGCCCCATACTATTCAACCCCGAATAGTTTTGTATAAAAACGTGGTCTAACAATTCACGGATACAGGTACCACCAATTCACGGACTTACCTTACAATCTCTGTCTCCCACCTGACCTTAATAGTAACGGCAAACGTGCTTTTCTTAAAAAGTGTTCGCGTTATGTTGTCATGGGGGGACTCCTCGATAAACGTGGCTTTGATGGTATTCTCATTCGCTGTCTGACCAACGCTGAGGCCATCATTTACCATCAACAGGTCCATGACGGTATTTGTGGTGACATTTAGAGGGCCTTGCTCATGGCCAAACAAATCCTTCGCCTTGGTATTTATTGGCCCACTCTCAAGAACGACTGCTACGAATATGTAAGCGTTGGTATGTGTCAGCAACATGCCAACCTTCAACATTACTCCTAGCCATCCGCTCAAGGCGCTCGAGATTTTTTTGCCCCTCTCACAATGGGGGTTAGACCTTTATTGGTGAGATTCACCCGAACCTCTTGACACGTCACCATGGAGTAAACAGCGGACTGAATATTACCCAAAATGGGTGGAGGCTATTCCACTCATTTTCAATTCAAAAAAGAAAAAATGTCGAATTCATTAACCATCACAATTATTTGGTCGTTTTGGTATTTCACTCATCGCCTAATACCTAAATGGTAAAATCTTTCAAAAACAAGTTGTACAAACCTTTGTGACACTTTTGGTATCAAACTTAGTTTCTCATCACTTACTATCCGCAGGCCATGTTCAGAGCTGAATCTTTCTTCTTCTAATAAACTCTAAACCAAAATCCTCATGAAATTTGTCAATGATCGGAAGAAATTGGACGATCACTCCCCTTTGCCCTTTGGGCTTATCGTCCTAAGCATTCGACCTCTACTAATGCCACAAAACCTTTTCTTTGGTATACGGCACCGAGGCCTGTTTTTGCTCTCGAATCAATAACCCTCCCTAGATATCTCTTCAGGATATTCTCACCAACGATGAGTTCCGCCAAGAGCGGTTAGCCCATTGGGAGCTTCTTGACGAACGCCGTCTTACATCCTTGAAATCAACCTTCAAATCTATCAAAAACGCATTACCTGCTTCTGATAAGCTACTTCATGGCGTACCTTTAAGATTGGTGATCTTGTTCTCAAAGAATCAACATGTAACCAAACTAAACGAGCAAACGTGAAATTTGCTCCACTTGGATCGGCCTATATACTCACTCATACCTATGGATCTGGTCCTTATCGTTTAGCTTCGCCATGGTAAAACCTGAGCCGAACCCCTAATGCCTTGCACTTCCGAACATTCTACTTTGAAATTAGTATTATATCATTCTATCTACCTGTCGCCGTCCCCTTGAGCTCACTTACCACTACATACACCCTGTTGCCTACACTTCTTAACAATCATGCTCAATATTTTGATCCTCACCTCCCCTTGATTATGTCTTTCCCCTTTTTAGTCTAGTCCAATGACGTCAAGTATAAATAAGCCGTATTCTTCTGGGATTTTTTTGAGTCAAACTTCCTACTAAACTAGATGCTTCACGCAAAAGAACATCTAGTCATCTAAAATTAAATTAGACTGCTCCCTCGAGGATAGTATATGCCAACTATTGCTGTCTGACTAGAATAGACTGCTCCCTGAAGACAGCTATGCACAAAATCATCTTTTCTACTATCAAGACTGCTCCCCCCCCAGAAGGACAGCATATACACAGTCGCCTTTATCAGAAGCTTCTTCGCATTGATCAACTTCGTGACGACCTCAATAATAAAACATCAAATCCCTTTAGACTTCCCGCATCGATCAGTCTACCTTCAATAAAATAAAAGCCTCATTCACAAGAACTTTTGGGTCATGGACTGGCTATTTAGGGTAGGTTCTCTTTTCATTGTAACAGTTTTTGTACCTCAGCTATATCATCCACATCACCTCCCATTTGTTTTCAAACTCAAGGGACTAACGTACCTGAATTTTTGATCATAACCACTCTTTTCACTATGGACTCCGTCTATGCAGGAACTTAGGGCTTCATGCTCGTTCTACGTTGTGTGGTTGTTTAGCTCTTTTCACCTACGGAGCAACTCTTTTTCCCCCTTTGGCCTCGCATCTAGAATTGTGTGTTGATCTTATCAGTACCATTCCCTACTACTTGGGTATGGCTAACCTTAACCTTTGGCTTTTACCTATGACCTACACCAACAACATTATCCTACCAGCACCAACAACATTATCCTACAACTCACATTTTACCAAACAAAAAATGGCCTAACCATCCAATTGCCTAAATTCAACCTCTCCCTGGTCCTAAGGGCTAACTACAATCGGTCTTAGCCCTTCTTGCTTTGGCAATGGGCTATGTAGGCAGCACTTCGGAGACATGGGGTCTCCGCAAGTTGCTCGACCATCCCTACCATAACCTATCATGTGTTGTACTATATAATTTTTGTGTATTTCTATATTTAATTACATTTCTCTTTTTAGCTTTTTCAAAAACACCGAAAGTCAAAACGACAACATTCTATTATTATAACGCAAATCACATACAATTCTCGTTTTAGTTATATGTTTCACAAATACTCTTCTAATCATTGACGCGCAGGTCGGCACTCTATTTTATTCCTTATACCCTTGGGCTAACTTTATTAGACCCTCACGCCTCATCCCAAACTAGGTGATGATCGTGATCGTCCGACCCTCTCGCCAGGACCCCTCCTTCCTCAAGGTACCACTGCTATTTGGTACCCATCCGTACCCCTGATCTGCATCTCTCCTTTAACATGTGAAACGCTCTCTCGCATGGAGGTATCGAGCCTCTAGTCCCTCTGCTCGTGACTCACAAACATCGCAAATATCTACCTTGCTGCAACCCTCCTTGTTTTAACTTTGGCCTGACCACAAGCCCGCACCCAACCACCTTGGCCCGATCCAAGGCCACAACCAACCTTTTGGCCCCGACCCAGGCCACAACCAACCTCTTTTGGCCCGACCCAATGCCGCACCCACCATTTGGCCCGACCCCGAGCGCAACCAACCTATTTGGCGCCGACACAAGGCCTCACCCCAACCATTTGGCCGACCAAGCCTCACCTACCCATTGGCCCGCGACCTGGCCCTCACCTACCTATTTGGCCTGACCTAAGGCCCTCAACCTACCTAATTTGGCCGACCTACAGGGCCTCCACCTACCAATTAGGCCCGACCCCATGCCTCAAAACCTACCCTCCCGGGCCCGACCCAGCTCGCCCTACCAAGTCGGCCTGACCAAAGGCCTCGCCCTAACCATCTTGGCCCTACCAATGCCTCACCCCAACATTTGCCCGCCCAAGGCCTCGCCCTAACCATTTCGGCCTGAACCAAAGGCCTTCGCCCTAACCATCCCATCGTCAGAATCCCAACCTCTGTACTCTGGTCTCTCCTGCCTGGATGGATCGGCCTATTGGTCGCACACAAACAATGTGCTCATAGGCCCAATAGTGTAATAAGTATGAGCAATCCAACGTTGTCCTGTGATTTCACCTACAAGCCCATAAACCCCTGTATAGCTCCGCCAAATATGCAGGTGCCCATGCAAAAGTCACGTTCCTTTCTATCATCTCCCAAATAACACCCATCAATGCCTTTGGAAATCTTCCCCCTTCTGCCCTCGGTAACGCATAATACCCTACCGCTATCATTAAAATCACTGCTAACCTTGTCTCCTCAGGGTGTGCTGCATACATTACCCCATATGTGAATGAAAAACCTCGCTGTGTTAAGTCCCGTGCATATGGACCAAACACTTCTGTTATCACTGCCCGCCCCGCGCTAGGTAGTGCTTGATATACTGGTTCTCCTGTAATAGGGAGTCTCAATATACGAAACACATCTTCCAATGTTACTGTCATTTCACCTGTTGGCAGATAGAAGGTATTTGTCTCGGGATTCCATCTCTCAATCAGCACCTGTAACATACCATGGTTACGTCTAATTTGTGAATAATATCGAATCCCACTTAACCCCAAACGATTTATCAACATCCACTCCGCTGGTGTTACATCCGCTCGGATTCGCGACAACAGCGCTGGCACACTATCATTCATCCTCAACCCTGCCTCCGCCTGCATACACCAAAACAACAAACAACCATTCAATCCATTAGGGTTTTTTTTTCAAACATTCTAGAAATTCCTCCAGTAACCGGTATCGGTTCAGTAACCGATACCAGTTCCTTCTAACCGCTACCGGTCACTGTCGATTACATGCATCTTGCCTGAAACAACCACCTATGACAATAAATTGATCGTTTATTTCTTTCTATATACACAGACATACCCAAAACCCCGAATTACCTACCCCATAACACGCACCTCATCTATACCCCTGGCTATCATGTTGTCTTTCTCATATCTACCCACCCCACCTACTCTCCCCCATCTTATTCACGAAACATGCAGTAGTCAAATCACAAACAAAACAATACCTCTTGGGTTGCAGTAGCTTGAGGTGGCCCTTGTCTTCCCTCATGTCCTTGCCTGCTGGATGCTTCTCCTCGTTCTGCCATGATCACCACCCTTTTCAACTTTGTCTTTCTGCCTTCTGAACCTCGGATCACATTTACTTTCCTTGTCTCTTTTCTCCTTCTCACCCAAATCTCTCATGCAAATACCTATCTCAGTCGTCAAAAAGCATCACGTTCACATATTTAACCTCTTGCATGGCTCTAAAATTACAACTCAAGTTGCCACCCTAGCTTTTCTATTTTTAGAAAAACTCATACCTAAATAACCGGTATCGGTCGTGTAACCGATATCGGTCATACAGCTACCGACATCGGTTACCTAACCGATACTGGTTACACACCTTCCTTTTTGAAACAGGGTTCTTTTCTTCATTTCTCATCTAATTTTTTGTCGCGCCCGCCTCTTTTCCTGCATAAACACACAATTTACCACATTTTGTTCATCCACCACATATAACATTACATTTTCATTAAATATCATTTATTTTTCACAAATACACAAACCATCAACTACGGATATCAAGAAACTATCAATCTATACATCATTTGGATCCAACTCATCAGTTACATATATCACAATGTCACAAAAACCACCAATTCATCACATAACCTGACATTCATATATACGTACAAAACAAACAAAAACATCAGCATCATCCATCTATCAACATGTCAATTAAACTCATCACACATTCTATCTATTACCAGCCATTAACCACATATTTCAACACATTTTGAACACTGCATGTGGATCAAAACATCATCTCTATATATATACAAATTTTCAAAAATACAATGTGCCCTACATCGGGGCCTCTGTGATCTCATACAATACCAAAGCCAGCACGCAGGCCGCAATACCTACCAAAAATCTCGACTCGGCTCGCAGGCCGGTCTCTCATATCAAAAATATACTCGGCTCGCAGGCTGGTATCAAATATACAAACCGTACTCGGCTCGCAGGCCGGTATATAATAAATAAATGAATCAAAACAATGAATAAGTGTAGGCACGCAGGCCTCTATCAATACAACCGGTTCGCAGACCGGTGCCCATGTCCCTATACAAAACCATGTCGGGGATCTATCAGCTCTCCCCACCGCCCTCGGCACCTCTCCCCGCTGGTCCCTGTGGTGCCTCTCGCCTCCTGCCTGTCACGGACACGCCAGCTGTGGCTGCCCTCCCTGAGATCTCTGGCTGTGCGAGGTCTCTGCTCTATGAGCTGCATATGCCTGATACTCGACTCCGGTACTATCAAGAATATCCTGATAATATCGGGCCTCTGCTCTCACCTCCATATAGCGATCTCGTGCCACTGAAGGAACTGGGGCTGGTCCCCTGGCACCTAACACCAATACCCCCTGACCCTGTACCTGCACCTGTGGCTGTGGTGCTGGTGGTGGTGCTGCCTGTGCCTGTACCTGCACCTGTGGCCGTGGTGGTATCTGGGGCTGTGGCTGTGCTGCTGCTGGTACGGCTACCTGTACCTATACCTACACCTGTGGCTGTGCTGGTGGTGGTGGTGCTGCCTGTGCCTGTACCTGAGCCTGGGCTAGCTGCCCCTGTAAGACCCCTATCTATGCCTGTGCAGTAGCCAACTGTCCCTGTAATAGCTGCACCTACCCCCGGAGCTGATCTCTCTCTGCCGTAACTGCAGCCAAGTCTGGCTGCGCAGGCGGTACTATCCTCGCTGCTCTCTGCCCAGCCCACCATACCCTGTATGCTCCCGTGCACCCGGCATCATCCACACCCTCACCTGCTAGTCTCTCCGCTACCCAGTCTGGATCCCAAGGCTGTGGCGCTGGCAGTGGGGCCTCTACATCATCCCTCCTGTACTGAGGGAAGGGAGGTGGCTCGTCCTGTCGCAGCCCCATCTACCTGCGTACCCTCTCTAGGGGTATCCGCTCGTACTCTCCCGGCCTCCGTCCTGCTATCCAGAATGTATATTGGATCAGGCGCAGCTGTACGCGGGCTCCTCTGCTAGGCTGGTGACCTCTGTAGGGTCTCCATACAATATCTACTACTGTAAGGCCCTCTAGCAAGTGTCTATAATAGACCACTTCCCGACCTGCAACAATTACTCGTGGTTGGCCCACGACCCCCAACCACCTCTGAAAGCCATATCGGTATACGACCTGTGGCCCTGGCTGCTGGGGTAGCCCTACTGGCCTGATGCATACGATGTGCTCGTATGCCCAACAGTGCAACAAAAATGTAGAACAAATACCAAATCGCCTCCTCCTCCGGCGATAGCCCCATAACTCCCTGTATAATTGCACCAGATACACTGGTGCCCATGCAAAACAGGTGTGCTCCTCCACCATCTCCAGTAGCACCCCCATCAATGCCCGTGGGAAGCGGCCTCCCTCTGAATCCGGGAGGGCGAAGTAGTGTGATCCCTATCATCATCAACACGGCAAGCCGTGTCTCATGTCTGTGTGCGTGGTACATATCACCATATCCAATGCTCGCGCTATGATACGTAAGAAGCGCGGCTGCATCCCCAAAAACCTGCAGTATGCTATCCATGGCAGCCTCTGAATCTACTTAACTTGGAAAATAGCCTCTCCCTCGATCGGTAGCCGCAGGATGCGATACACATCCTCTAATGTGACGGTCATCTCCCCGGTCGGCAGATGGAACACATTGGCCGCCGGATCCCATCTCTCGATGAGGGCGACCATCAGACTGTGATCTCTCTCTATCACTCTGTACCTCTGGACCCCGCCGAGTCCCACCTCACGCATGATGGCCCAATGCACCACAGATATGTGTGGCCTCATCCGACTCAATAGTGGAGTCATCCTATCACACATCGTCAACTGCTGACATGCCTGCAAAACCAACCCACATCTTAGACCCACTCTTTTATTATAACATCTACTTTATCATCTAAACCCCCTTTTATATCAACCCCTCTTAATCCTAGACCCTAAACCCTAAACCCTAAACAACCAACTCAACCCAACCCACCCACTCAACCACCCAACCCACAAAAACCTAGCCCCTAAACCCCCAACTCACCCAAACACCCACCCAACCCCACACACTAACCCAACCCAACCCACACCCTAAACCAACCCAACCCAACCCACACACTAAACCAACCCAACCCAAAACCCAACCCTAAACCAACCCTAAACCAACCCAACCCAACCCACCCACCAACCACCCAACCCACAAAAATCCCCCACCCATCCCAACCCCACCGTCCAGACCCGATTCATACCGCCGATGCGCGACCGACACCGGTTACCCCCCAAAAACCAACCTTACCATCTTTTTCGACCGATGTCGGTCGGTCGCCTAGTGACCGACATCGGTCACTGTCTCCTGCCCGAGCCGAACCCCCACGTGGCCCCCAAACACCATTTTTTCACTTATTTTTACCCATCTACCCACCCAAACACCCCCAAATTTTACACACCTAGCCGCCTTACCCTATCTTACCTATCTACCCTCTCTCTTTTTCAAATTACGTCTATTTTACTCCTCATTTCCTAAAACAACTAAATTCCTACCCAAACCCCCAATCTCCCTTAATACAACCAAATGCATAAAATAAAGAGTTTAGAACCTACCGGTACGACGACACGTCGTCGTGGTGGGATGGGTGGTGGCGGTCCAGCTGGTCCAGCCCCTCCAGCTCCTCCTGCCTGTGCCATGGCTCCAATCCTGATCTGCTGGGTCCCCGGCCAATCACCTGCTGCCTCCTCAACTATTCGGGCCCACTACCAACTCTCTCCGCCAATCAAATAGCTCCACCTCACTCAATACCCCTCCAAATCAACTCTCCACATCAGACAAGTCAATTTGAATTGCAAATAACAAAAGTGACAATGACAGGTCGTATTTTTCTTTTTATAGGTTTTTCGACCTTAATCGATGTCGGTTTCTTTTTTGCCCTAAGGAACTGGTATCGGTCCCTTAACCGATATCGGTCACGTAGAATCGACATCGGTTTGATACCCAACTTTCACCCCATTCTTTGCCCTTATTTTCTCCTTGCCTCTTTTTCACCAATATCGCCTCTATCCACCTTGGCTGCGTAACATTTGTTCACTGGTCCAGCCTGACCTAAGGCCTCCACCTACCTATTCGGCCCGACCCACGGCCCTCAACCTACCAATTGGCCTGACCTAAGGCCTCCACCTACCTATTCGGCCCGACCCAAGGCCTCCACCTACCTTCGGCCCGACCCAAGACCTCAACCTACCCATTTGGCCCGACCCAAGGCCTTGCCCTCGCTAATTGGCCCGACCTAAGGCCTCAACCTACCAATTGGCCCGACCTAAGGCCTCCACCTACCTATTTGGCCCGACCCAAGGCCTCCACCTACCTATTTGGCCCGACCCAAGGCCTCCACCTACCTATTTGGCCCGACCTAAGGCCTCCACCTACCTATTTGGCCCGACCTAAGGCCTCCACCTACCTATTCGGCCCGACCCAAGGCCTCAACCTACCAATTGGCCCAACCTAAGGCCTCCACCTACCTATTCGGCCCGACCCAAGGCCTCCACCTACCTTCGGCCCGACCCAAGACCTCAACCTACCCATTTGGCCCGACCCAAGGCCTTGCCCTCGCTAATTGGCCCGACCTAAGGCCTCCACCTACCTATTCGGCCAGACCCAAGGCCTCAACCTACCTATTCGGCCTGACCCAAAGCCTCAACCTACCCATTTGGCCCGACCCAAGGCCTTGCCCTCGCTATTTGGCCCGACCAAAGGCCGCCACCCCCCCAACAACTTGGCCCAACCCATGACCGTACCACTTCCATACCTTACCCAAAATCAACACCATAGACTTTATCCACCCATCCGGTAGTTTTTGGTTCAATCAAGCTCACCTATTCGTGTTTTAGCACGATTAGGGTCCTTGACTTGATCTGTCGACCAACTTTGCCTAGACCTAGACCGTGACATTTATCTCAACCAAACCAACCATTTGGTACTGCCGAAACATGCCTAAACGTTCCTATACCTTACCTGTTATATACCCTGGAGCTACTTCCTATGCCTTGGATACTAGGATTATATCACCCTTGTTTGGATAAACTATCGACCTTTTCCTATACATCGCTGGTTTGCTCGTCAAATCATATACCCTAGTCGTACTGTTGCATTTCAACATGCGTCTGCTTCCTTGGACCTTCCCTACCACCTTACCATCCTCTCTACAACATGTACCCTTTATCAACCCTATCCCTGATTTCCCGTTCACTCCATCGGTGATAGATTTGAGGGGGATTACCTATATCCTTAACATGAGAAACCACTTCATATTATTGTTCGCGTAGCTTTAACAAAAACAAGCTACACGACAATAAGGGGCTAATGTAGACACCAAATTCGTGTCTCACGACCCCTTGTGACCCGCATCCCATTTCGCAACCTAACCTCATTACCTAAACTTTACACAATTATTTATTAATTACCTTGTAATGGATAAATCCACATCACCTTACCTGCCACCTCACTTTGCCACCTCATCATGACCTAGCCCTAACCCTAAAACTAACCTAATTAAGACCCATGACTTGGTCTAGACTCACATCCATAACTAATGCCTCCTTACTCGCACCCAAAGCCGACCTTCTAGCCACTTGACCAAGCCCGCAACTGATCCCTTGGGAGAAAAACAGGGAAGGTGGGCTATTTTTACTAAAAATAGCCCATCAGCACTGATAACAAAACATTTGTACAACTATCTTGACCATTGTTAGGTTGGATATGTGCGTTAGTACTTGTTTTCCCCGTTATATGAGCTTGTTTCCTTCTCATCTTGCATTGCATTATTATATGTTACATGGAGTTGGTACTTTCAGTAATGGACAATTGTTCGTAGTATGGCTTTTCATGTCATTCTACCTTTGTCGCATGCTTATATTTTTCATAAGGACCGATGATGTAGTTCCTATGGCAATATGATGATACATCAAATTTGTTCAAAACAAATAAGTGGCTAGAGGTTAATCTCTTCTCTCCTCTCATCCATATTTCTTCTAAACCACTTCCCTTTCACCCCTAATTCTCCCTCTCCTCGGGGCATCCTGCCTCATCCCCATTCTTCTGCCTACTTCTCATATTTTTCGATCGTTGATCGGCTTCCTTCATCACCCCATCGACACTAGAGGGGGCATCTCTCCCTCCTACTAATTTTTCTTCTATCTCTTCAAAATATCTTCTTTCTACTATCATTGAAATGGCATCACTTACGCCACCCCAAAGAGGGGAAAATGTAGACACCTATAATTACGCCCAAGCAATTTAAATACTTAAATTGCGCTAATTATCCCCTTTCTCACAAATCAACGACGTATCGTCAAAAGTGCTCATTTTCCCTCATATCATCATTAATTAATTAAACTAACCTAATTAATTAAGTTTCCTATCCAACAAATACCCTAATTAATGACCTTCTGTTAATAAATCACCCCTTCTACCTAGACTAATTAATTATTATTAATTAATTAGCTTTCCCTTCCATTTAACCAATAAATCAATATTTAATTGATTTAATCCCCTTATAATATCCTAAATCACACTAATATTCTTCTAATTGGCTTCTATAAGCTTACACATACCTATTAGTTAATCACCTTTGATTAATTAAAACACCCCCCAACTCCCATGACTTGCTAAACATGTATTAAAATCTTCTAAAGTAAGGTTACCTTTAATAAAGCAACCTTATCCATTCCTAATCATGTTTTACCTTTATCCCACATTCATGAGAATGTGTTGAATCATTTATCCTTTGGGCTATATAAAGAGCCCTCCACCTACCTTTTTACTTACACCTAAACTTTCTAAGAGAGAAAATGCAAAGCATATAGCAAAGAGACTAAGAGCTTGCACCTTGCCCTTTTGAGAGTTCATCATCTTGAAGAGTTAAGCCTCTTTCTTAAAGTGCTTGGGTCATATGGGAGGTGTCAAAAGGGTCTTTTAGCCCAGCTTTGATTAGCCCCCATTCATAGGTTCTTGGAACATTAAGGAAAACTATTTTGTTAGCCATGGAGCTTACTTAGGTCCATTCATTTATTTGTTGTTAGAGAATAGAGGAGTTTATATATTTAGCATTGTTAGTTTCAAAGTTTGTATTTATGAATGCTAGCATCTAACCCTTGTTTAATTCTTATCATGATGATGTTTATGCTTTGTTTTAGCTAAATTGTAGAACTATTTTAGGTGGTAGTTCTTGCTTCATTTGATTTAGCATTAAGGAAAGTATACATGCACACAATTTTTCTAACCATTCCCATGCATTTTGAGGATTAAATAGATTTTTCTAACAATATATATGTTAAAATCTTCCTTTTGCATGCAAATTTAATGGGTTTTTGTTAGAAATTAATTTAAATAGTAAAGTTCTAACATGTTTACATTTTTATAAATCCTTTTTTATGTGATTTTTTGTAAAATTCCAGGTCCACTCATAGGCATTAGAAAGGGGCAAACAAACACTCAAACTTGCACCATACACTTGAAATGGTACACATACGCTTCTCTAGGTGTGCACTTTTTACCCTATGTTAAAAAAATTCCAGACACACACATATTCTTGAAAGGGCGTGCATAAATTAGTCTAGGTATGTACATTTTACCCTCTATAAAAAAATCTAGATGTGTGCATACGCTCAGACTCACAAGCATGTGCTTGATAGGGCACACATATGTCATTAGTGGTGCCCATGTGTTGAACTGTGTTTATAACCTATATTCCAAAGGCCATAACATTTTCTCTCGAACTCGAAATGACTCCATTTGTTTTATGTTGGAAACATATTGAATCAAACTATGCAATGGAAACATCAAATTAATATTTTGAATTATAGATAATTTATGGTTTACTTTATTAGAAAACTAGTTATTTTGTAACATGTTTTTAAGTTTGTAAATATCGATCCATTTGATTTTCTAACACTTTACAAGGTCTTCTTAAGGACAATTGTTGATTTTAAAGGTATATTTGATCATTATTTGAGATAATTTGGTTGATTAATTTAATGAATGTGTGGTTTTTTTCGTTTATGAGGATAGATTGTGTGTACTCTTCCCCCGCACCTTATAGGTGATCTTAGGAAACATAAATGATGCAATACCTCTTTCATACTTTTAAAAACACTTAATTATAACTTTTCTGAGGGAATGAACATAATTTTGGATAAAAAATGAATGAATTGTGTTTTTGGTTCATAGAATTTCATCATTTTTATTAACTAGTTAGGTTCTACATTGTGTATGCTCTTCCTTGGCATCTTAGGATGATCTTAGGAATCAAAAGCAATGTTTAATCATATTTATATGACATCTTGAACTATTAATATTTATGTGAAGGACCATATCACTTGTGAAATAATGAGGATCAAGAAAAAAGATAACTCATGTGTTATAGCTTGCCACATGGTGCATGACAAAAACCTCACTAAGTTTAAAGATTAAAAACACACCATATTCAAAACATTTGATTTACAGGTTCGGATAAGGGTAAACCCATCCACTTTAAACTTGGATAAACTCCCCTTGGCATAATCCTTAAGATACAACAAAGGGGATGCTCCTCGAAGCCCCAAACTATTCCACACAAGAGGGAACCTTGTGGACGAAGCAGAAAGTGTTCCACTTACCTACTTGACTACTTGTGCACTTGTGAGTTTAGAGTCAAAACTATCTCCATTATAACCCTAGTGAAAATAGAATTGAACACATTTTTATGCTCATTTTTTCAAATTGGGAAAACTAAATCTGGGATACTCAAAGATTAGTTAGTGTGACTTTATTGGAAAAATGAGCTCACAGAGGTAATTAGTGACACCTAGTTGAGAGAACCAAATAGGAAGCCATTTCATCTTGGCCCCAAATTTATTGTATCAATCCCTCATGTTTTAAATTATCCTTTGCGAAGTGAGAACTTTTTTGGAGTCAAAAAATTATTTTTCGAACAAGGGGAGAATCCCTCAAATTTTGAGCCAAGCATCATTTATCACAAAATTTGTGAAGTGTTACTTTGTTTTATTTTTTCACTCATCATAACAAGATGAAAAACTCTAATGAAGTGACACTAAGTATTTTTCAACCCCATATTGATCTAATCCTTTACTCTCTTTTTAATAATTTTTATCAAAAGACGAGCATAATACGTGTGTTATTGATTGATCGTGTCCACCACTTTTGCACCTGTTAACATTCATCCTTGCTTGAGACTAGATGGTAAATGTTGAAAGTGTGTTGGTATGTATTTGCATATTGATAACATTGTCTTGATACCCATGCCAAGAAATCTCAATTGTAGCTTGGATTTCTCATCATCAATCTTCATTTGAGGTGTTACTTTTATTACATCGCCTTGATACAATTTCGATACTTATATCTTGTTTCTTGTAAAACTGGGTTTAAGTTTCAAGATTTTAGCGTTACTCATCTTGCACGATAGAAAATCCTTGATATACTTTGACTTTTTCTTTTTCCAAACATTGTCTTAACCTTGAAAATTTTCTTTGTTAATTTGTTTATGTCTTGTCAATATCATTTCGATACTAATATCAGGTTTTACGTAAAGCTTGATTAAATGTATCTAAGTGGAATTGTTGCATTGCTCACACTTATAACTTTGAACTTTTGATATTTAAGCCTTGTTTATATCTAGAATCATTATAGTATACCTTTATAAAAATTCATGTTAACCCTTTTTAGTACTTACGCATTGTTTGTTTTTAAAATTAACGTAAGTGTTGACATTGTCTTTATCATTTTTTCCGCCGAACTATCATTAAGACAGAAATTTACATAGGGATTATTTCCTTATTTTGGTTTTGAATTTTCATTATTGTTTCTTAGAGTTGTTCATCTTGTAAAATTGTTTGTCTAGGGACAATCATTTTTTATCCTTTGATAATTCACACTCACAGTTTGTATTACAAACCTTGATTAGATCATTGAAATTGTTTCATCACGATGTATATTTTCCATAGGTTGCCTTTGGAAAATCACATAAGCATCCCCTATTTATCCAAAAAATGTATATTTGGTTGTCATTATGCTTCCCTAATTGACATCACACTTCCTTCCCTTTAAAGGAGTTCAATAACACTATTTAGGTCTAGGAATTCACACCTAATGATGCCAACCATGATTGACTATCCCATGGTTCCTCACACTTGTGAAAATAGGGAACCCAGGTTTAGGAATTCATCTCAAAATAATCCCATCATGACTTAACCATAGTTGATTACTCTTGGTGCATCTCCTTTCCTCTTGTCATGTGTATAAGAATACAGGTATTCAAAATCTAGATGCCCCTCTTCACCACATATGTAACAAACAAATGGTCTTCATGGAGCCTCCCATCCTCTATCATAAAATTATCCTCTCCCCCTAGAAAATCCTCTACCTCTTAGTTGGTTTTAGAAATCTTGTCTCGTAACTTCTTGCTTTTCTAATCCACGAGATGATTCTCCCCTACCTTGGTTGAAACAAGCTCATCCTCGAAAGGAAGATGAGGCTCCCCTATTCATTCCAAGTGATCACCTAAAACTTTGAAGATTTTGTTTTTCTTTGACCTTTAAGGCTAATTGATAGGAATCCTCTATGGTCTTAATCCTATGCATACTTATCTCATCTTTAATAGAAAACTTTAATCCATTTACATACCTTAAACCCATTTTTTCCTTAGTTTCTTCATGCTCTACATGAATGTACAACTTGTAGAACTCGTCTGTGTATGCTTGCATTGTTTTTAAGTTCTGTTTGAGATTATAAAACCTCTTATAAATGGTTTGTGCATAATCCACATGGAGAAATTTATCTTTCATCTTCTTCTCCATCTTACTCCACATCATAATTCTTTCTTTCCCATTTCTTGACTGTTCTTTTAGTAGGTGATCCCACCATAACATAGCATGACCTTTCAATTTTGTGCATGCAAATTTTACCTTCTTTCCTTCTTACATAGCCTTCCACTCAAAAAAATTCCCCATGCTAGATAACTAGTCTATCAGCTCCTCTTGTTTTAGACTACCACCATACTTTGAAACATCAACTCTTATCCCATCATTCTTTCCTTCTAATGCTCGAAGCACCCTTTGTTCAAAATCTAATAGTAGCGCTTGTGTTTCCTCCTCTTCACAAACTTCTTCTTCATTTATGTCATCTCCACCTTGATTTCCTCTCTGGGTTATCATTGCAGCAAGCACAACAACTTGCCTCTGCAGATCTTGCATATTTATATTCATCTTAGCAATACTGCCTCCTCTTCCTCTTCTTGCTATTTTTTAAAAAAAAGACTCAAACCAGCTCTGATACCAAATAATGTAGCCAAGTTTGAAACAAACTTGATATACTACAAATAATATGAACTCCAAAAGTAAATAAATCTCCTTCTTCATTATTGAATAATCAATTATAATGTTTCCTAAATAGGAAAGATGACTCCCAACTCAAGTTGCCAAGAAAACCCTAACTATCTTTGACTAAATCTACTCTATGTGGCATAATTTACTATTTTTAGAAGTTTACTAGAACCTTCTATTCTTAGTAAGTTTGCATGCTTATTCGTACGTGCACAAAAATTGCCATGCATCTTCTACATTCCTAACTTAGAGTAATTTCCAACTTTCTAACTCATAATGCAACTAATAGACTAAAATTAACTAATGTCCAAAAATAGAAAAAAACCAAACTATAACTTAAATCCTCATTTTTGGCATCAATATGGAGGATTTAGGGCCCGAAAATGTGCCAAAACTTTCCCTAAGTAGTAGGGCTGCTTGTTAGTGCATTCCTCTCATTGAAACATGTGGTTTCAAAAAATAAAAGATTCAAACGGACACTCGAAGCTCAAGTTATGACCTTGTCAAGTTCTTGCTAATTTTGGCGCATCATACATGTAGAGTTATTTCCTCCTAATTCTAATGCATGTGATAAAACTTATAATTTATGTATGCAGGAATATGATTTTCTACCTGTAACATTAGTTATCCTATCTAATTTTTCACTCCCCTTTCCCTCTCTACATACAAAGTCCTCTCTTTTAGGTATTTGCAGGGTTTACTAAAGGGTTAGTGGAGTGTCCTTGTTGGATCCCCAGTCGAAAGGCCAACATAGAAATCCACCCTTTCATGTGGATTCATAAATAGAAGTTGCACCATTTAAGTAGAGGGACTTATATTCCTAGAACATTGGCAAGAAATCCACAAGTTTTTCCACCCAAAAAAATTTCTCTCCAACACTAGGTTAGTAATTAAAGATCTAAACTTGGCCCTGTAGCCATTTTAGTGAGATTCATACACCTTCTTAAAGTAAACAAAAAATCACCCTTTGATTTTAAATTGATCTTCATAGGTTCATGTTTTAGTTAGTGATCCAAAGAGTAGGGATAACTTAGGCATGTTAGTTTGATTTAATCTTGTTTCATGCAATGATAGAAGTTGTTCCTTTAAGCTCTTATCTTGATGGTTTAGTGTAGATTTAATCAATGATTTTAGGTTATTATATTTTAGCTTCTTTTGATTAGCATTTCTAAATTTAACATGAACACATTTGGCACGCCCGGTGGGACTTACTCCATAGTCCATAAGAAGTTGATTTCAAGATTTTTCATTTGACATTATTTTTTTAACCATTTCCATGCATTTTGAGGATTGAATAGATTTTATTAACTTTATTTATGTTAAAATCTTACTTTTGCATGCAAAGTTAATGGCTTTTTGTTAGAAATTGATTTAAATAGTAAAGTTCTGACTTGTTTGCATTTTTAGAAATCATTTTTCCATATTTTTTTGTACAATTTCATGTCCACATGTAGGCATTAGAAAGGGGCAATACATCATGCTCAAACCTGCACGCATATGCTTGAAAGGTCACATATGCTTGTCTGGGTGCACACATTTTACCCTCTGTCAAAAAAAATTCTAGATGCTTGCATACGCTTAAAAGGGAATGCATACACCTCTTTGGGTATGCATACATCTTTGTTATGCAAAAAAAAATCTATGCGTACACAGTACTCAAAGAGTGCATACTCTTGAAAGGGCACACATATGTCATTAGGGGCCCATGTTGAACATTGTTCTCATAACCTATCTTCCGGAGGCCATAACTTTTTCTCCAGAACTCAAAACAACTCCATTTTTTTACATTGGAAAGATATTGAATCAGAACTATGTAATGAAAAAATAAATTAGGATTTTGATTTATAATTAAATTTATGGTTTACTTTATTAGAAAAATAGTCATTTTCTAACATGTCTTAAAGTTTGCAAAGTTTGTTTTCATTTTTTTTCTAACACTTTGCAAGGGTCTTCTGTAAGGACTAATTGTGGTTTGCAAGGTATTTTAGATTCATGATTTGTAGCTAATTTGGTTAGTCAAAATTGATGAATGTTGCATTTTTTTACTTATAGGGTAGATCATGTGTATGCTCTTCCCTCGCACCTTCTAGGTGATCTTGGGAATCAAAAATGGTTCAATACCTTTTTCATGCTTTTAAAACAACACTTCATTAAATGGTTTTTCTAAAGGAATGAACTTCAAATTTGGATAAAAAGGAAATGAGTTGTGTATTTGGTTTATAGGCTTTCGTCATTTTTATTAACTAGTTGGGTTCCACATTGTGTATGCTCTTCCTCCGCATCTTAAGACGATCTTAGGAATCAAAAGCGACGTCTAATCCTCTTTCTATAATGCCTTGAACTACTAATATTTCTGTGAAGGACCATAATCACTTGCGAAAGAATAAGGATCTAAAAAAATCTAATCTGTTTGTTGTAGGTTTCCAAATAGTGTGCAGAAAAAACCTCACTAAGTTTAAAGATAAAAACACACCATATTCAAAACACTTGATTTTAAGGTTCGGATAAGGGTAAACCCATCCACTTTAAACTAGGATAAACTCCCCTTGGCATAAGCCTTAAGCTACAACAAAGGGGATGCTCCTAGGAACCCCAAAGTATTCCATGCAAGAGGGAACCTTATGGATGAAATGGGAAGTGCTCCGCTTACCTACTTGACTAGTTATGTGCTTGTGAGTTTAGATTCAAAACTAATTCCATTGTGACCCCTGTGAAAACACAACTAAATGCATTTTTATGCTCATTGTGTCAAAGGGGGTAAAGTATAGCCGGTATACTCTAAGATTAGTTAGTGTAAATTTATTTGCAAACCGAGCTCGCAAAGGTACTTGGTGACACCTAGTTGAGAGAATCAAATAAGAAGCCATTTCTTCTTGGAGCCAACTTTACAATATCAAGCCATCATGTTTTAAAGATCCTTTGCGAAGTGAGAAATTTTTCAGATTCAAAACATTGTTTTTTGAACAAGGGGAGATTCCCTCAAAGTTCGAGCCAAGCGTCAATCATCACAAAAATTTGTGAAAGGGTTACTTTGTTTTAGTTCTTCACTCGTCATAAGACGAAGTGAAACTCTACCAAAGTGACACCAAGTATTTTTCAACCCCATTTTGATCTACTCCTTTTCTCTCTTGTTGATATTTTTGATCAAAAGAGGAGCATCATACGTGTGTTATTGATTGATCATGTCCACCACTTTTGCACCCATTTACATTCATCCTTGCTTGAGACTGGATGGTAAACATTGAAAGTGTGTTGGTACGTCTTCACATCTTGATAGCCTTGTCTTGATACCCACGTCAAGACATCTCATTTGTAGCTAGGCTTGCTCATCATCGATCTTCCTTTGAGGTGTTACTTTTCTTGCATCACCTTGATACAATTTTGATACTTATATCTTGTTTCTCGTAAAATTGGGTTTAAGTTTCGAGATTGTAGCGTTACGCTGCTCACATGATAGCAACTCCTTGATATACTTTGACTTTGTCCTTTTCCAAACATTTCCTCAACCTTGAAAAGTGTCATTGTTACTTTGTTTGCATCGTGTCAATATCATTTCGATACTAATATCATGCTTTTCCGTAAAGCTTGATTAAACATATCTAAGTGGAATTATTGCATTACTTGCACTTGTAACTTCCACCTTTTGAGATTTAAGCCTTGTTTGTATCTAGACTCATTATAGTATACCTTGATCAGAAATCACTTCAACCCTTGTTAATACTTATTCCTTGTTTGTTTTTAAACTTGACGTAAGTGTTGACATTGTGTTGATCATTTTTTGTTCAAACTGTCATTGAGACACACATTTGCATAGGGAGTATTTCCTTATTTGGTTTTGTGTTTTGAAATTTCATGATTGTTCCTTGTAATCAGTCATCTTGTAAACTTGTTTTCTAGGGACAATCCTTTTTTATCCTTTGATCCTTCACACTCACAGTTTTTTTTCCAAACCTTGATTGGATCGTTGAAATTGTGTCATCACAATGTATATTTTCCTTAGGTTCCCTTTGGAAAATCACACAAACATCCCCTATTTATCCGCAAAATGTCTAGTTGGTTGTCATTATGCTGCTCGAATTGACATGGAACTTCCTTCCCTTTGAAGGAGTTCAATTACACTATTTAGGTCTAGGAATTCAGACCCAATGACGCCAACCATGACTTTCACACGGTTCCTCACACTTATGACAATAGGGAACCTAGGTTTAGGCATTTACCTCAAAATATGCCCATCATGACTAAACCACGGTTGATTCCTCACGCTAGAAAAACCATTTGGGTACCTTGTTCCCCACCTTCATCTCATAGTCGGTGGTATGGTTTGGACAATTCTAATCCAAATTATTATTCAGGTTCCCTCCACTCTTCTTCTTGATTCTGATCCAAACTATTATTCTGATTCTCCTCAGTCTCTTGATGATCTATTTTGATCCAAACTATTATTCAGATGTGACTCCTATGTCATGGTCCTCCCTTTCTTCATAGGCCCTCTTCATCAATCATCTAAAGTGACTCCTATGTCGGGATCCTCCCTTCCTTCGCAGGACCCCCTTTATCCATCACCTCAATGACCTCTTCCTCTGTCAAAGATTCGTGTGACTCAAATTACTTCTAGTCAATCATCTAAGTTAACTCTGACGTCGCAATCCACTACGTGGATGTGTGATCCTCTGTGTCTACCAGAACCATATCATCTTATACGTAAGCCCATGCCATCTTCTTCTACTCACGAGACATCTAGATCCAAATCTACTTCGTCTCTTGAGTCATCATCTTCTCAATCTTCCACACCAGTTGGACCCATTTCTTCTAATCAACCTCCCATGGTCAAAGAACAACAACCCATACCGATCAATTCATTTCATAATGAAGAAGTGATCACAGAATTCTTGGGGTCACATGATGACATTCCCCTAGAGGATCATGAGCAAGGATTCAATTTTGACTTCGATGTGCTCGCATATTGGGAGGAAGAAATTGATTCTTTTTGTCAAAAAATAGAGGAAGATCCTAAGACCATTGAACTTGATCCTCCTCTTATTCATCCATCTTCACATCCCTCATCACATGATGACACACCTAGTTCAGGCATCGATCCATGGCCTATATTTTCATCACTCAATCATTCTTTACATATCACAATTCCTCAATCACAACCTCTCATTAGGTCACCTCCAGTATCCCTTCATCTTCTTCTATATGTGGGTCACCATGAGTAGTCCCTCATCTTATATTCTTGGACCACATCCTAGAATCTCATTTTCATCTATTCTCAGGCCACATCCTAGTAGCCCTTTATGTTCCCTTTATGGTTCACTATTGAGTTACTCATCATCTTCTATTCTCTGGCCACATCCTAGTAGCCTTCCATCTACTATATATGGTTCACCTTTTGGTAGCCCATCCTCTTCAATTCTTGGATTTTATCCTTTTCCTCACATCAATCATAAATTTCTCTTTCTTCTCCCACTTCTCGGGATCAAACAAGTCATGCATTAGCTTATAAGAAACCCAAACGGTTTCTTCATCAAGCTCAGATCAAAAATTCCAAGAGCTCCAAAGCTCCCAACAAGTCAAACAACCATAAGGTTTAGAATCAAATGCAATTCAAGAATTCACATCAATGTAACCATCAAGTATGGCATAAAGTGCATAAACCTATGGATAGGGAACTCAAGCTCCCACATACAAAATCCATGTTTCAAGATAAATCATAGTCATTTGTTGAATATGAGCTCACCACGATCATCGAGATCAGAGATAATATGACTCTTGATAAGAAAACATGCTTAATCTCCCTTATCAAGGAAATCACAAACATTGTTGTTGGATCTTATCACGCCAAGTGACCTTGTTGATCCCACCTTTCAGAAAACATAAAATACAAAAAATTAAAAACATTAACAAAAAAATTAAAGGTAAAAAATCACAAAGCAATAAGATATTGCATACACATGGAAGTTCTTTCTTCCCTTTTTTTGTTCTTCTTCTTTGCAAGTCTTCCTACCATTTTCATCCCTTCGGTGATATTTTGGTTAGCCTATTCACATGCATTTTGTGACATTTATCTCTATGGTATTTTTTTGACCTTGGTCTTTTATCACCTTGGTAAATTAAAGAACGACTGACCTCTTAGAGATCCTATCACAATCAACATCTAATAAACTTGTTGCAAGAAATTTTGACATATTTGTTGACACTAGCCAATGTCGTCATCACAATCACTTCCATATCCTTCCATCAAGCCATATGTGGTTCTTAACCCCTTGTCAAACAAGAGAGCTGAAATACATTTTTCAGAAAGTAAAATCAAAATCAAATCAAACAACAGATAAAAGATAAAGAAAATATATATATATGATATATATAACTCTCTCTTGGGGTATTTCCAATAATCTCTACCGGGGCTATGGATGCCTGACTGAAGTAGAGAAATGTTGTGATTAGAATCAAATGCATCTCTCATCAGGCTATGGATGTCTGGCTGGTAGTGGAGAAATGTATGATCTCCTTCCACAATCCATTCATAAATCAAATTTGAAAATAAATCATTCCTACACATTGGCTAGCATGTCTTCACTTGCTGACTATCAAATATCCACTTTGAGAGGTAATTAATTTCCACGTGCACACACTGGATCTCTATGAGAAAACAAGATTAGTATGTTACCAAGTGTCTTTTTTTGGGACCTTGTTCAGACTCTTACTCTAGTCCGTATCTTGTCTCACGATTCGTGCCTTTGGCTAATCACTTCTTCATCGCAAGGCTTCTAAGTTACATTCATAACATTCACATCATTCTTCTACTTTTTTCAGAACATCCATGTGTATAAGATTGTCTTTTTTCCATGTTTGCAGACACCTTTGTCCCCTTTCACAAAAATAATCTTCTACTTCCTTTCTATCATGTGTTTCTTGGCCAGCTTATGTTGGGGGAATCCTTGCTCCTTCCTAACACATCATTGGTTTATGTTCATCATCATGATTGAACCTATCCATATTGGCCTTGATCCCCCCTCTACACATGAAGAGTTTTCCTTTGAATACTCCCACCTAACACTGGGAATTTTTCACATCTTCACTTTCTTGTGCATACACATGGCATTCTGCCCTTGTACATCCCATCTATCACTAGGGGCATCCATGCTTCTTTGTCTTCCTGTACATAATTTCTAAAAACTTTCAAAATCAAAAAAACATTCAAATATGTTAGAAAAATCAAAACATTCAAATATGTTTAAGAAAACTTCTAAAAATCAAAAACCATCCTACAAAACATCGTTCTTTAGTTCTCACCTGTTCATGTGCATGACTTACAGATCATCTTGATCTACCCCCATTAACAAATTTGGTTTTCTTACTATGTCTGTACTTTGGGGCACAATGAGTTTCTTGGTACTATTTTCATAGTGCACAATTAATATTTTCATAGGACCCAAGTGTCCTCCATTATTCCCCTTGCATGTATCCTTGCTTGGGGCACCATTTTTAACCCTTTTCATTAATTCACACAGGTTGTGAACTGAAGCTCGATAACAAAAACATTGGTACACCTATCTTTGAAATTCTTGGTTTAAGTATGTGTGTTTGTACTTGTTTCCCTGTTAGGTTAGCTTATTTAATTTCTCGTATTGCATTACATTATGTATGTTGTATGGAGTTAGGCATCATTTTACTTTCTTGTATTGCATTACATTATGTATGTTGCATGGAGTTAGGCTCGTTTTACTTTCTCGTATTGCATTACATTTTATATGTTGCATGGATTTGGTGTTTTAGCAATAGACATTTGTTCGTACTATGGATTTTCATGTCATTCTACACTTTTGTCGTATGCTTACATTTTTAATAAGGACTGATGATGAAGATCACTGACAATATGATGAAAATTAAGTTGTTTACATGGCACTGGATGGATGTTAGCTCAATCCCCCTTCCTCATACTCATTTTCTTCTATATTCCCTTTCTTCTCTTCACACTATTCTGCTCTTTTTCTAGGGGCATATTACCTCCTTTGTCTTCTATTTGTTTCCTTTATCTTTTTGATCTTTGACCGACCTCTTTCATCACCCCATCGACACTCAAGGGGGCATCCTTCATTCTACTAAGTTTCCTCCTACCCCTTCAAAAATCTTACTTGTTTATGCTTGTCTACTATCTTTGAAGTGGCGTAGCTTACGCCACCCCAAAGAGGGGAAAATGTAGACACCTAAAATCCACTTACCTAGAATTTTCCTCTAATTCATTCAATTAACGACACTTCATTAATTAGATATTCTTCACTCCATTATCGGATGCCCATTCATGACACCTTCTTGGTCGTATTCCTCCTATAATCAACTAATTTGGCTAATAAACCCCTTGTATTAGCTAAACATCTCCCTATTCCCCTCTAGATCACTTCTGCAAGCTTCCTAGGCTATTAATCAATCACATATGATTAATCAGACTCCTCCCAACTCTCAATGAGTCACTAATCACTTGCTAATCAAGTTTAACTAGCCTAAACCAAGCTTAGCTCTTCTAAAGCATGTTTATCCACTCCTAATCATAAAGTGATTTTTGGCTTACCTTTTTTCCCACATGCACCAAAATTCCAAACTCTCCCAAAGTGAAAACTATAAATACAAGGCTAAGCCCTCCCTTTCAACCTTACAACTCATTTGTATCATATCCCAAGCTATAAGACATCTGATCTTGAGCTTACTTCCTCCATTGGAATAGCTTCTTCATCCATTTCTTCATGTTAGGTTAGTAATGAAAGATATAAACTTGGCCTTGTATCCATTTTAGTAAGATTCATTCACCTTTTTGAAGTAAACAACAAATCACCCTTTCATTGCTAAATTGATCTTCATAGGTTCATGTTTATATTAAGTGATCTAAAGAGTAGGGATAACTTAGGCATGTTAGTTTGATTTAATATTGTTTCATGCAATGATAGAAGTTGTTCCTTTAAGCTCTTATCATGATGGTTTAGTGTAGATTTACTTAATTTTTTTCACTTATTGCAAGTTAGAAGTGCTCTCTATAGTTCAATGGTAGAGATGAAGTCTTAACAGGTATGTATGAATGTCTACTATCATTCCTTGATTTTTTTATTGATTTGATTTGACCTAGAAGTGTTTCAATATAGTTGAGAGTGAGTGTATTGTTGACCTTAGTCAATGCATGCTTGTACGAGCCTAATATTTATTCAAGTAGATAGTAAAGACCTACAGTTGTCTCAGTAGTCTAGAGGGAAGTGTTAAGTGATTGGGAAGGTATGTTATTGATTTTCAAAACTCATTTTCATCTTGAAAGGTTTGTGCATACTTCAATTTTTTTCTTTACATGTGGAGGTTGTTAGAAGATTTTCATATGCATGTGAGGGTAATTTTTTGCTCCTATGAAGTGAATGAAGACCTATAGGTGTTGGTGGCTAAATAACAAGTGTCTTATAGGTATAATATGTATCTCTTTTCTCCCACATATTTTAATCTACATGCTCTCTCATTTACTCATGATCTGTATTAAGGAAGTGTATAGAGATAATCTTAGGAATCTATAAGGATGAAAAAATGTGTTTAGGTCCAAAAGTGACACTCCATAGGCCTGTAGAATCAAGTTGTTGCATGATAATAAGTGTGTAGAATATTTAAAGATGCTCATCACTTCTTGGTTTGATTTTTTCATATTGGGTATGTATGGTGTAGTGCATCTTGTATCCCGCTAGAGGGGCATAATCAATCAATTGTCATTATCTCTCCCACAAACCGAACTAATAGAATTTTTTACCACTCATGTGTAATACATATTTCTTCTACACTCCAAATCCAGTCATTTCAATTATTTGATAAAGCCTTTATTATGGCCCGTAAACTCAAAATTTTTACTCTTTAAGAAAGAATAGTCAAAATTAGACCAAAGAAATTGAAATCTGATTTCCCATCCAAATCATCTTCCAGTTAAGACAAACCCAAATCATCAGCCAATGTCGTAGTCATCAAATATTCTCTGAATAATGATCAACCACTGAATGATTCCTCCCTCAACTTAACTACATACCTATTTGAGAGACTTACAATGTGATATTTGACAAATTTTTTGCCACAAGTATGATCTATCTTCTAGCGATCCGTCCTAAAAACACTTCCATTTCCAAACCCTCTTGGTACAAAGATAATGGTTATTGTAAATACCATAGGTTTAAAGGTCACAAAATAGAAAGGCGTCGTTCATTCCACAACACCCTTTAGGATCTAATTGATAAAGGATAACTAAACTTACAAAACCCTGATTCTCCTTAGAACCAAAATCTTGAAGTCTTCAAAAAAAATTTCTAAATCATCCCACATCGAGTATATAACCCCAAATGAATAATGTACAATCCCACCATACCATAAACACCATTAATAATACATCACCCATTATCGAATCCACACCCACACTTACCTCTAGTAACACACACAAATCAACATTCAAACAATCATAAATATTCTCAAAATTTGTTGTCTAGAGTAAACCCTCTACATCCGTAGCTACATCCTCTTCACCCAATCCTTTTAAGAATATTTCATGAGCACTATAAAAATAACTAGTTCTCTAAATTATGAAAAAAAATCTATGACGACTTCACAACCCAACATCGTCTACGTGACCCTCAAATTTTCCTTCCTCCCCCATCTAAAAATTCCACCATTATAAACCATTCCACTACACCCATACAAAGAATCAAACTTCAGCCCTCTATCCTAGGGCCCCATCCCTCATCTAAACCACCTACCACAGCCTCACAATCAAAAACTACTTATCAAAAAAACACCAAAAAACCTACACCAAAGGAAATGCATTCCAAGATAGTTTAATTGAAAAAAACACCTTTTCCTTCCACCTCCACATCAAAGGGATACTATGAAGATATGCTAGAAAAACTACTTCAATATTCACTCATAGTGATACCTCCTCTAAAACCATCTAACACTCGAGGCTAGAAAGCTTCTTGGTATAATTTTGAAGCCTCTTGTGACTACCATCAAACACTTGGACACTCTATGGAAGAATGTAAATCCTTTCACGCATCCATTAAAAATATTGAAGACAAAGCTCTCCTCCCTTCACAATTACAAACATCAAATAAACCTCACTCAACACCTACAACATCATCAACCCCTAATATTGTATAATCCTTGAGTAAGCTCCTTCCCTGTATGATCGACGCTGTCCACATTACTACTTGAGCTCGTACCCATGAATGAAATTCTTCATGAGGAAAAAAAATAAAAACATTCGTCGTTATCCCACCACCTCCAGAGCTCACCTCTTCATAATCTAGAGATAAACCTAATATTTTCATTCCTCTGACCCTTGAAAAATCTAATCAAACATCATAATAAAAAACTAAAATATCCATTCTAGCCACACCTACGTATTCCACTACAGTACAAAAGGTAGTCATTAAACAATTACTCCAGGATCCCATTAAAATTTCACTTTACGAACTGGTTTAAACATAACCTTCACATAAAGAAGAAATGATCAAATCCATGTAGTCTATATCAGTGCCTACTAACAATCCCCACTCTTTCACAGATTTTATAGGTGCTCTCAAAATATCCTCAGCTATTTCTTTTGATTCTACTGAAATACCATAACTTCGGCCTGAGGACCATGATTTACCTCTCTTCATTATAACCCAAATAAATGATGTCCTCATCAAGAGGGTCATGATTGATGGGTGCACAATAAATATTATCTCATCCATCACATTTAACCAACTCCAATTACCAAATACCATCATCACTCAAATACTAGTCCTCCTTTAGGGTTTCAATGATACAATCACACCAACATTTAGGTACTGTCATTTTACTGCTTAAGGTTGGAGTGAAAAATCTTCCTGAGCTTTTATATATCATAAAAGGATTATTCTAGGATAATATGTTATTAGGAAAACCTTGGATACACACCATGCATTGTGTCCCTTCGATGCTCCACCAATGTCTCAAATATGAATACGAAGGTAAGACATTCATGGTCCCCATAGATACGAATCCTTTCACCGATTGTAGTATAACATACTGTCTAAATGACGTTATCATCCCGAAATCAAAATCATCCAATGAACCATCCACCAGCACATCCATTCCATCATCCAAAGATCCTGATGATTCCTCCCTTAAAGACGTTAT
Source organism: Taxus chinensis (assembly GCA_019776745.2). NCBI lineage: Eukaryota > Viridiplantae > Streptophyta > Pinopsida > Cupressales > Taxaceae > Taxus > Taxus chinensis. The sequence goes on along the minus strand of JAHRHJ020000066.1, from coordinate 520,330 downwards.
GGAACGCATTTCGTTGGGGGAGTACCATATCCTCGTGCTTAAATCACTTCCCACACCTAAGATATATTGAAGACTAGACACACAACCATTGTATGAGATTTACATTGGAGACATTATTTACTACAGACCTTCCTATTTAAAAACCAACCTTTTCTATTGGGGAGCTGACTGTACCTCTTCACAGTACAATTATTGACATCACGCTATGTGCTTTACATTTGATTTCGATTCTTTATACAATACCACTCGCTCAAATGTACCTTCACCACTACACATGGAAAGGGTTTGGATTTTGATGCTATGAACAAGGAATATATTACTTGGCTATCAAAAATTCTCTCAAACTACATGATTAGTGTGGGAGAGGATATAAAAGGCCCACTATCTAATAATCTTCTCAAACCACATCCACATGTATCACTGAACTTGAACCATTGCCATATATAGAATATGAGGATCCCATGGATATGGATGACACCATATCCATCCCACCTAATGTTTTTTTAGTAAATACTATTTCCTTAGGGACTATAACTTAACAATCTAACCACATCACTAAGCAACTTTCTCTCATTTGGCAACAAATGATCGAAGAAGACTCATCCACCATAAACATGCTTCAATGTCACAATGATCAAGAGTTCTTATCTCATATGGGAGCTAATGACCATTTCCTTCAAACAAATTTACCGCTTGACACATCAAAACTCCATAATGAATCCATTATCATTGTAAACATAGGAACCCCTCATAAACCTCAAAATGTTAAGGTAGTTCAATCATTAGATCCAAAAGAATTAAAAAACTTTAGTAAATTTTTATCCAAATATAGCCAAGCTTTCTCCTAGTTATATAGTGATATGTTAGGTATCTATCCCAATATCATCGTACATAACATCGTCACTTATCCTAATGCTAAACCATTCAAACAAAATCTTTGCAAGATATACCCCACGTAGCTCTCCTTATCAAAGAAGAATTACAATGTCTCCTTTCTACTAAATTCATCATACCCATTTATTATCTATAATGGGTCTCTAATATCGTACTCATAACCAAAGCCTCAAGAAAGTTATGCATCTGCACTAAATTCCAGGATCTCAATCTTGCATGCCTTAAAGATGATTTCCCTATCCCAAAAATAGATCAACTGGTTGATCTAATAGCTGGTGATGAAATGATTTCCCTCATGGATGGATTTTCCAGTTATAATAAAATTCTCATCACTACTAACTATCAACATAAAAAATACTTTATTACCCCTTGGGGGACCTTCTTCTACAATGTTATGCCCAATAGAATTAAAAACACTTGAGGCACTTTTCAATGCACTATGACATACATCTTCCATGATCTTATCCACAAGACAGTAGAGGATCAATTTTATGATCTCTTAAGAAAATGTAAATGAAATTAAATTCATCGTATAGTCCTTGAATCAATATTTATCTGACTTATTCAATTTTTCCTTCATCTTAACCCCACTAAGTGTGTTTTTTGCATTCTTATTGGTAACATTCTGGGGTCGGTCATCTCTATCCAACGTATTGAAGTGGATCTAGCCAAAATTAAATCAATCATTGAGATTCCTCCTCCATCAAATCTCAAAATCCTACGTATCCTTCAAGGTGAACTGCAACCCATCTGACGTTTCACATCTTAACACTCATACTGTTGTCAACCATTTTTTCACCTTCTTCATAATGATGTTGAATTTAGATGGGATCTTAATTGTCAAAAGGCTTTTGATGAAGTCAAACAATGTCTTCTATCACCACCTATACTCACACCTTCTCGCAAGGGGGAGCCCTTCTATCTTTACATATCTACCACATTTCATGCCTTAAGCACTATGCTCTCTCATTGAGATGAGAATGGCCATGAAATTTTTTTTTATTGCATAATCAGTACCCTCTATGAATATGAAACCCATTATACTAAGGTAGAAAAATTATGTTGTGCTCTATACTTTACTACCTCTACATTATGAAATTACTTACTTAGTCATAAAAATTTCATTATCATTAGCATTAACACACTTTAAACTATGCATTCCAAACCATACCACAGTGACTGTATAACGTGGTGGCTCATGCTTATGACCAAGTTTGAAATTGAGTTCATATCCCAAAAATCCATTAAAGGTCAAGCCATCGTAGATCAGATCATCGAAACACCCCTTCTCGAAACTCATATTCTTCACGAATAATTTCCCGATGAATCCATCATAATTATTTATTAATATAAATTCATCCCTATCAAAATGACTCTCTTCTTTGATTGATCTAAATATCAGCAAGAGGGAGGGGCCAGTGTCGTTATCATACCACCCTAGGGGATTCCTTTTCTGCTATCATTTAAACTTAAATTTTAATGTACCAATAACATGGCAGAATACAAAGCTTTAATCATGGGTCTCACCAATGCTATCCTATTGGGTGGTCATGTCTTAGAAATATACAGAGACTTACAACTTGACATCAATCAAGTCAATGGAGGATATCAATGTAAAAATAAAATCTTGCAAAAATATAAAGACAACATTGATTTTCTCTAAGGTTCCTTTGACCATTACACTATCTAAACAATCCCACGATATTCCAAAAAAATTATAGATACAATGGATTCTTTAGGATCCCTCATCCCATTACAAATTGAATGATCAACACATAATCCCTTACTATCTGTTGTTGTTAATAGATTAAATCACCCCTCACATCAAAATGAACTCCTGCCTATCGACTTTGTTAACAATAAACCAATTGATTTATGGATTTCTTAAACATTTGACTATCTTTTTGAATCTAAAATCCCCTCTGACTTATTGCACAATGGTAAACAATAATTTCTTTAACGCATCTCTTGTTAGGTCATCATAAACAATATATTATATAAACGTGGCTTTGATGGCCTTCTATTAATATGTCTCAAGTTTAACAAATTTTTCAAAGGAATCAAAGAGTTACATAAAGGTTTATGTGGTGGACATTTCAATGGTAATGTCGTCATTAAACATATCTTACGACTGACTACTACTAGCCTACTATCAATCAAGAATGTTGTGCTTGTATTAAGAAATGTGTCAAAAACCAACAACACTCAGACCTCATCCATGTACATAGTCATACTTTGCAACCTGCTCACGATCTATGGCCTTTTCATAATGGGGGATAGAACTCATTGGCACCGTCAATCCAAAATCATCACAACAACACCATTCAATTGTCAAAGCCATTGAATATTTCACTAAATGGGTCAAGGTTATTCCCTTGACTTCAACTAAAGAAAATCAAATCATCAATTTCATTTATCAATACAACATATTTCATTTTGGATTCCCTCACGAAACTCTGTCACATATAATAAGAAAATCCTTCAAAAGCAAGGATTTTAAGAAACTTTGTGATGCCTTCAACATTAAAATTAGTTTTTCATCACCATACTATCCACAAGTAAATGGAGAGGAAGAATCCTCTAGCAAAACACTTACTAAAATTCTCATGAAAACTATAGACAAAGTAGGTAGGAATTGGCATCTCCAAATAACGTTTTCTCTGTGGGCTTATCAAACTAGCATCTGTACCCCTACAGGTGATACACCCTTCTCTCTTTTCTATGGCTCCAAGGTGGTCCTACCCCTTGAAGTTCAAATCCCATCACTCTGTGTATCACTCAAAGATTTTATCCCCTACGAATAATATCGACAAGACCATCTTGCATAACTATAATTATTAGAATGAAAAATGTTTAATGGCCCTTAAACATCATCAAGTTTATCAATAACACATCAAAGGTGCTTATAATAAGACATGTCAAAGAACTTGAATTCAAAATTGGTGATCTTATTCTCAAGGAAAATCAAAATTTCACTACTTTAGAGTGAAGTAAATGTGGAAATGTTTTCCGCTAATTAGATTGGTCCATACATTATCACTCATAAGTATGAGTCAGGATCTTATCATTTAGCCTCCCTTGATGGTGAACCTAAAAAGGAATGTTTGAATTCCTTGTGCTTGCAACCTTTGTACTGTTAACCCTTGGAAATCATGATATTAGTTACACTTAAAATCTCATTCCACTATCAAACCAGTCATTTTTCTAACGTTAATGATTTGAAAGCATGTGGTTTTTTAGTCACTATCCTTACAATCCTTAAAGATGAACACCACAAATCTTTTCATCACATCTTTCACATAAAGACGTTCCTCCTTAGTAAGAACCCCACAATCATTACATCCATCTCACCTTGTACAACTAAATACATGTCATGGGGCACACATGTGTAGTGCATGTACACATTTTTCCCCTCCTCGAAACATCTAGTAGGTTTTTTCCCTCCAGCTCAAATAAAAGTAAAAAAATATTATCATGGATGCTCTTTATCAAAAATCAAAATAATAGACTGATCCCTCGAAGGATGGCTATTCAAAAAATATATCAAAATCATAAAAATAAAATTATACTTATCCCTCAAAGGACAACTAGTAGTAGAAATTATAGACCGATCCCTTAAAGGATGACTATCTCTATATCAAAATTGTAGACCACTCCCTCGAAGGATGGCTACCTGTATGTAAAAGGATTCCCACATCAATCAACATTAAAAAGTTAAATAATCAAAACATCCTAGGAAATATTCCCATGCATCGATCAACTTTCCCATCAAAGAAGACTTCCCGCATCAATCGTTTTGTGTTAAAAATCAAAATATGTAAAGCAGGGCATTCCTCTATGAAAATATTAAAAAGGATAACCCTCTTTTTACATGACCTATACACAACAAACCCCTTTCATGTCTGGGAAAGGTACATATAATCACTCCATCTCTATAACTAATTTTTTATGTCTCACTACCCATTGATAGTCTTGTGTTAACATTATTGAAGGCTAACAGTGCAAGTGTTTTCACATTTTCATACCCATCACGTATGTATAAAATCCAAACATTAAAGTGATCATTCCATTTTTTATTCCTACTTCAAAAAGATAGAGCACATTTTGATTTTTGATCACACATTAATTCACATCATCACATTATCACATTTTAACCTTTAATCATAAATTCACATTTAAAAACTCATAAAGGAAACATTAAACACATGTAGCATCATCAACACATATAAATCACATAATTCAAAACACAATCACAATCATCATATATATATAAATCACATATCATATATATCATCATCATCATCATATATATTTATATATAAAGTCCAAAATACATCATCAAAATAGTCTCCCTTTATATCATCAAAGGGCTTCACAAAGAGCCATATACATATCAAAACCCACAATCCAAATACATATAATCACTCTCCAGTAAAATGAATATCTCCCATAAAATCACTAACACAGATAGCACTCCAATCACCTCCACCGTCCCACTGAACACCCCCATCACCATCGGCTCCTCTATTTGGTCCCTTGGGTGGATGCCCTTTAGTCTCTACACTCACACTGGGTACTTACCACTTGCCATGCTAGATGATCTGTGTATAATAGTAGAATTAGGAAAGATGTGTATCACCATATCCTCATAATACACCAAATCCACATGCAAATATTTATAGTGAGCAACAATGATCATACCCGGTGCTCCCATCTGACTACTAGCTTATGCACAAGGTGTCAAATTTGTAACAGATATAGAAGACCCCATAATACCCAGGACCTTCCTCAAAGCATCTCATTGCTGATGATACCGATTGCATTTAACCACTACCTATGCCAAATGTACTCTGAGTCCATCCCACTCACCTATCACATCATCTCTCTCCTCAATCAGAATATCTCTTACCCCAACTAAATGATCTCTCTCCCTCCTCAAGGTATCCCTGTCAACCTCCACTATAGCCTTCTTTTCCATCAACTATGTCAATGCTGCAGCTACTAGACCCCACTCATCCCCTCCTCCTAATCATCACTCACATCTACAACCTCTTGACCCTCCTCCACCCAGCTATGTACCCATCTCCCTCTCCTAGTCAATTGTGTTATCTCAAACTCAAAATAATCCCTAGTCCACCATGGATTATAATCATATTTCACTCCTACATCATCAATAGGAACTAAATCCCCCTCCTCATCTAGGCCCATAGCCCCCTCCTCCTCCACTATCACAAACCTCTGATCCAAAACTTCCTTAGGAGTCTTGGTATCTCCATCCTCCCATCTATACAACACTGGCTCCTCAGGAAGGTCATTTATAAGACTGAATTACCATATGAAATGAATAAATATCACCATATCATACTCTCCTCCACACCTAGCCTTTACCCACAAGTATTTTTGTGTCCCACTAAGCTCATGAGCATGCTCCGACTACTTAAGATACTCCAAGTAGGGCCTCCATACTACGTCACCCACCTACAAATTAGCATAATATCTCTATAAAACCCCACTTTCTTCATCCTCTTCACTCGACACATATCCTCTTTCCACCTCATAAATCCAACATGTCTATCTATAAAACCACTCCACAAAAAACCCTGTAGATGAATAATAGATATGTTCTCATATGACCAACAATGTAATGCAAACTGTCACATCAATACCAAACATCTTGTGGGCCTTCTAAACCCACAAATATATATATCTATATATATATATATATATATATATATATATATATATATATATGCTAATAGTGTCGGTGGCCACTCAAAAATAGTCTAATGCTCCATCATATCCGCCACCACTCATGTCATCATTCAAGGAAACCTACCTCCACCAGAATCAAGTAGGTAAAAACACAAAATGGCCATCATCATTATAGTCATCCGTGTGTACCTATCTCTTGACGAAAGATACAAATCCTAATAACCAAAACCTCTTAACGAATACTTCACATCATTCACCTCATCCCAATACAACCTCCTCATGACACCCTCTCTCTCAAACTCCTTAATCATATAAATACCCTCTCCTAGCATGGGTAATATCATAATCTAGTGAATATCCTCCATTGTAATAATCACCTCCCCTATCGACAACCAAAAGGTATAGGTGGTGGGATTCCACCTCTCCATCAATGCCAACATCTATCCTCGATATCTATGAATCCTCCTATAATATCTCATCACCACAAAACCCACAACATCTACATGCTCCCAATCCTCATCCATCATATCTGCTCACACATCATCAAAAATAATCGGTATCTGATCTCGAACTGTCAACTTTGCATCCACCTTCACATGAAAACACCAACATTAAAATCCACTATCAAAAATATCCAAAAATTATATCTAAAACATGTATTTTTCAATCAAAGCATGTAAACCATACTTATCACTAATGATTCACTTGAATAATTGGCAATTCGGTGAATCACCGAAAATCTCTATGAATCACTGATGATTCCTGTATTTCCATGAACCATGCCTCCATACATAATGAAATGACAACCAAATCCCAAAACCAACAAAATTCATCAAAAAATAATAAATTGAGGACACAGGTTTGTATGAGTGGGCCTCCTGTGTCTATTAGATGATGTCATTACTCCTTTTTCAATCAAATCAAATCTCAAACACCATTTTTTCACTCAATCACCTGACCAAATCACACAAACTGAATCACAAAAATGCACTATTCAATCACCGCCCTTGGGATTTTATAGCCCCAAATCCTTTTCATAGAAATCACTGATGATCCCTTAAATCACCAGTGATTCATCCCAAATCCCTTGTGATTTCCCAAATCACTAGCGATTCCACCTTATCTATTACATTACCTTATTTTTTTACAAAATCAACATCACCTGCATCCCATTTTTAACACATTGTCTTATGTAAAAAGGACCCTAATCCTCGAATCAATCAAATACCAAGAAAAATCATCTTGGGATACATCATATGTCTATGGGATATAAGCCCTTTGCCCACTTATCACTTGACTTCCCCATCCTTTCAATGTACCTTCATGGATCATATGTCTATAGGTAATGGACCCTTTGGTACCCCCTATCACTTGATTCAATGATAACAATCCTCATTTCAATACCCCATCTTACTGGAAACTTTTAAACAAAACATGTCTCAAACATATCCAAAAAACATGTCAAACTAGTGTTCCTTACACTACATTGCAGTCACCCTATTTTTAGGGGGGTCATGCTTACAAATAAATCCATCATCATTTTTGTCTCGTACTTTTCCTACATCAAACTACTTGAAAAAAGGGGAAAATGTAGAAACTCGAAGTTTACAATCCTCTATCACAATAAATTTAATCAAATTCATATAATCCTTATCCTAAGTCCAAAAGCTCCACCATATTACCTGGCATAAATATCACCTTTTCACAGTTGTTAAAATCTATAAATCTACACCTAACCACCTAAAACCACTTGAAAAATGAAAAGATAAATAAAACAAACTATCTCATAACAATTTCTAACCCCTAAACTTTAAATAAAAAACATTCTTCAACATTTATCCGACCTCAAAAGCAAAGAAAAATCATTTAGAAGTGGTTTTAACCACTTTACCACTCAAATCCCGAATAATCCAGATCACCGATGATTTTTTTGAATTTCCAATGATTATACATAGAATGTTTCAGGCCTTCTTCTAGGATCCTCAATTTTTTGGCTCTAGGCCCTAAATTTTTTCTTTAGTCATTTGCATCCCACACCTTTTCATCCAACACAAATATATCAAAGTTATCAGACATAATCAAGTCTTTCCATCAAGATTTCAAACATATGGAGATAAATATTCATCACCTTAATTATAGACTACACCAGAGCCCATTCAACTAACATAAATCAAATTCCAACAAGGTTTGAGGTGTCTTATAGCTTCACTACACTTTCAAGGTATTCCTGAAATCTTCACTTGTCTCTATCAATCACATTTTAACTTTTAAAAAGTCTAGAACATCATTCTACATCGTCAAACACTCATTTTTATTAAACTGTTATAATTCTTTGAAATTGCCACTGATTCACATCAATTGCTGGTGATTAGCATAATAACCGATGATTCCTATCAAATTTGTATTTTATCAAATCTATAATATTTTTGTCAAATTTATTCATCATTTTTCATCATAATTGTTTCTTCTAACATGTCTTTCAGAATGTCTCTTTGTGAAATGGAAATACCTCATCAATCACATGAAATTACCAACATTTACCACCTTCCAAAAATCTAGCACCCCTTTTTCTATGAATAATACAATATCATACATAATCTCACACTTTACGCAATACAACTTGTTGACACTAACCAAGACATTAAAGATCAGTTTGAATTCCTTCACGAGATTGTAAAAGAGACCAAGGATTTATTGTATGACTACTTTGAACATGTCTAGATAGCATCTACCCTTTCTAGAGCCACTTTCAAATCCACACAAGACCCTCCCATTAATCTTGAGTTCTAGGGTTTCCCTCCTTCTATCCATATATCTATATTGATTGTATATCCTTATCTACATCCTTATCATTTCATTTCTTTTAATTCATTTAATTGTCTGAAAATGAGTTGACATCCTCTAAAGAAGTCCCTTTGGATTCTTGGAATCAATGTTTGTTGAGCATTTTTCCTATCCATTTATCTAATCTTTTATGTTTAGTGTCTTTAAGTGCATATTGATTTGGAGGAGAGGAGGACATACACATACATTCAGACTTGATCAAATTCAATCAAACACCAAATCTAGCATCCATCTCTATGGGTGTCGGTAAACCCCATGTCTTCCGAGGTCAGTTTTTTATTGTTTCGCCAAATTAATTTGAGTACAAAGGTAAAATCATCTCTGAATAGAGGAAAAACTTGATATGTATGATTTGAAGAAGAATCAAGAGCTTTTGTTTCATGCTTAGGAAAAGTGTCATTGAATATTTTTACCTTTTTTATATCGTTTATCGTCTTAGAATTGTATGGTTTAGGGATATTAACTGAATTATTTTCAATAAGATGTTGAATGAGATGCCTTATTTTGAAGCATCGATCTGTAGAATGCTTGATGAATTGGTGATAATCACATTTAACATTTTAATCATAATTACGGCCATGGGGGAGAGGTGGATCAAGATTGAGTGGTAGTGGAAGGGTGATTAAATTCATTTTAATGAGTTAAGGCTATAGGAACCAAGGTGTATAGGGTAATGTGGTGAAATTATTGTTTAGAAGTTTCCATTGAAGATTATCTAGTAGAGAGATAGTATTAATGGTTGTATTTTCTTCGGTAGGCTAAAGAGAAGTCTTGAATGTTGATTCATCTTGAAAATTATTAGAATAATGTTGGTGAGAAAATGTTTCAAGTGGAAAAATAAGGTGTCTCCACCAACATTCGTGGGACTAAGCCCCTCTACATTGAATAGTAAAGCTCCCATTATTGAAAGTAAACTAATCCTAATCCTATCTAAATGTTGTGGGTGGCCAAATTGGTCGAAGATCACATAAGGACACTCCAATGAACCTGTGGAAAATTTATTCTATGGGTTAATAGGGAGGAAAATCACAATGATGAGGGGAAAGGAGGTAAATTAGTCAAGGAATATTACTTCCATGAGTAGAGTGTAGAGCTCACACCCAGTAACGAGAGTAGTTGAGCATCTAATATAGAAGAAAGAAAAAATGAAGCAGTTAATGAGACAAACAAAACCCACATAAACACAAAGTTTTTTTAGGCTCATTTAAAGAAGATTTAAAGCTCTCTTTGATCACCATTCTTACAAAGTGCATACAAGAGGTAAATAGAGGAAAAACAAGAAATGGAAAATAAAATAAATGTAGCTTTTATTTCATATTAAGTGATGAATACAAATCTTTAACCAAGCTATCATAAGTCATAATGCTACAGAGTAGAATTTCTTCAAAATTTGGAATCCTTTGGAATGGAGAAGGAATCCCAATTTATAACAATTTGAATTGACTCCTCCCATCCCTCATATGACTCTTCATGTTCCGTATTCCCTCATGAATTTTCATTTTCCATAAATTAAGTATTTCTCTTATAATTTTGAGAAAATAGTTTTACAATTTTAAAATAAGTCACTTAAGTGAATAGGAAGAAATAAAATGATGAAGCCCAATCAAGAATTAAAAAGGAGAGAGAAAAAATGCGGAGCAAGAGAGAAGGAGATTTTATGAAGGAGAAGCCACCTCTGATGAAGTCCATTAATCACTGCTAGGTGATCTGATGAAATGCTCCAATGCAGTGACCTCTAGATCCTTGAATTCCTTGCAATACCATAAGACTTCTTTGCATAGACACACAAATAGATCGAACTAAGTGTTTATAAACACTGTTACATAAATCCTTTAGTGACCAAGAGTTTCACTCATGGATATCACCTCTTAAGAGATTAAATCGTTAAAAGTAATACTATCGTGGCTCTCTGTAACACCATCATGTTGATTTGGAAATCCTAACTAAACACACCATGAATAGTCTGATGATGTAGACACCACTTCACACATTATACATAGAAAAATGTAAGAAATGAAATGAGTGTTGAAATACACTGTTGACATCTATTGTAAGAGGCCTCATGGTCACCTATTCCTCAACATATTTTGATTATAGAACCTGTGTCAGCTTCACCCCTATGAATTTGAATTTCATGATTCCTTGACATTTACTATATTTGGAAAGGGAAACTATTTAATGAAAGTGTCAAGATTCTACCTCACTAGTCCCAAACTGATGTTGTTGACTTAAATCATCACCCCTATGTGCACTCATTTTTTGAAAAATTCTTTTGGAATGACTTACTATTAATAGTAAGTGCTTACAAGACAACTTACTATTTTTATCAAGTAGTGATTTTTTGCTCGATATGACGACACAAATGAGATCTACTTTTATCATTATCCCTATCCACAATGCTCTTTCCCTGATAACTCTTTCTGGGATGAATTAATATTTATGACAAGTATCCATATAGGTAATTTACTATTTTAGTAAGTGGTGATTTTTGTTTCTTTCTCTGACTGACGAGTCAATCTTACCTCATTTTCATTCTTAGTACACATTGTATTCATCACAATTGCTTCTAGTAATGACTTACCCAAAATGGTTGTTTCGCTCGGAATGTTTCGGCTTCTGGGAATAGAGTTGCTTCTATCCTTTCATTCCTTTTAGAAACAGATGAGGTTAGGGTTAGGAGAAATACCTGTTGAATGTCGAGATGGTGTGCGTGTACCGTAGAGAAAGATCAAGCTGACTGCGGAGAACTCCTTTTTGTCTTGGAAGGACTACCTGCAAATAAGAACACAAGACCACAAGATTTTGATTAAACAATAAATGAGGAAACTACCTTGGGCCCAGGAAATATAAAACTTCCTTTCGAAGGTGGTCAGTTCCCTTGCTAATATGAATTAACACAAAAGACTTGCAAAATATCAATTAAATTGTTTCGTTAAACTGGGTAGGGGGAAATGCTGGTTTTCTGGTTTTGATCAGAGGAACCGATGCCGGTTACTGATAACCGATGCCGGTTACTGATAACCGATACCGGTGGGTTATAGGATCTTCTTGGTAGCTATGGTGTTTGTAATGGCTATTTTTTGGATGGTATTAGGAAATGGGATGATTAGAAGCAAAAGAATGAAAGTTAGATGTAATGGCACGTTGGGTAGTGGATTCAGAAACGGATTTAGGAGAACAGAGATTCAAGAAGCATAAGCAATGTTATAACAAAGGACATGCAAGATGTGACTTACTAGTTTTGACCAAGATGCAAGTTGATCTCCTTGGTTGTAAACACTTCTGGTTTCTTTACTCGTCTCTGCTCTATCAAGTGAAGATCTGGACTCTGTTCCTCACTCGCAATGCTCTCTGTTGATCCAGAAATCCTTTGACTGATCTCCAAAATGAAATTCCGATCCGTTGTTTTGGTTTGGGGAGCCCATTTACAGGAAACCGATGGCGGTTGCGTAACCGACGGTGGTCGAGTAGGAACCGGCATCGGTAAGGAAAAAGTAGGCTATTTTTAGTAAAATAGCCCACCTTCCCTGCTTTTCTCCCGAGAGATCAGTTGCGGGCTTGGTCAAATGGCTAGAAGGTCGGCTTTTGGTGCGAGTAAGGAGGCATTAGTTATGGATGTGAGTCTAGACCAAGTCATGGGTCTTAATTAGGTTAGTTTAGGGTTAGGGCTAGGTCATGATGAGGTGGCAGAGTGAGGTGGCGGGTAAGGTGATGTGGATTTATCAATTATAAGGTAATTAATAAATAATTGTGTAAGGTTTAGGTGATGAGGTTAGATTGCGAGATGAGATGCGGGTCACAAGGGGTCGTAAGACACAAATTTGGTGTCTACATTAGCCCCTTATTGTCGTGTAGCTTGTTTTGTAAAGCTGCACGGACAATAATATGAAGTGGTTACTCATGTTAAGGATATAGGTAATCCCCCTCAAATCTATCACAGATTGAGTGAACGGGAAATCAGGGATAGGGTTGATAAAGGATGGTAAGGTGGTGGGGTAGGTCCAAGGAAGCAGACGCATGTTGAAATGCAATAGTACGACGAGGGTACATGATTTGACAAGAAAACCAGCAATGTGTAGGCAAAGGTCGATAGTTTATCCAAACAAGGGTGATATAATCCTGGTATCCAAGGCATAGGAAGTAGCTCCAGGGTATATAACAAGTGAGGTACATGAACGTTTAGGCATGTTCGGCAGTACCAAATGGTTGGTTTGGTTGAGATAAATGTCACGGTCTAGGTTTAGGCAAAGTTGGTCGACAGATCAAGTCAAGGACCCTAATCATGCTAAAACACGAACAGGTGAGCTCGATTGAACAAAAGGTACATGATGGATAGATAAAATAAAACTTTGATTGTGGGTATGGTATTGAAGTGATACGGCCTTGGGTCGGGCCAAGTGGTTGGGTTGTGGCCCTGGGTCAGGTCATAAGGGTAGAGTGAGGCCTTGGGTCAGGCCAAATTGTTAGGGTGAGGCCTTGGGTGGGACCGGATGGGTAGGTTGAGGCCTTGGGTCGGGCCGGATAGGTAGGTTGAGGCCTTGGGTTGGGCCTAATGGTGAGGGCGAGGCCTTGGGTCGGGCCGAATGGGTAGGTTGAGGCCTTGGGTCGGGCCAAATGGTTAGGGCGAGGCCTTGGGTCGGGCTGGATGGGTAGGTTGAGGCCTTAGGTCGGGCCGAATGGTAGGTTGAGGCCTTGGGTCGGGCCGAATGGTAGGTTGAGGCCTTAGGTCAGGCCGAATGGTAGGTTGAGGCCTTGGGTCAGGCGAAATAGGTAGGGCGAGGCCTTGGGTCGGGCCAAATGGCAGGTTGAGGTCCTGGGTCGGGCCAAATAGGTAGGGCGAGGCCTTGGGTTGGGCCAAATGGCAGGTTGAGGTCTTGGGTCAGGTCGGACAAGTGAACAAATGGTGTTCAGCACAGGTGAATAGAGATGGTGTTGGTGAAAAAGGGGCAAATGGTAAAGAAGGGAAAAAATTTTGGGGGAAAGTTGGGATACGAACCGATGTCGATTCTACATGACCGATATCGGTTAAGAGACTGATACCGGTTCCTTAGGGCAAAATGAAACCGACATCGGTTAAGGTCGAAAAACCTATAAAAAGAAAAATACGGCCTGTCATTGTCACTTTTGTTATTTGCATAGAAATACACAGAAATATTTATTATACCACACATGATAGATTATGGTAGGGGATGGTCGAGCTAACCTTGGGAGACCCCATGTCTCTGAAGTGCTACCTACATAGCCCATTGCACAAAGCAAGGAGGGGCCTCAGACCGATGTAGTTCTCCCTTAGGACCAGGGAGAGGTGAATTCAGGCAATTTGGGTATGGTTAGGCAATTTGTTGGTTGATAAGAATTTGATGTTGATAGGGTAATGTTGTTGGTGTTGGTAAGGTATGGGCGATGTTGATGTAGGTATAGGTAAAGCGAAAGTTAGCTTACCCAAATAGTAGGGAACCGTATCCTGATTCAGGTCAACACACAATCCTAGAGTGGAGCAAAAGAGGCAAAAGTGTCCCGTAGTTGAGAAGAGCTAAACAAACCACATATTAACATAGGATGAGCTTGAATCCCTAGGTACCTTGTATAGGCGAGAAGTCGATAGGTGAAAAGAGTTGTATAATATAGGATATACGTCACGTCCCTTGAGTTTTGTTGCTTTGACAAATGGTGAGGTGAGGTGGATGATATAACTGAGGTACGGAGAACTTTATTACAAAGTGAGTGTTCTGACGAAAGAGAACCTACCCTAAATAGACAAGTCCATGACTCAAAAGTGCTTTTGAATGCGTCTTTTCTTTTATTGAATGTAGACTAATCGATGCGAGAAGTCTACAAGGGATATTGATTGTATTATTCTTGAGGTCTTCACGAAGCTGATCAATGCGAGAAGCTTCTGATAAAGGTTGACTGTGTATAGCTGTCCTTCGAGGGAGCAGTCTATTTATAGTAGCAGATATGATTGTAATGCATAGCTGTCCTTCGGGGGAGCAGTCTATATATAATAGCAGCAATAGTTCAGCATATAGCTGTCCTTCGAGGGAGTAGTCTATATTTAATTTAGATGACTAGATGTTCATTTGGTGTGAAGCATCTAGTTTAGTAGGAAGTTTGAATCAAGAAAATCCCATGAGAATACGGCTTATTTTAATACTTTGAAGTCATGGACTAGACTAAAAAGGGGAAGGCATCATCAAGGGGAGGTGAGGATCAAACTATGTGAGCTTGATTGTTATTATGAAGTGTAGGAAACAGAGTGTATGTCGTGGTAAGTGAGCTCAAGGGACGAGCGGCAGGTAGATAAGAAGTGATATAAAACTAATTTCAACAGTAGAATGGTCGAAGATGCAAGGCATTAAGGGGTTCAGGCTCAGGTTTACCATTAAGCGAAGCTAAACAATAAGTACCAGATCCATAGGTATGAGTGATTATATAAGGCCCAATCCAATTGGGAGCAAATTTTCCACGTTTGCTCTTCTCTAGTTTGGTTACATGTTGATTCTCTTTTAGGACAAGATCACCAACCTTAAAGGTATGCTCATGAAGTCGCTTATCATAAGCACGTTTAATGCGTTTTTGATATATTTGAAGGTGATCAAGAGCTGTAAGACGGCGTTCGTCAGGAAGCTCCAATTGGGCTAACCGCTCTTGGCGGAAATCATCGTTGGTGAGAATATCCTGAAGAGATATTCTAAGGGAGGGTATTTGTATTTTGAGAGGCAAAACAGCCTCGGTACCGTATACCAAAGAAAAAGGTGTGGCATTAGTAGAGGTACGAATGCTAGTACGATAAGCCCAAAGGGCAAAGGGAATGTGATCGTGCCAATTTCTTCCGGATTCATTAACAACTTTCATGAGGATTTTGGTTAGTGTTTTATTAGAGGACTCGGCTTGCCCATTGGCTTGTGGATAGTAAGGTGATGAGAAACTAAGTTTGATACCAAAGTTGTCACACAGGTCTTGCAACAACTTGTTTTTGAAAGATTTTCCATTATCTGTTATCAGGCGATGAGGAACACCAAAACGACAAATAATGTGGTGGTTAATGAACTCGACAATTTTTTCTTTTTTGATTGAAATGAGTGGAATAGCCTCCACCCATTTTGTGTAATATTTGGTCGCTGTGATTATCCAACGGTGACGTTGTGAAGAGGTTGGGTGAATCTCACCAATAAGGTCTAAACCCCATTGTGAGAAGGGCCAAAGATCTCGAGCGATCTGGAGCGGGTGGCTAGGAGTATGTTAAAGGTTGGCATGTTGCTGACACATAACACAACGCTTAACATATTCGTAGCAGTCGTTATTGAGAGTAGGCCAATAATAACCAAGGCGAAGGATTCGTTTGGCCATGGCAAGGCCGCTAAAATGTCCACCACAAATACTGTCATGGACCTGTTGGATGGTATGAGTGGCCTCCGCGCCAGTTAGACAGCGAAGGAGGATGCCATCAAAGCCATGTTTATAGAGGAGTCCCCCCATGACAACATAACGCAAAACACTTTTAAGAAAAGCACGTTTGCCGTTACTAGTAAGGTCAGGTGGGAGGATAGAGATTGTAAGGTAGTCGTGAAATTGGTGGTACCAGGTATCCTGTGAATTAGTAGACATAGTATTTATCATACAAACTACCAGGGTTGAATAGGATGGGGTAAAAAGTTGTTGGACCACGACAAATAATTCAGAGTCAGTTGGCACAGTGGGAATTTGCGAGGCTAAGCAAGCCATAGTATCCGCAAATTTGTTAGTGGAGCAGGGAATGGTTTGTATAGAATAGTGGGTAAATAAGGCTAGAAGTGAATCCACGTAGTGTTTGTCTTTTTGAAGTTCCTCATTTTTGCATTGGTAGACGCCCATAACTTGATTGACTACCAATTGAGAGTCTCCAAAAATGTTGATAGATTTGATACCTAAGTGTAACGCAACTTGGAGACCCAGAACAAGGGCCTCGTATTCTGCTGTATTATTAGTGCAAGGGAAATCAAGTCGGAATGAAAGAGGCATAGGTTCAGCGTTGAGAGGAATGAGAACAACGCCAGCTCCTCCGCCACGCTGGCATTTAGATCCATCGAAGAAGAGGGTCATTGGGTACGACTCCTCCGTGATGGAAAGAGTAGCGATGAGTTCGTCGGGAAATGTGAAATTGGTAAATTGTTCCCCAGGTAAAGGAGCTTCCGCAAGTTGGTCTGCGATGGTTTGTCCTTTGATTGATTTCTGGTGGACAAACTCAAGGTCGAGGTCGGCGAGAAGCATGAGCCATCTAGCAATGCGTTGGTTCAGATGAGGTTTGGCATACATGTAATGGATGGGGTCCGTATTGGTGATGACAAAAGTCTTGTGATTTCGAAGGTAGTGTCGGAGTTTGGTGGCCACGAATGATAGGGCAAGGCACAATTTTTCTACATGTGTATACCTAGTCTCGTAATCCACAAGGGTATGACTTATATAATAAACGGCCTGCTCTCGGCGTGCCGAGTCTCGATGTGCGAGCATGGCTCCTATAGCATGGTCAGTGGCAGAAAGATAAAGGTAGAAAGGGCGGTCGTCCTGGGGTGGGATAAGCACGGGTGGCTGCAAGAGATACGTTTTGAGAGCTTCGAAGGCTTGGTGACACTCCTTACTCCATTGAAAGGCAACATCCTTTTTTAGAAGGTGATGAAAAGGGTGACATCGATCCGAGAGTTGGGAGATGAAACGCCGGATGGATTGAAGTTTACCCTGCAAACTACGCAATTGTTTGAGGTTTTTGGGTGGGGGCATTTCTAGGATAGATTTTACTTTAGATGGATCGACCTCAATGCCACGCAAAGAGACGATAAAGCCAAGAAGTTTTCCCGAAAGGACACCAAAGACACATTTCTTTGGTTGAAGACGAACAGAGTATTGCAACAGGTGATCAAAAATAATGGTTAAAACATCGAGATGTTCACTGTGATGTTTAGACTTGCCAAGAAGATCGTCAACGTAATCTTCAAGGATAGTGTGCATAATGTCATGAAAAATGTAGGTCATAGCCCGCTGATAGGTAGCACCAGCATTCTTAAGGCCAAACGGCATGACACGATAACAGAAGGTTCCCCAAGGAGTTATGAAGGCAGTTTTATGTTGATCGGCAGGGGCAACCAAAATTTAGTTGTATCTTGAAAAACCATCCATGAGAGAAAGCATTTCATGACCCGCAGTGAGATCAACAAGTTGATCAATACTTGGGAGGGGGAAGTCATCCTTGGGGCAAGCGAGGTTAAGATCTCAGAAATCTGTGCATATCCGAAGTCCCCCTGTCGCTTTAGTGACAGGTACGATGTTAGAAATCCATTGAGGATAGTCAATAGGCAAGATGAAGGAAACAGAAAGGAGTCATTGGAGCTCCTCTTTGACCAAGAGAGCAATGCGTGGATGCATCTTTCTCAATTTCTGCTTGACTGGTTTGGAATCGGGGTTTAGGGTGATGTTATGGATGGCAATGGTAGGATCAATTCCTAGCATGTCAGCGTAAGACCATGCGAAAGCTTGGTTGCGAGCATGGAGAAAGGTAGTAAAGGCGGCTTGTTCTGATGTGTTAAGGGATTGTCCGATCTTCACTATGTGAGGATCTTCCTCCGTGTGGATGTTGACTTCTATAGTAGATTCATTCAGCATGGTTTGAGTTTCAGATGGTAAGGCGCGTTGAAGATAGGAGTCATCCGCCCCAAGGTAAGTGAGGATGGAGTCGTCATCCTGGCACTCAACAACATTAATCGAAGGCGAATCCTCTTCGATCATGTCTGGATACAGAAGGGGAAGAGAAGATGGGTCCTCATTATCGCGTTGATAAGTGAGAGGACCTATGAAGATGGCATTTATGAAAAAAAAAAGTTAGGGGGGATAGATTCAGGGTCCATCGATTCTGTGGGTGATGATGGCAAAGTGGGTGATGATGGTTCGGTAGGGGCGACGCCTTCTTTTTCCAGGATACAGCTGACAGGAGGTGTCTCCTGTGTAGGTGTTTCGGAAAAACCGAGACCACTACGATCATTATTTTTGCGTGTGGTGATGGGGATGAGAGTATGTCGGCCTTGTTCGTAAAGGCCAAAACCAAAGCCTTTCTACGCACATCGAGTCAAGAAGGTGAGGGTGAAGTGACGATTTGTCAGGTATTGAAAATCGGATTGGAAGGGAACCACACCAAGAGGAGGTTCAGGGGTAATGGAGGATGCGTCAACACCCCCATACGTTAGGTTAGTGCGACAATGGGGTGGTCCGTAAGAGATTACCTCCCCCCACGCGACGGTCATAAGGTGGGATGTGCATGTAATTATCCGTACTCCTGCGGGGTAGGGAAAGAACTAACGTTATATAGGCGGGTACTCCCCCAACATGAGGTGATGAAAAAACATCTACTAAGGGGTTGGAGGTTGGGATGTTAGCTGCGGGAAGAGAAGTGGTTTGTGCGACGGTGGTTTCATCAGTTGAAGGCGTAGGTGCAGTTGAGGTGGATGGTTTGAGGTACATTTGAAGAGGATGGTCGGGTTGAATGTATGGGTGTCTTAATTGGTATAAGCACATCGTTTGGGCGGTATAACATATTGCAAGTTTTTGAAGGGGGGAGGATCAGCTTTTACAGTGTAGGACATCCCCTCGTACTCAAATTTTATGCATCGATGTAATGTTGAGGGAACGCATCCCATGGCTCGGATCCAAGGACGACCCAGCAATATATTATATTGGAACTCTCCCTCCAAGACATAGAAGAGTTCGGGTAAAGTACGTGGGCCTACGCGAATGTTGAGGATCACGGTGCCTAAGGTAGAAGTAATAGCGTCATTGAATGACCGCAACATGATGGGGTTGGCACACATGCAACTAGAAG
Organism: Taxus chinensis; assembly: GCA_019776745.2. Classification (NCBI taxonomy): domain Eukaryota; kingdom Viridiplantae; phylum Streptophyta; class Pinopsida; order Cupressales; family Taxaceae; genus Taxus; species Taxus chinensis. Next base: position 500,034 of record JAHRHJ020000066.1, on the reverse strand, counting down.
GGATGTTCATTTGTTGGAAGGCTTTTGAAGAGATGATGTTTAGGCTAGCGCCCCCGTCAATCATAACCCGACGTACTCAAATGTCTCGGACGTAAGCGGAAATGAAAAGGGCAGGGTCAGGGTCTTCTGCACCAAAGTCGATAATTTCATCTTCCGAGAAACTAACTGCAGCGGCTTGTTGTTTTGAGACAGAAGTGGTGGGGGAGATGGATTGTTTGGTGAGAGAGGCAACGTGATTGGGTGTTAGAATGGAGGCAACGGGCAGGGTTTCGTTGGGTAAAACCTCTATCCCTTGAAGGATCTCAACGAGAGCTTGTCGATGAGATTCAAAAGTCTAAATGAGATCATACAGTGTCATTTTTACGGGCGATTGGTGAAGCTGTTTAATCATATTTCGGTGGGCAATGCCATTAGAGATGGGATAGGCGGGTCCGCGAATGACCACTTTAGGTGGTGGTGCAATCGGGATGTTTGACGGAGAAAGAGATGCCGCAGGTGTGTTTTCTTTTGCTTTCCCATTGTTTTTCTACCCTCGAGTAGTGACACTAATCATATTAATCTCGTAGACCTGAGATGAGGAAGATGGTGGGGATAACTCATGGTCTTCAAGAGGGGGGGTTGTAATAATGATAGATCTTGGTGAGGCGGGGACAGATGGTATAGGAGAGGGAATGGAAACTAAAGGTCTCTCCCTTCGTAAGTTGTCTTTCTTAATCTTTCTATCCGAGAGAGGTGACTGGTGAAGGATGGTTTTTAGAGCTTTGCATCCCTCCACATCATGTCCTGGTGTGCGGTGATAAGCGCAGATTTTAGACTCATCGTAACCCATAGGTCGGGGCTTAGACGGGTCATAAGGTCTAAGTGGAGGTAGGGAAATGGTCGCATTCTCCACCAACATAGCAAGGATTTTGGCGTAAGATCCTTTGAGTGGGTCAAAATCAGAAGAGGATGAGGGTATTGGTTGTGCGGGTTTTGGTAATGCTTGGGCATGATTGGTTCGCACGGGTGGTGGTTTAGCCGAGGGGTGTTGATACATGGTTTTTACTAAACGTGATTTCTTTGGCGCAGAAGCTATGTTGGATGATGAGGCCGCAGATGATGTGGTATCAGAAAACAACCACGGGGAAATAGGAGTGACTGAAAACAAATTTTTTGATGATGGAATTTGTTTAGGGTTGATAGGTGGACAGGATACGTGGAGTGACGGTGTTGCTATACCCTGGAATTTCTGTATAGGTGCGGAAGGCGTAGGTTGTTTTGAAGAAAACGCAGGAGGTATGATATATTGATGTAAGGTAGAGGGATGGGGTCCCAATATGGAAGGTAGGTATGACGATGATGGTTTTGATTGTGATAGGGGCACGGATTGAGTTTTTGTCTCCTAGGTGGCAGAGCGGATTTATTTTTGGATAGATCGAGTCGCTTAGGCGGGTGCGTTAGACTGGGCATTGGTGAGGTCCCAAGCATATGGGAAGATCTGGTTAAGTTGATAGAAGTGGACGGGGCATTTGGTAGAGGTGAGGGGGGGTGAAGGTGAGAATAGGGGCATTTTAAGCTTCTGTAAGCACTTCGGGTATATGGCGGAGACATCACGATCAGTCATTTGCATTTGAGTAGAAAAAGGGGTACTCAAATGTTCCCATAAGGCCTGTCTATCTTCTATGGAATGACAGTCCCCAGGTGTGATTTGTAATTTTTGTACGGAAGAAAGGTGGGTTGTAATTCCAGTCCACTACGGGTGTGACACAGGAGGCAGATGAGGCACTGTATCAATAGATGTTAAGAGGTCAACCGGTCGTTGAAAATATTTAGGCGATGAGGGACTAATAGGTAGGAGGGCGTGTTCGAGGGGATCTGTCACGTTTAAAGAATGTGATGATGTTAGTGTAAGAGATTTCTTGTCTAAGGATGTCAAAAGGAGTGGCGAGCCTTCCTCTTGTGTAGCTAGAGTGGTAGAAGGGGACGTTTGGGAAATAGATAAATTAGATAGCATCCGCTCACAGTCTTGTAGGGATGTGGTGGTGTAAGAAGACTCGTCGATGAGAAGAGAAGTCCGGGCAGTTAACTCTTCTATGGGTAAAGGAATGATTTCACTTTGGCTTGATGGTGGTGAAGGAGGTTCAAACTCCTGTGTTGGTGGAGAGGCTTGATTTAAAAAAATTTCAATAGAGGCTTTTGGCTGAGAATCGAAGACTGCATGGATCTCATGAACACTCTCCTCGGCTAAGATATCTTGGTTCACATTACTGTTGGACGAGTGATTCGGGAATGGCTTGTTGAAAACTTTTAGATTTCGGTTAGCAGGGGCGTTAGGATTATCGAGGGTTATATCCCCTACGTCAACCATTTCCTGCACTATGTTTTTCAACATCTTGCAATTTTCATGACTATGTCCTTTTACGCAGTGAAAGTTACAAAAGTCATTTTCTTTGTACCAGGAAGGTATTGCGCGGGTGGAGTCAAACCCAGAGTGAGGTTTAACAGGGGGCAAGGTGATAGCCCCAGCTTTGAGCAATTTCCAGGATGACGCCATAAGTTTTCTCCCAAGGGAGTGTAATTGGTGGGCTCGGCTTTGTACTTATAAGTGGTTTTCGGCGGAGTGTTGGACGGTGTTTGAGATTTGACCATTACCACGTGGACAGCTCCTTTTGATTTAGAAGAAGTGGACGCATGGGAAGTGGTGGTGTTTGGCTTGTTGGTAGAATCAGGAGTTCAGAAATTGGGGTTTTTGTTACGCAACCGTAATTTCTCTTCTTCTAAGGCTCGAATTTCTAGTTTCCGAGCCATGGTAAAGGCCTCGTCGAATGTGCGGAAAGTTTGAATTTGGAGGGTAGGGCAGATGTGCTTAGCGCAGGCCTGCGTAAATAGTTCGATGAGTTCGGTTTGAGGCAAGGCATACGTAAGTTGGTTGATAAGGCCCCGCCATCGTCCAACGAAATCTGCGATAGATTCGTCTTCAAATTGTCGGATGGCATAGAGGTCAGTGATAGATACTTTCTTGGCAATGTTAATGGAGAAATGATCCAAGAAAGATTGGGCTAGTTGGTTAAAAGAGAAGATCGAGTGCTGGGTTTAAAGCACTGTACCACTCTAAGGCGGGTCTTGATAAGGACATGGGGAAGGTGCGGAGTAACAAGGCGTCATCATGGGCAATCAAATAACAAGCATGTCTAAATGATCGCAAGTGTTGTTGAGGATCCTCTTTACTGTTAAAACGAGTAAACTTTGGCAACTCCCATTGAGGAGGATATGAATGAAGGGGGACAGAAGGGTGAATGGGCTCCCGACAAACTTGCTCGTATGTCAAGGCGCTACGACTTCCTGAAACGGAAGCCTCCAGGTTTTGCATTTTGTCCATCATTTGTTTGATGAAATCTGTGGTTGGATGAGATGATGGTGCCACAGAATAGGGATGTCCCATATAAGGTGTTGAGGTTACTGGATACGTGTATGGGAATGAAAAGGTATGCGGAGCTTGAGAAGGAAAGCTCGTGTGAATAGGTGGCAGAGAGTAAGTCATGAATGGAGTGGTCTGAAAGAGAGATGAGATAGGGGCAGTTGGTGGTAACGATACGTGGGGTCCAAGATTAACCAAAGGAAAGCTAATCGGGGTCGTATGAACCTCTGAAGCTGTCGGATTGGGAGACGGGGCTAGAGATGCAGGAAGTAAGGCAATGTTATCAGGAGGAGTGGGAGCTAAATGAGCAGCTATACTAATAGGCATGCCAATAAGGAGCTGACCATCAGGCGTATGGTCGGGGGCATGAGACAAATAGTATTGTACAGTGCTGGGATTAGCATCCAGAAATTTGGCAAAGTCCTTGTCTCCTACAGGAATTTGGGGGATCTCACTGGTGTCCGTAGGGTTCCCTATAGAATGTGAAGGGGGTGATTCAGGCAAAGACATAGAGCAGGCATGTGAAACCATGGCGGCGGCTTGCTTCCGAGTGATGACAACCATGGATAAGAACACACAGGAAAGTTTCAATCTATCAAGAACAAAAACAACCTCAGAATGATGAATTTGGCAAGTTGCTGGTTTGTCAGGGGCTGATGAAGACAATAACCGATATCGGTTTAGTAACCGGTGTCGGTCACAGAGCAAACGACGTCGGTCCCTTAACCGATGCCGGTGTCAAAAGTCTAGGATAAGAAGATATAAAAGGCTGCTAATTTGATTTTTAGCAACGTTGAGTATATTTATCAACTTATTGATCACAGAAGACAAAGTATGACAGAGAAAACATAATTTGAAAACAAGCAAGAGGCACACGCAAATCTAGAGACTAATCCTAGGGCTAATTTTAGTTATCGTGGGCTTATGCCTTTAGACGTAAGATGATGTCAGAATCCTAAACAACAAGACCTAGGGGAAATGTCAAGTTTGTTTTGGCTTATAAGGTTACCTCAATCGGGCGGAGGAAAAGGGGGGATGTTTGAGCTGTTGTGTTAATTGTGAAGTGATTCGGTATGTGTTGTGCAATGAAACTAAGGTTAATTTCCTGTCAATACCGTGGATATCACCCCCACGTGTACGACCTGTTACTTAATCTATGTTCACTAGAATTGAAGAACAACAAGCAGGAATGCAATGCATGTGTTTTAAACCCAAATCGAAAATTATATTCGATGAAGCAAGAGAGATGACTTTCACTAATGCGAAACTAGGAAAGCAAGACAAATTCTTTACGAAAATATACCACAAAAGCAGCAACAGCAAATATGCTTCCTAAAATGAAAATAAGCAAGAGAAAGAAACCCAAAATGGGTCCCACTGGGCGTGCCAAAATGTTTTGCTCGGAATGTTTCGGCTTCTGGGAATAGAGTTGCTTCTATCCTTTCATTCCTTTTAGAAACAGATGAGGTTAGGGTTAGGAGGAGTACCCGTTGAATGTCGAGATGGTGTGCGCGTACCATAGAGAAAGATCAGGCTGACTGCGAAGAACTCCTTTTTGTCTTGGAAGGACTACCTGCAAATAAGAACACAGGACCACAAGATTTTGATTAAACAATAAATGAGGAAACTGCCTTGGGCCCAGGAAATATACAACTTCCTTTCGAAGGTGGTCAGTTCCCCTGCTAATATGAATTAACACAAAAGACTGCAAAATATCAATTAAATTGTCTCGTTGAACTGGGTAGGGGAAAGGCTGGTTTTCTAGTTTTGATCAGAGGAACCGATGCCGGTTACTGATAACCGATACCGGTGGGTTCTAGGATCTTCTTGGTAGCTATGGTGTTTGTAATGGCTGGTTTAGGGATGATATTAGGAAATGGGATGATTAGAAGCAAAAGAATGACAGTTAGATGCAATGGCACGTTGGGTAGTGGATTCAGAAACGGATCTAGGAGGACTGAGATTCAAGAAGCATAAGAAATGTTATAACAGAGGACATGCAAGATGTGACTTACTGGTTTTGACCAAGATGCAAGTTGATCTCCTTGGTTGTAAACACTTCTGGTTTCTTTACTCGTCTCTGCTCTGTCAAGTGAAGATCTGGACTCTGTTCCTCGCTCACAATGCTCTCTATTGATCCAGAAATCCTTTGACTGATCTCCAAAATGAAATTCCGATCCGTTGTTTTGGTTTGGGGAGCCCATTTACAGGGAACCGATGGCGGTTGCATAACCGACGGCGGTCGAGTAGGAACCGGCATCGGTAAGGAAAAAGTAGGCTATTTTTAGTAAAATAGCCCACCTTCCCTGCTTTTCTCCCGAGAGATCAGTTGCGGGCTTGGTCAAGTGGCTAGAAGGTCGGCTTTGGGTGCGAGTAAGGAGGCATTGGTTATGGATGTGAGTCTAGACCAAGTCACGGGTCTTAATTAGGTTAGTTTCGGGTTAGGGCTAGGTCATGATGAGGTGGCAAAGTGAGGTGGTGGGTAAGGTGATGTGGATTTATCAATTATAAGGTAATTAATAAATAATTGTGTAAGGTTTAGGTAATGAGGTTAGGTTGCGAAATGGGATGCGGGTCACAAGGGGTCGTAAGACACGAATTTGGTGTCTACAGCATGCATTGAGGGCTCGTGTGTTGTTCCAAGTGGGGTTGATTAGTAGTGTTCGCCTTCTGTTAGAGCTTCGCTCTTTCAAAGCTCCACGTTATTGGGTATTCATTGATGCCTCTAGATTATCAAAAGAACACATTTTTTTGTTAACATATTTGTTGGCTCACTTTATCTCCCATTATTAATAAATTACTTGGTGTGAGCTCATCTTGTTTACACCCTAATTATATTTAGCATGAAACCTAATTGATTTAAGTGAATTAGTACACTAAAGGATGTAAGGGTTAGCAACAAGTGATTATTCTAAATAATTAACTCCCAACATTAATTGTTGCAATTAGAATAACGCTTTTATATTTGTAATCGATATGATAAATGAGATATGAACTTGAAAACATAAAGGAATGAGTGCACTTAGTTGATTATGGATGATTATGGAAAGTTTTAGGAGGATGCACTATTGGAACCTTCTATATAGTCTTGGACCTACTTGGTTACGGGCTCTACAATTTCTGCACATTGTCGCTCGTTTGGAACTATTTGTCGCTATCAAACCTTGATTTGTGATCATTTTGTGAAAAAGCTATTTAAACACTTTAATCATGATATCAAACCCTAGTTGTGGATGAGAAGTCCTCTAAAACAAACATTAGTTGGGTTGTGGACACCTTTGTGCACCGCTGACGTTAGCAGTAGTTCGAAGAGGCCTTAAATTGCAGTTCTTTCTCAGCTAACATGTGATATCCAAATGAATGCAACTAGATTTGACAACCATCTTTGACAATGCTTGAGTTTAGTTTGTTCTCATTAAGATAATTGGGAAAGGGGTGTTTGAGTGCTTGTAGATGAGATATATTATTGTCTTAACTTAGAAAGAAGCTTTGAACCTGTAAAGATCGATGCCCTAATTATTATGTGTGTTATTATGAGAATTCGGGATTCTTACATGCCTTTTGCAAGTGTTGGAAATGAGTGTATCATTGTAGTGCCATAGGATTTTTAGCTTAGCAAATGAGGTGTTGTTTATTTGCTTATATAGGGTTTCATAGATGATTTATCCAAGAAAGGTTGACCTAGAGAGAAAGTTATAAGGCCCAACAAAGAATATGAAACTGAAATCAAAGTTGAAGAACTTGTCAGTCCAAGACTGTACAAGTCGACTAAGACTAGATATATTATCCTGACTAAACTATATAACCTTAACTAGGGAAGGAAAACATGCAATCTGAAGTTTGGAACTTGTTACTTGATGTTTTTCTATAGATTTATGCATTGTGTTCTCAGAATTTGAATGTGAATGTGCAAAGATATAAACAAGAGACATCAGAATGTGGTAAGTGGGAATGGGAATGTTGTATTTATCTTAGCAAGAGTGTGTTGTCAAAACTAACAGTGTTAAAGAGTGAATTACCAAATTTGAGTGTCTACCTTTGTCCCCCCTTTAAGTATGAAATGAAAATTACATGATTACAAGAAAAGATACATGAGTGTGTAAACACACTTTGTCTTTGCTTGAATGTTTTTTTTACAGAATCCCCTTATGTTTGTGTCGGCATGCTCCATGATGAAACCTGCTACATTGTGTGTAGTCAATGTCCATGATAAAGAATTAAAATTTAACTCAAATGTAAAGTGTAACATGAAATATTTGCATTTACATAAGATGAAATGAAAGAGATGTAAACAAGGAAGGAATACACATGTTTGTTTGTGAAGGGATAAACTCTTCTACTTTTCATGTGCTTAAAGATTTGATTTGTTGAATTTTCGAAAGGACTGGGGATGATCAACCCCTAATTGTGCCAAGGAGAAAATAGAGTGTTAAGTGCATGTAACCCAACATGGAATGTCGAGGAAAGAAGAAGAAGAATGAAGTGTTGAAACACCCCACTAATGAAGAAGATTGGGTATCAAAGTTATTTAACAACTTTGACATCTTCCCCTTTGAGTGCAAGAGGAAAACAAAGTCTTCCTGCGAAGAACTTAGCCACTTCAATACCTTCCATAAGTTCATAGACTACATCATTGTAGATGGATCTAGGCCCGATTTTATAAATAAGGTCGCATAGTAAGAAAATAGAATAGGTGCCCACGTACCATTCCCATGTGCCGCACAACCGAGTAGAAGTTGTAATGTACTGAAATTTTGATGGAGGAAGGAGACTTATGCCCCAATAATCATGAAACTATAGTAGAAATTGAAAATGAATTCTATAGGTGAATTTTTTGGAGTTCAAGTCACTATTGATGCCCCCTAGAATACTGGTGTGAATCTAAGTGAACTGAGCCAAAAATTGCACGCTCAAACAGGCTTGAAAACCTGCTTCTAGATGAATCATTTCCAAAACTGTTGAGAAAGTTGATGTAACTACCTCCAAAATGGGTAAAAATATTGTGGTAGGGTTAAGAATACTCGTACATACGATTTTGACCGATCTGTACAATTTAGACATACTTCTGGGGGTGCAATATTGCATATGGATTTTGATGATAGTTTTTTCCTGGATGGCTTGAATACATGTACCTTGTTTGTACCTATATTTTACCCCAAAATTTTGCTTGAATGATTTTTCGTAGGTCCTAAATCACCTAGGGGGATAGACTTTCCTAAATCACCTAGGGGAAAAATTGAAATTCACATAGGATAATTTTACTGATAGGATATGAATGATGTTGATGATGGAATGACCTGGGGTGTCTTGGGAAGGTATGGCTTTCAAAATTTTCAACATTGTCGTATGTTACCATGCTTCAAAATAGGAAATTTTCCTCTTGCACATTTACATGACAACAGTTGGCTCTATCTTGGGGACATGTTATAGATTGGGTGTAAAAATAAATACATGGCATGAGAACTCCCATAATATCAATTTATAATCATACGATGACAATATAGGAGTCACATACAACTGCAAGAGATATCTTGAAAAAATCATTTAGAACACACACACAAGAAAACAATGGAAGGGAAACACGCAAAGAAGAGAAAACAACACACCACATGTAAGGGAAATTATATACAGGGGAGGGGTATTTACAGAAGTGGGAAAAGGAATATACACATACCCAGCAATGGGTTAAGAAAAATACATGTCATCATGGAATAGTGAACTGAAGTCTAGTCCTTCGAGCCACAATAACTGTTATTTGATCAAAACATACGTTCTAGTGATGGCTTTGCATGACTTGAGAAGATAATACTAATCATGATCCCATCCTTGTACTCACACTCCACTGAGAACATTCTTTCATCCATTGTAAATTTGTATCACCTTCTTGAAGATCTTGTCCTTTTGAGGCTTCCTCTTGATATCATGTGGGAGTGATACACCATTCCTTCATACTTTCAAAATTATAAATATTAAATCATCATGTCCTACATTATTCATCCTTAGGTGGCAGCCTAACATCATCTCCCATATTAGCACCATGTTACTAAGAAGGAGTGAGAACAAAATGATTTTCTTCTCATTCGAGGACTTCTATGAACATCTCAATTTGTTTCTCTAAAAAAGTTTTTTCAAAAGTATAAGTTGCTATATCATTGAATCTAAGTATTCATATTCTTGACGAGATTATTGTAGCAACATGGAATATATTCAAGATAATATCAAAGCTTGAATAATGGTGAGCATCAATTTGATTTTGAATTCTTTGATTAGAATCATGCACATCCATACTTTTTTGTTCGGATCAATGTCCATCAATATCCATCTGTTCAAAGTCCATCTTAATATTATTTTCAAAGTTGCATATCCATTTATTTCTTCATATAATAATTATTCTACCTTCAGTGGATTGTGACATATGAACTCTTTTTTTGCATTGGTAGAGCATTCCAATTAGTGGGAAAAGTTGGTTTTGAACATACATTCCCAAGAGTCTTGTAATTTTTTACCAAGACTGTTTGAAAACAGTTTCTTTAATGAAAATTATATCAAATTTTCCCTCATTTTCATCCTCTCAGGTGGAGATGTTGTCCTCAGGATTGGAATGTCCAAAGGAGATTCAAAAACCTTCCTTCTTTTGCACTCATGAACCTCTTCACATTATGTGAAAGATAAATACATGCTTTTTGCATTTTTTATCATCATCCAAGGAATCTGGTAGGTCACAAACTAGTACATTTTCTTTGTCTCAACATCAAAAATTGGTGAATCAAAATGAGGAGCATAAATTGATTCATATGTGTCTTACATCTCCATAGCCCAGGTCAAGAGTTCAAGACTAAGTTGAGGTTCTTTAGTTTCTTCTACAGCCTTCAAGATGTCTTGCACTGATGATTCTTCCAAGTTCACCATAGGCATCATCTTCATTCTTATTCAAAATATTAGTTATGTTGTTCCTTCTAGGAGATGATTAAAAATATGATCCAACTGCATCCATGATTCATTTGAAACATCCTCGTTCACCTCATCCATGTTTTCTTTTTCTCAAGATTCAATTTTTTGCAAACACGTGCAAAATTGATTCACAACACCTTCTAACAGGGATAAGAGGTCCATACTTTGTGGGAAGGGTCATCCTTCAGATCAAAATCCATATCATCTTATCGATGGGAAAGCATAGGACCATGTTGGGCAGGAGTATGGGAAGAACTCTCAATTCTATCTTGATCATTCATTATTGAATCTTTGTGCTCATATGGAAAATGAAATACTTCATACTCACCGTGTTGATCATTCTGCTCCTTAGATTTAGAAATACAGTAGGACTCTTCCATTTGATCATCCATGATTGAATCGGTAAGAGAATATGGTTATTGGCTATCTCCTTTAATTCATTTATAATTTCTTCATTACTTGAAGGATCAAAATAGGAAGACAAATCATCCATGATCATCTTGAATTCACCATCTTCGATCCATGATGGGTAGAATTGATCTCAGGGGCTTCTAAACATATCTCCATTAATTGAAATACAAAATTTGAAAGTGGGGATTATTCATGCTTACTTCAAACTGGTCATCTTTGATTTCTTCTTCATTGGTGGAGTCTTTGGAGAGAATTGAATCATCCATTATGCAACAAGAATATTTATTTATAGAATATATTATTCCCCTATGGGTTGTTCCTCTATCCATAGAGAATTTTTGAATGGTGGTTCCACATCCATGTCTCTTTCATCATCTTCTTCCATGATGTTTCTTTGGTACTTGCTGGAAGGTTCTAAGGATAGGATCTTCTTCAGGAGCATCCAATAACCTCCTGGGAAAAACACCTCGTAGTGTAGAAAATCATCAGGATCCTCTTGAGCTTATTCATTTTGGATAACATGGAGTGATTCAAGGTATTCATACCTTATTTTTAAAGCTAGAGCGTATATCCAAATTTCTTCATAGGCTTCATGAAAAACATTTCTTCAATTATGCTCTGAAGACTTTCCACATATTATCTTTTCAAGATATTCATTTCTTCATCATCGTATGCAAGGAATCTATCTATAGAGTGGAAGAAAAAACATAATGTTCTCAAGTTTGTAGTGATTTACATGAGGTTGTAAAATTCTTCTTCAGTGGATTCTACACCACCTTGTATTTTACAATCTTCTATAAAACTAGTTTGATTCACATCACAAGGATACAAGATAATATCTTCTTTAGAAATTTTAAAAAAACCTTTTGGGATGAACAACCTGTTGGCATGAATAATCCTCAGGGTCTTCCTCCATAGGAAAAATCTCTTCTTCTTCCTCCTCCTGACAGAGTGCTTCAATATTTTCATATCTCATTTGCAAAGATAAAGCATATCTCCAAACTTCATGGTAGGCTTCAGGGTCAGTATTTCCTTGTACTACGTCAAGAATCTTCTGCACATATTCCCTTCTTAGAATTTTCATTTCTTCATCATCATACACAAGGAAGTCATCTAGAGGAAGCGAGATGAAAGAAAATGTCATGAGTTTCTTGGTTAGTTGCATGAAGTTCAAAAAGTTACCTTCAGTGGATTCTACACCATCTTTTCCTTTATACAACCTTTTGTATCTCTTTTTAACCTTCTTCACCATCTCTTAGATTCTATATCATGGGAGGAGTAATTCCCATTATTTTTCCTTTGACCGCACTCTTCTTGAATTGTAACCACCATGAATTGATAGTTGGGTCTTCAAATACAATGATTTTCTATATACTAGAAAGTCTCTTTCTAGATTTTTGTGGAGGTAGTGTGAGCCTTCTTTCCTTCACATTTCTTATCTTTGCAAGAGTTGTTCCATAAGGATGGTTGATAAAAAAAATTCAATTCTCAACAATCTTCTTCTTCTCTTGTCATTCATTAGTACTTCACTCCAAATTTGGAATTTATTCATTGTGATACGGGATACGAACATGATAGGGGTTCATTCTTTGATAAAGTCACCTTCAAAAATTATTTTATTTTGAAATCTGATTTTTTTTTGCTTTTTGAATACATAATTTTTAAAATTTTTTTTTGGGCAGAGAACCTTTTTAGGTACACTTGGGAAAATATATCCCTAACAGAGTTGCCAAAAATTGTTGGTGAGAAAATTTGCTGATATGAAAAATTAGGTGTCAAGGTGATTGGAGAAGCTCCACCAATGTTCACGGGGCTACACCCCTCTACATTGAATGGTATAGATCCTGTTATTGAATGTAAACTAATCCTAATCCTATCTAAATGTTGTGGGTGACCAAATTGGCTAGGGATCACACATGGACACTCCACTAAACCTGTGGTAAAGTGCTTGTATGGGGGTACAAGGGAGGAAATTACAACATTGAGGAGAAAGGGGGAAATTATTCAAGGGAGATTATTGACGTGAGTAGATTACATAACTCATGCCTAGTAGCCAGAGTAATTCAACATATAATATAGAAGAAAGCAACAAAGAAGTGGTTAGTGAGACAAACCAAACCCGCATAGACACAAAGTTCTCTTAGGCTCATTCATCAAAGACAAAAAACTCTCTTTTTGGCTAGTTCTTCCCATTGATCACCATGCTTACAAAGTGAATACAATAGGGAAATAGAGGAAAACAAAGAAAAGGAAATTAAAAGAAGTGTAGCTTTTATTTCATGTGTAGTGATGAATAAAAATCTTCAACCAAACTACCACAATTCACAATGTTACAAAGTGAAAGTCTTAAAAATCTAGAATCCTTTGGAATGGAGAAGCCATCCCAAAAACTTTATAAAAATTTGAATTGACCCCTCACCTCCCTCATAATGACTCTTCGTGTTTTGTATAATCCTAATCCTATCTAAATTTGGGTGGAAAAATTTTCACATAAATCCACTAAGTGGGAAATTTCTTGTACAGGGGTAATTTTGAGAAAGGGGGGAAATAAGGAAGATTACAGTAGATTGCAGAGCTCGCACCCTAGTAATAAGTTCAAAATCCAATATAGAAGAAAGAAACAATGAAGTGGTTAGTGAGACAAACCAAACCTACATAGACACAAAGTTCTTTGAGGCTCATTCATCGAAGACACAAATCTCTCTTTGATCACCATGCTTACAAAGTAAATATAAGAGGGAAATAGAGGGAAAACAAGAAAGGGAAAATAGAAGAAGTGTAGCTTTTATTTCATGTGTAGTGATGAATACAAAGCCTCAACCAAGCTACCACAATTCATAATACTACAGAGTGAAAGTATTAAAAATCTAGAATCCTTTGGAATGGAGAAGCCATCCCAATTTATAACAATTTGAATGAACCCCTCACCTCCCTCGTATGACTTGTTGTGTTTTGTATTCCCTCGTGAATTTTCATTTTCAATAAAATTAAGTATTTCTCTTATAATTTTGATAAAATACTTTTACAATTTTAAAATAAGTCACTTATGTAAATAGGACGAAATACAATGATGAATCCTAACAACGGATTATAACAGAGAGTTAAATAAGGGGGAGAAAAAGAGGAGAGCTGATGAAGGAGAAGCCGCATATAATGGAGTCCACCGATCCCTGTCAGATGATATGATGAAATGCTCCAATGCAGTGAACTCTTGATCCTTGAATTCCTCACACCGCCAGAAGACTTCTTTGCACAGACACACATACACTACAAACTAAGTGTTTAGAAACACTATTATATGAAGCCTTTTGTGACCATGAGTGTCACTTATGGAGATACCCTCTAAAGAGTATTAATATTTGAAATTAATCCTATCATGACTCTCTGCAAAAATGCCACACTGCCATGTTAATATGGAAATCCTAATGAAACACACCATGACAGTATGATGATGCACTCCACCTCACACATTATACACATACAAACATAAGCCATGAAATGAGTGTTGAAAGAAACTGTTGAGATCTGTTGTAAGAGGCCTCACTATCACCTATTCCTTGAAATATTTTGATGATAGAGCCTTTGTCAGCTTCACCCCTGTGAATTTGAATTTCATGATTCCTTAACACTTACTATATTTGGAATGGGCCACTATTTTCGGAAATTTTCAAGATTCTACCTCACTAGTCCCCAACTGATGATGTTGACTTGAATGGTTACCCCTTTATGCACTCCTTCTATGAAAATTACTTTTGGAATGACTTACTATTAATAGTAAGTGCCTACAGACAACTTACTATTTTTAGCAAGTAGTGATTTTTTTGGCCAATCTGACCACACTAATGAGATCTACTTGTATCACTACCCGTGTGCACACTAATCTTTCCCTAGAATTACTCTTTCTAGGATGAATTACTATTTATGGCAAGTACCCATATAGGGAAATTACTATTTTTAGTAAGTTGACTTTTATACCATTTCTAGCACCAAAACCACTTTGACCTTCTGAATATCCTCTGTGCACACTGTCTTCGATCGTAACTGCTTCTGGTATTAACTTACCAAAAATAGCTAGTCCCTGTGTAGGAAGGCTTACTATTTTTGGAAAGTGGGTCTCTGGTGGTCGGTTTGTGATGAAACAAACTTATCTAGAATATTTTTTTGATCCTCAGTGCATCTCTGAAATTTCAACTTGATCCGATGCCGGAAATGAGAGATTTTAAAAAATCAAATTTTTATTTCAGGGAAATGGGGGTTTTCTTGCCCGTAAAAAATATGAGCTTGCACATAAAAAATTCCTCATGAATCCTCATGGAATTTGAAAAAATAAGATATTGTAATAAACGAATCTCGATCCATTGAGTATTTTGGGAGATATGAACAATTTCTCCTTCATGAGCTTCGAGGGTTTTCAGGTAAAATATCTTCATTTTTCTTTTTCGAATCCATATTTCTTTGTGATTTTTTGTTTTCAAGGTATGAGACAATAAAAAATATTATTTTTAATAGAAAAATGTTGTATGGATTTTGGAGAAAATCCGACAGCATTCCGACAGCGTGAGGAGGATGTGGGGGAAGAAATGTCAAAAATGGCCAACTCCCACATTATTTAAACTTGAAATGGAAGGGGGAGGATGGGGCACATTTTTATATCCCTTTCATCCATTTTTAAAAGGTTAAAAGGGGACATGAAAATGTGCCTCATTATGGGCATGCCATTTGTCACGTGTTCATTCATTGTGCAACTTGGAGAGGGGGGCTAAACAGAAGCAAATGGGAGCTAGTTTGAGGTCACATGAGGGATCATGGGGTTTGCTAAGGATGGGGAAAATTTTAATATCCATTTCATCTCCCCTTTAAAAAGGGAAAAATTGTGCAAAAATTTTTTCCTCATTTTGGGCATAACAAGTGGCACTCATGCGGTGCTTGGTGAGTGCAAGGTAAAATTGGTCAACAGGGGCTTAGGTGAGTGTTGGTAGGTCATATGGGTGACCAGAGGGATTCTTAGTGGTGTGGAGAAATTATTTTCACCTCATGTATCTTTTAAAAGGTGAAAAGGTTACATGAAATTGTGCCTTCACCATAGGTTGCCATGTGTCCTATCATGAAATTGACTAAGTGTTGAAAGCGTACCTTGGGAGTAAACTTGCAAAGACAATATCTTGAGCTTCCAGATGAATTTTGGGGGTGGAATTTTATATGATTCCACTTGAAAAAAACCATCTGAATTCAATGGTGATGGTCCTAAGATAAAATTTTGAATAAAACACCTCCAATTGGATCCTTATTTCTCAAGATCACTTATTGTGAGCCAGAAGAATTAGTTGCCTATAACAATGTATGAAGTTTCAAGAAGCCTTACATATTTTCCACCATGTAGAGAATTAAAAATGATTTCCATAGGTACTTTGTTGGGATTTTAAATCACTATGGATCTCTTAGAATCTTTCTTTGGATCTCAGGCCCTCTTTCGTGGTGCATGCTCCCTTTAGGCTCAGAAAGCCCATTTCTGGTGAATCATCTCCAAAACCTATGAAAATCCTTAAAAAAATCCAAGATAAACTCCTCGATGTTTCTAGCCCATTGAAAAATCCTCTTTGATGAATCTTGTCCTTTATGATCCACTCCATGGATGATGCACCAGTCTTATGGAAGGCTGATGATAGCCCTTCCAAAATGGCTCATGCTTGAATTTAAGCCCCAGAAGTTCCTTGAATGATTTTTTCTTCTCAATTCACCTAGGGGAAACATCACAATCACTTGGGGATCATTTTAATCATAGGATAGGACTGGTGTTAGGGTGTGACTAACCTGAGGGTGTCTTGGGAATATATATCTTTGAAATTTTTTGACATTATGGTGTGGTTGTCCTATTTTCTAGTAAATTTTTTCCTTGCAAAACCACAGCAGAAAAGAGAAGGTGATCAAGCATCATGATAGTTTAATTTTCCTAGAGAGAGGATTTTTACTTCACACATTTTGAGCATATGGCATAATTGATCAAATGCAAGAGATATCTAAAATATAACACTTATCGTAAAGTGGTGGTAAGAGACTTTGAACAAAAATATCTTGTAATTTGGAATTGTCATCACATTTTTCATCTTATATAGATTGTTCTTGTAACACAGAACATAGTCAACTAAATGCTTATTAGATATTTTTGTTATTTGAGAAATTTATGCATAAGAGATCTTGGTTCCAATATTGATTGAAAAATGAGAAATAAAAAAACTAGATAGATGGGTAA
Source organism: Taxus chinensis (assembly GCA_019776745.2). Classification (NCBI taxonomy): domain Eukaryota; kingdom Viridiplantae; phylum Streptophyta; class Pinopsida; order Cupressales; family Taxaceae; genus Taxus; species Taxus chinensis. The sequence continues at coordinate 483,025 of JAHRHJ020000066.1, read as the reverse complement.
AAGAAGTTATAGAATGAACATGTAGATCATAAAACCATCACATGGCATAATCTTGAAGAATCCTAGGAAGTAGCTTAACTAGAAATGTATGATCATCTACATAATCAAGACATGCCGTATAAAAATACATGAAATGCTTCTGAGGTTCACTATGGCTATTGAAGGTGGGAAAATTGGGGGTGACAAAGTTAGAAGGAAGTAAATAAGAAAAATGACACGTGTAAAATGGGTATGAAGTAGTAATGAGGAATCAAGAGATGGACAGGGGCATGAAGTAGCATATTGTAACTAAAATATTTCAAATTACAGATCTTAATATAAGGAAGCTAATTCATTGGTACCCGAAGAGGAAATGAGTTGTGTATTAAAAGCGTTGGGATGGAGGACGTGAGTGGTATAAATAGGAATGGAAGTAGTTAATAAGTTGGGTGGAGGAAATAATAGTAAAAGAAGAAACTACAAGAGGTAAACGGAAGAAGCATCTCAATATTTTTTGACAGGAATTAAAGAATTGAGAACATAGTGGAATATGTACATAGGATTTGTGTGCAAATCTTGAAAGAAAGTAGTGAGATTTTCTAATTTATCTTGATCAACATTAGTGTCTTCATCATAGGATTTTTCAATGTCATAGGTTTCAATTTTTTCTAAAGGAAAATTATGTGATTTAGAAAATGGGTTATTGGATTCATCCGTTGACTTAGAGGAATTACGAATAGAGAGATGAAGCTCAATGTACTCAAAGGAACCAAAACAACCACTACGGGTGATGGGCATAGAAGGGAAACCTATAGGAGAAAAGGTTGGATTCATGTGATGGGTTCACTAAATGATTTAATTTAATTTGAATTAAATCTAATATTGTAGATTAATCTATTATAATAAATGATGTACAAATGTTATAATACTGTAATGACACAAGAAAATAAAATAAAATATGAAACCCTAAGCAAGAGAGGGAGATAAGAAGACTTAGATGATATTTACACAATCTAGAAGTGATCTGGGCAGGGTAGTGAAACACGATGAACATGATGCTAAAATTGTCATAATAAATGGATTTTTAAATTATGGAGCTCACAAACAAGACAGGATAGGAATGCCCATGACAGTATAGGGGCACTTGGGTGACTGACGACCTGATTTCCACACTGATTGTTGTATGAAAAATATCTTCAAAGATCTTGTTTTTATTGTTGTAAAGGGTTTCACAATTTCTCTTTATTGATCACTTAGATTTTGAAAACTATGATCACCAAGCGTACATGTAACCTGAACATTAATAAGTTCACCTATGCAAGTACCCAAAACCACATCAAATCTAAAAAGTAAAAAATGTAGAATGTGGAGTCAAAGTGACCCCAACGGTCACCTAAAGAGTGAACTTACGATTGATCATTGTAATACATCTTATAATCTCATTTTTTATGAAGTTCTTGTAGTGTGTGTAGAAATTGATGCCCTAGGATGCCCTTGTGCAAGTTACAACTTGATAGCAGGGTTGTAGCTAGAATGTAGCAATGTGGTAGAATGTGTGGATGGAATATAATTAGACTTCCCCTTCCTATGTTGTGTATGGAAAGTATGGAGTCCCTTTTCCCTTGAATGGATACTAGATGAATTCCTTTGAATGATTTAGGTTCCATTTGGAATTTAGGTTTAGGTGATAATAGTAATTTTTAGTTCTTGATAGCCATAATAACAGCTAAACAACCTCCTATAAAATAGGAAGGAGTCACAACAATTAACCCGGAATGTTATTCACGGGTATAACAAACTCTAAGAATAATATATTGTTGAAACAATATATTATAACAATATACATTCAAACCTAATATTTAATATATAACAATATTAAATATTAACTAACAAACTATAATGTAAACATTAATATTTAATTTCCTAACATTCCCCCCCTTAATGTTTACATGGTAACATTAGAACTTTCACACTTCCTTTGCAGCCTGCCGCCTCTGTGCGCTCATGATCTTGGCACACACTCGAACTGAAGGTAGAAGAAGGAACACATCAACTTCTTATCGACCAAGCACTGTCGGGAACACATCTGACCGACGAGGATGGGAACACGCTCAGGAATCATCTGCTTATCATCCAGTCACTCTAGGGAACACATCTGACCTAGCAGTGTGGGAAATCAAGCAGGAACACATCTGAACAACATTCAATGGTTTTAGGAGGCTAACCACAAACCTAGGTATGAACAGGAACACATCTGACTGTTCTACCTCATCAAGCCTCATGATGCTGCGTTTCACTGTGTTATTTGTTCTGCACTATGTTTTTGCATTTGGGGAAATAGGAATAGCCACATACTCAACTGAAAAACTGAAAATGGAACATTGGATCATGTTGATCATGTTCCCCCCTCAATGTGAACATTTCACTTATTCAACACACAACAGGAACTCAGAAAAAGAATCACACTAGACATCAAATACTGAAAGCACACTCACACCACAAAATGTGCCACCATAGCTTCATGCGGCCCCATCGTTGGTGACTGACGAGAGGTCGTTGTCTGACCTCCAGCCTCCGATGCCTCCATCCTCCAGTGTCATGCTGCTAACTCAGCAAGATGTGAACATGAAGCACATTTGTTTCCACATTGATCTTATTCTTTTCTTCCCTCCCATGCAATGTGAAACACTTTATTTTTCCGGACGTCGGGTAACACCGAAAATGCGTCCGTAAGGCAAATTTTTTTTTTTCAAACTTTTTTTTACAATGACATGACTTTTGACAATAACTATTTGACATAACTTTGACAACGACACTTGACTATAACAAGATGACTTTATCGACTAGAAATTTAATAAGAATAAAATGAGATTACTTTTGAAATAAAAATGACTTTTACTATGACACATTGACTTACATATATTGTTGATATTAGCAACTAAACTAACAAACTAGGAATATAATAATAACCAATTTTTTTGGTATTTGACTCTAAAACAATAATTTTTCAAAACTAATTTACCTATTACTTAAAATTTAATAACAATAACTATGTTTAGATGATTCCATTGTAAACTAAATATTGGATGAAAACCTGAAAAATGAGACTATTGGATTGACTCAACTGGTATTTAAATTAATGACCAGTATAAATCAAATAATTGTGCCGAATTAATATAAAACAGTTTGAGGATACTAAGACACAAAAGAATAGTTTTGGCACTCCAAATGTGTACCAGCTATTGATAATTATTGAATTTTTCTATGGGAGGCTCCATCCTCTTTGGGAAACATCACATTCTCCGTCAATTGTTCAATCTTGATTTTTGTCCTTAGTTCACCAAGATTCTTCAGCCAATGCCATCTCCTTCTTCCATGAGATGATTGGGCACACAACACCATATGGATTCTATCAACTTAGATACTTATGCCACATCCTGATTCGGAGAATGCACGAGTGAAGACACCAAATAGGTCTGAGATGACAGAGAAAATAATAAATGTGAGTTGTCACCAAAGGTTATGAATAAATAGCTAGCCAAGAAATTGATCAAAAAAATGAAACTTCAACGCAGATATGATCTTGTGCATTCACAGGTGATCAAATGAATTGCAATGAGACCCCCAAAATAACCATGTATAGAAAAAAATGATTTAATCTTGTTGTTGACACCAAGCTTTTGTTTGTTTGAGCTAGTAATCTGTGGTGATTTCCAAAAAACTCCAAACGACTCTTGAGCTATCCGTGAAAAAATGGACAAGACCAACATAAGTATTTAAAACAATAAATTTATGTGCAACCTTTGATCAATGTGAAATGGATATATTGAAGAACAAAACACTCACTCAATATGAGTTTGCACCTTGATGTGAAATATCCCAGCATTTCTAATTATTGTTGTGTGCGAGAACATCAAATAGTGGAGATTTGCATATAAACAATTGAGCACAAGATTCCCAATATCAAGACGTGTAAATACAATTTTAGATTCATGAAAATTCCCAAATATGAGCACGTTAAGAAATGTTAGTCTCAAATACAAATTCCAATGTTCTTCAAGATGAAATTGTAATGTTGAGAAATCCCACAATTGGTCTGAGTCACACCACATGAGAAACATAAGCATGTGGCATCTCTACAGCCTGGAAAAGAATGGATGGATGCTCATGCACTCCAAAATAATTGTTTCCAGGTCAAATGGATCACTAACTGTGCAGTATGTAGGTTCTAAGCTTGTAAATCTACACTTTTGCATAAATCAGCTTCAAGAAGCTCTCACTAAAGCCTACGCAATGATTTGATGGCATGTGATTTGGAATGGATTGGAAGATCAAAATGTCAATTTACACATAATGGGGCCATATACAAATTGAATATTCCCCTCACAAAATTTCATTGATACGCCATTCCTGCTCTGATACCAAATATAGAGCAAGATACAGACCATACACAGAAGGATATCACAATAATAAATACTCTGTATATTATTTGTTCCCAATATCTTGTGCAATACATTAGGCTATTATATAGCCATAATAACAGCTAAACAACCTCCTATAAAATAGGAAGGAGTCACAACAATTAACCCAGAATGTTATTCACGGGTATAACAAACTCTAAGAATAATATATTGTTGAAACAATATATTATAACAATATACATTCAAACCTAATATTTAATATATAACAATATTAAATATTAACTAACAAACTATAATGTAAACATTAATATTTAATTTCCTAATCATGTAAATGTTAGTATGATTTTAGGAGCTAATAATGTACCCAAGTGTGTGATTTTTTGTCTAAAGTGTTATTTAAAGAAAATTTTCTTAAGATAGGAAAAAAATCTTTGAGATTTTTTGCATTCTGGAGTAGAAACTTAAGAGTTTACAAATCAATAGATGAACAAAATTTTGATTTGTTATGAGGAAATAAAGGTTTAGATTCACATTTAGGTATATCACATGTCATATCATTTTCTACAAATTTATTCCTCTTACAATAGTAATTGTTGATATGAGTCTCTTTGTGATATTTTGTTTTTTACCTATATGTTGAGAGGTTTTTATCATTTACTTTTACTATTCATGTTGGATTTCAGAATTATACCCACACCTAAATCATGGAGATCCAGGGCTTTGAGAAAACATGGTATTGTCTCTATGTTTTGGGAATTTCTCTTGAGACAGACCTCCAGAGATAGGGTAGTTCCTCTACCTATTCCTAATGCTAAAACTACTGCTTTAAAAATATAAATATATACTAACTAATCCTAATCGGACACATCCTAAGGGGGCATAGTTAGGAAGAGAAAGATGCATGAAAGGGGAAATTCTAAACTAATAGAGGTGATAACTCACCAAGAAAAGGGGAAGGATACTCTGACAATGAGGTGAAAATGAGAGGATCAAATGAAGCCAGGGATAGGGAAGACATTGATTTCCACACTCCAAGTAACACCATTCAAACTTCTATTCTTCATGGAGAACAATAGAAATAGAACCGCTATAAATTAGATAAAACATGCATGCAACACACCACAAAGCAATAGATAGGAAATATTGCAAATATAATAAATAGGATAGGCTATGGACAGATGATAACCACAAAACATTAAATTTTATTACTTTATTAAGATGCACAAACCATTATAATGGAATAGGAAGGTAAACAATAACCTTGTAGACGTCTAGATATGAGGCCTACAACTCAAAACACATAGTGTAACACTCTGAGGATGAATACACTGTACACTCCAAGAGGGTTCGACCTTTACAAATTGAGTGTCACATTTACATTTTATAGATAGTAAATGAGAGAGAGATATAGAGGAAGGGAAAGAGTAGAGGGACAAATTCAAATTTCAAGGGCTCCAATGAATAACAAGATGCATTCAATCAACTTTCAAACTAATCATGGGAACTCTTCTCAAATCCATTCCCCTATATTGCAATTTTCTTGTAGAAGAAGAAAATAATCCCATGCTTCATTAAATCTAGGTGGTTGAATAAACATGTTTCTACATATTCATCATTAGCCCAAGATTGAACATTTTTTTTCCATTTTCATCCAATGAAACCTTATCAATTTATAAAACTAATGATTTTATTGATTACATAATAAATATCTCATTGAGACCTTTCCAACAAGGGAAATTGTGCCTTATTTAGAGCTCTTAGTGAAAAGAAATATGGCCATATGAATATTTATCAGGTGCAAGAGAAACATGAGGATCCGACTATGTGGCAGCCTCTGGTTGGCCATGGGGATATGAAGTTTTCCACATGTAGGTTACCCGTGTGTCGTATTACGCCATTGTGTCATAGTATTTATTCTTTGGGAATACTTAAAACTCATTGAATTCTTACTTATTCCACAAGATTTGGGGACCGAGGGATACATGTTCTTGAGAAACCATGCCAACATGTAAGGAGACTCACAAGCCCACAATGGGAAGTGAAACAACTTGGGACGAAAAAATTTATGCTCACAAAAGGATGTGAAGATATGGAGGAAGCCGACAAGTGTGCACGGGGCTCAGGGAAAGGATTGCATGCTCAAAAGGATACACATATGTGAAAGGGAAGATTGAATACCCACTAAAGAGTATGTAAAATTTTATGCGAGATAGGTATGCACCCAAGCATACCAAGAAGCAAGGGAAATGGGGAAAGGAAGGTGTGCAAAGAGGTTACAAAAATAAAATTAAGTGCGCAAGGAAGGAAAGAGAGCATGCGCAAGGGATTTTGTGAGACTTTGGGTTGAAAATAAATGTGTGCAAGAGGCATGCAGAAGACTTACAAGGATGCAAGGAAAACTTGAGAGCATACAATGAGTGTATGGAAGTTTGGGGCATGAAGGCAAATATGCAGAGGAAGACATACAATGAAAGATTACAAGAATGTATGGCATGAAACCTTTTGGCATGAAGGCAATATATGCATGAGTGACATGACATACAAGGGATCATCAAACAGCTTTAAAATGATTTTTTATTTAAGAATTGAAGGTGAAGCATGCTACATGCATTGAAACCTTTGCAAAAGAATGTGCCATAGATCCAAATGAAATGCAAGTTTCTGAATGAAAGCATGCAAAACACACGCGAGAGATTGTAATTATGGAAATTTTTTCGAAATTGCAAGGAGAAGACCAATAGCTATTACAACCTCAAAACATGATGCCAAAGCCAAATGAAATTGCAAGTTTCCCAAAATAGCCAAGGGGTTATTTTGGACAATAGTTTAGTGACTTTCACGAATATTTTCCTGCTAAATATGAATATCAAGGTCCTTGAAGTATCCATTGGGAATGCAGTCTACATAAGAACTTAGAAAATTGATCTGTAACTTTAAGACTTCACCCCTGAACCCAATTGAAACATTGCTAGAACTTGGCATTGATATAGAGATGCCACAAAGGAATACCATGAGTGTGAAAGATAATGTTAGAGGAACGAGGTGGAGAAATCAAGAGCACAATGAGTGCAAAGAATTACTTGATCTCCAAAATTTGAAGAATACACTTTGACAAATGATATAAAATATGATTTTAGAAGCTCTACATTTGATTTTATGAGGAGTTACAAATGTTCCTTGAAGATTTAAAACTCTTTCTATCACATATTCACTCTAAAATCCTACATAAAACATTGGGAAATGACAAGCTCCACCCAATGACAACAAAACACATGGGCAAAGTGCTTAGCGAAATGGAAACTACACCACCAAAAAAACATTGCACTGAAAATAACTTGGAGGAATTTAAATTAATATAATATGTACAATATGCAATGGGAAAACTTAATGGGAATGCTTGAGATAAATCCCATTGACTGGGATTTCTAACACATAGCGATCAAGGTCATACAACTGAAAAAGAGTTAGCTTATTTGCAACCACTAATGATATATGATGCACTCCAAATCGCATCAAACTTAGAGTGTTTCCCTGGTTTAGTTGTGTCTAGATCTAATTTTAATACCAGCTCACCCAATTTGAAAGTTTAAGCTCTATCCTTCTTATCAAACAAATTTTTGGTTGATCTTCGATGTTCTTATAATTTTAACATGGCATAATTCCTCAATTATTTAAGTTCAACCAATTCTTTCACTTTCCTTTCCCTTTGATCTATGCCCTCAAATTCCAACTATTACGTCAGCTCTAGTGAAGGAATTCTACCAATAAGGGAATCATAACTTATTTTCCATAGAAATTTTTGTAAGGAGAAGTGCTAATTTCCTTCTTCATTGTTATTCTATCATCCCAAATAAAATTTCTCACCTTTCTATGCCACTTCATTCGGTTAATATCAATTTTCCTCTTGATGATTCTAATCAAGTTCTTGTTAGTAGACTCTACCTAACCATTACCTTGAGGGTAGTAATTAGAAGAATTATTCAAACAAATTCCAAGCCTAAGAGACCATCAAAAATCTTAGATCCTAACAAACATTTTGCATTATCAGAGATGATGGTTTGCAGAATGCCAAACCTTTTTACAATTTTTCCTCAAGGAATTCAAGGATAATTAATTTATTATATTCCTTCAGTGCCACTGCTTCTGTCTTCCTATTAAAATAATATGTTGTTGTTAAAACCCACTTGTCACCAATGCTTGAACGAGGGTTAATCATGTCAATAAAATCAAGACCCCATTGAGAGAATGAGATATGCTTGAAATGGATGAAGTGTAATGGCATCCAACCTCTTTTTACCTTCAAATTAAGCACATTCCTTACATTTTATGACCAATTGGTGAGAATCAACGAACAATGTGGGCTAAAATTATCCTACTTTGATGATTTTCATTGTATTTTCTTTGGCAGAGAAGTTTCCACTAGAAAACCCATCATGGAATTCTTCCAATATTTTGATGAATTACGTGCACAAGGGAATACATCTCAGCAACACTCCATCAATGTTATTTTTAAAGATAATTCCACCAATTAGTGCATAAGGAATTGATTGCATCCTTAAATGCCTTCTTTTTGTTTTACTTAGAGAAAGAGGATATGCATATGTAGATAAGAATGTTTCCATGATATCAATCCAGCTGTGATTAGTAACTACATTTCCCTAATCCTACTGATTTTAAACATTACATGGAATTCCTTCATTTAGGAAGAGAGAAGTTTATTTACCATTTTGAGCATCAAAAGCAGGTTTCTCAAAAAGTGATTTTCCTCTTACCAGTTGTGTGGCTTTGCTAGTCACATCATACTCCATAAATCTAGAAACCCATCCAATTATTTTCTCACTAAATTTTTCTCCCATGATGAAGTCTCTCACACTGGAATGTGAGACTAGAACCTTTGATATGATTAATGGAAAACATGATCTTGAGATTTATTAAGATTTCTCATGATGGAAAATACCTATTTTTCAATGTGATTATACCTTAATTAATAATCCTTCAGTGTTTGAATAGAAGAAGGCCACTAACTATTCTCCAAACCTTGATCATTTTTCCATTGAATCAAAACAAGCAGAAATACTAGCATTCAGCTCCATATGCATACAAGATAAAATATTTGAAAGTTAGGATTAATAAGTGTAAGATATCCTGAGCAAATTTCACACTGCTTAATCTTGGCATAAATTTATTTTTCCTATCTACTTGTCCATTTTAAAACTAAATATCTTCTTCAACATACAGAGTAATAGGCCTAACCAATCCTAAAAATTAGGAATGAAATATTCCTAACAAAGTTAATCTTTCCAAGTAATGATTGCAAGGATTTCACTGTGAGTTGGAAATGAGAGAGAAAGTATGGCTGAGATTCTTTCTGGGTCAATTGAAATTCCATCCTTTGAAATAATGTGCCCCAAATATCTTACCCCTATGGAACTATAAAATTACACTTATTTGGGGTTAAGAGGGACACAAATTCTCTCAAATATCTCAAATTTTCTCAAGATGACTGATATGATCTTTACTTTCCTTTGAGAAAATAGTGATATCATCAAGATAAACAAGAATGAATTCATTGATATAACATTTTAAAGAAATTTCCATTGTTCTATTGAAATGTGGCACCTTATTTTGATAAACCAAAATGGAATTTTCTGATATGCATATGTTTCCCACTTGGTTGTAAATGTAGTTTTAAATCTTCTTATTTATCTTATATTTGATTGAAAACCTCCCCATACCCATCCAGGTGCATGAGAAAGAACCTTTCATCTCCTAATACTATTTGTAAAATTGCTTCCATAACCAGGTAAAGAATAATGATCTTTAAAGACCAGCTTTTTTCAAATCCCCAAAATCAACACAAATCTAGATTTCTCCATTTTTCTTCATCACTGGAACAATATATTCCAACCAAGTAGATTATTTGATAGAAAATATTATACTTTCTTTAAACAACTTAGATGATTCCTTCCTCATGAGAGGATCTATATTCAGATTGGTAGGTCTTTGCTTTTTTCTAATTGGCTTGACATTAGGATCAAGATCAATGGAATTTTGAATAATGGATGGATCAAAACCTATAAATTATTCATAATCCCATGAGAATACATCTTTTAGCTTTTTACATAAAGAGATAAAATCTTTCTTTATCTTCATCACATACCTTTCCAAGTAATAGATTCTTGCCTTGTGCAATAATGACTAGTTGAAAATCCTCTTGAATTGTTGTTATGTTATTTTCTTCTCCTTTGAATTCATCATCTAGCACGCTGAAAATATGCTCCAAGAGTGACCAATCCCTTTGAGAAATTTGTTTGTTTTCAATTCAAATAATTTGATCACCATAACTTCTCATGAAAATCAGATTGCATTTTTGAAGAAAACTCAACTTCATTCCAGATAAACTGAACATTTTTTCATCACTTTCAAATACCTACTCCAGCTGGTTTCATTGTTCGGAATGGATGGCCTGACCACAAAACTTAATATCGTTTCACATTTCCTTGAATTAATATCCTCAAACAGGTGAAAATTGTGATCCAAGGGTTTGTCATCTAATTTGCTTCTTTGTTCAATTTTCTAGGCACCACTTGCAAATTGAGAACATCAAAAACTCTCCAAGAGGTCCAAAAATCTATTAATTATAAGCTTTTAAAATATTATTCTTGTGCAACTCACATATCCCTCTTCACTTGATGAATGACCAATTCAATGTCTCCAAAGATTTGCAATGCTTTAACATTTTCTCTTTTTAACAATAACTAGACCATGAACCAATGCCTCATATTCTGTCTACAGTATTAGAACATGCAAACTGAAATCTATTAGAAAAGAAATTTCTCATTCATTGGAGAAATTAACACAACTTGCCCTAACTCCATTTCTACTTCTAGAACCATCAAAGAACAATCTTCCAAAATCCAAAAGCATGATCCTTCTCTTGACTTTGAACTGGTGTAGGGGAAATTAGATTCTTCTTCATGAATACCTTGTAGGTGCAATTTTGGTTTCAATAGCTTCATATCATAAGGATCAAATTCATAATTCTCTCTTTTCCCATTCATCTAATAAAAGATCGGGTATTAAAGGAAACACGTATAGGCTGCTCTTCAAGAAACTGACTCATGGTCTTGAATATTCATGTATGAGATAGGAATTATCTTGGCAGAGGGATAAGGATCATAAGACTCAACATGATAGGAAAATATCATGTTCAGTCTATATGGTATGATTTACTTCTCAATGGCATATGGACCAATTTGAGGATCAATAACCACCAAATCTTGGATTGTAAAATCTCTTGACCTAGGTAGATAAAAAACAAGAGGCATTTAAATTACTATGACAATCTTGGGTTATGTCTAGGATTGCAGACAAGGGTATTTAGGGTTAGCTTTCAAGATATTTAATCACTCCTAATAATTTTGACATTTTCATACCATTTTGTTGCATTTGAGACCTTTTAAACCCATGTTGTACTCAAGACTAGTTTGATAAGACAATTTTCTTTGGATATAATACAAAATTTCATGCGCTTTAATTAAGAACCACACTCTAATGACTAGAGTAAAATGGTAGGTCTGATGAAAACAGTAATTTTCTACACAATCTTCCTTTTCTATAGGAAAAACCTACCTCAACGTGTCAGGGTTAACAACAGCAGGGGCTTTTAGTTAAGGATCAATAGCGATAAGAAGACTTAAGCTGATTCAAAATTTATGCAGGAGGTTTTTGTGATCATATGGACTGGGCATCCCACATTGTTAAACATCTAGACATAGTTTCATCATTACATGATTCATCACATGGCCTCAAATTAAAAGCAGACCTCAATGTTTTGTCAACATCTAGTGGGACAGTTCATGGGAATTTGGGTGCATTGAGCATTACTTCTGGGTGTTTTCAAACTCTAGGAGCTAGAAACCTCTACTCTAGGGTCATGTTGCAATTATCTTTGTTGATCACATTCTATAAATTTTTCATCTACTTAAGGAGTCCACTGTGTAGACCTGAAAGATAGGAATTCACTTGCATAAGGCCATGAAATCTAGGAGTAATTAGTAAATTTTATTAAAAATGTATAATGGCTATCAAAGCATCTATAGGAAACCCCATCAGAGTGACAACAACCAAGTGTTAGATCACTAAGTTATTAGATTCCGTTTCCATGAAATTTAGGCAATCATGTTCTATACATTCTTATGGAATTTTTACACTTGATAGCTGGCTGTAGTAGCTCTTTACAAATGATAGTTTTTGGGTCTGGAATGAAAAATTCAAGGTCCTATGGAGATGTTTTCAATACTATTCTGAGGACCTTTTCCCTTACAGGAGAAACTCCATGGATGAGGTAGTGAGGGGTCTGTGTTTAGGGATGCAAGCTTAAGTTATGCACCTAGTAGCTGTTCTATTTCTTACGTCTATAATAGATTTTGAACACTAATTTACCTACTTAGATCATTAGAAAATCCACGCTTTAAATTACAACTGATGGATGCCTACATAAGTGTAACAATAATTCCATTCAACAAAGTATACCTAATTCAGAACCACTTGAAAAGGAGCAAGCCTCCAATGAAAAACTGTTCAGGGGGTTCCCATAGGAACAAAAGTTGTTGATGCTTGTCTATCAACATCCTTAACACTTCTATTTTTAGAAGCTCAATGAACTGCCCGTAGTAGCTTCTAAAGCAACCTTCTAGCTTAGGGTGTTTCATAAATGAATAGATCTTTTGAATGGGAACTCAGATAAATGAAAAATTGGCTCACTTGATATATGGCTAAGACATTGGTATTTATAATCAATGTGTAAACAGCACTTGAGATCGGATACGGATTTTCACCTTAGTAATTGTTTAAAATGCACAAAATCATCTCTCAGTATTGACCATCCCACAGTCAAGACTAGTGATTTCTAAGTGAGTCATTTACCCAAATTTGTTTGATCATTTTGGTCAAGGTAATAACTCTTTGTGTAGGTAAAACTTATGGGTCTTTCGCATTGGTATTACAAACAATTTGGTTCACACATTCATAACATTAAATGACTCTTAATAATGTATTTGTGCATTATTAGGTAATTAAGCTTATACACCAGGGTTTTCGAAGTATCCTCTAACAAGTAATTGACCATATTAAAGCATGTTGGTAACCAGATTATAATCAACCTTTAAAGTATGAGAACATCATGAATTTAAAGTCAAGACACTCATTGCCAGAAATGACTTATTCTATCAGTTTGATATCAAGATGGAATGAAGTTATCTTCTTATTCTTCATGCATTTAGTCCATTTGAACGAATTCGACATGCACCAAGTTTACAAGAATAACATCAAGCCCTTATGCAAGATCTTTTCCCTAAAATATCATTAATGATTCTTGACTTTCATACCAATGGATGCAAAAACCTATTTTTTTAATCATTTGATTATGTGGTATGCAAAACTTTGTTCTCCTGGCTAAATCCTTTACATTATCTCAAAAAGTCATTTACGATTGAAGCTGAATCCTTGGACAAATGAAATATCCAAGTTTACATGAACATGCCCTAAATTTTTCAAATCCATGAGCTCTGCACCATTTACCTAATGTTTACCCAATCGTGGGAGATGTTAAAATATCGATTGTTTGCTTACTTTCCTCAAATCAAACCCATGGCCATGGTCGTACAACATGTTTACAATCCTTCCATTGCCCTTTGATCAAGTTAAATCTATCACCCATAGAAGAAAAAATTTTCGCAAGAAGGATTAAATTCAAAGTTTTTTAATTGGGTAATATGGGTGTCATTTGACTAAAATTAAGCTCACAATTCTCATTCAGATGTGGCCGCTTCAATTGATTGGACAAGGGATCGGAGGGTTTTCCTTTGAAAAAATTGAGGCACCTCTTGGTTTGGGAAAAAACTTAAAAACAATCACCTATGAAAGGCGAGGGGACACTTTTCATGCTCTAAAGCGATCAGGCGGATTCCACAAGCACAGCGGGGGACTTAGATTTTTAACCTTTTGGCGAAGGGGAAAATACATTGTGATTGAAAATGTATCCACAATGGAATAGGGGGCAAACATAGGATCTTGTGGCAGGTGTAGAAAGGATCAAGGCATGGGGGGGACTAAAGCATTTTTTGCCTCCTTTATGGCGAAAGGGGAAAAAGTTGGGGATCTACCCGTAATCATACCATCCAATGGATAACAATCTAGGTGGAACCAACTGGCAACATGGTATCCATAGAGCAAGTCCGGGCTGCGGATTGAAATGGGGAATTTTTCCCTTTTTGGAAAAATAAGTTAAAGCAAAATTTTTCTTTGCGAATGGTGGATCTGTCATCACTAATCCGGCACTATGATAATTCTTCACCGGAACTCCTCGTGCTATGATTATTTACTAATGCACAGCCTTTAGTTTGGTGGATGTAATCTGGAAACAAAACAACAACATAACACAAGAATACCATCGACTATGATAAAACGGAATGATGACAAATCTGAAATATCAAAGTAAATTATAATATTAACATGAAATTGTTACAATCTCACCCATGAGGTACTTCAAGTACTTCAACAAGACTATGGGAGAAACTTTACAATTACACCTCTTGATGGCTTCTTCAACACACCTTTAACTGATGGCTTCCTTTGCACACTTCCTACAATATTTCTCACTACTTCTTTCTATGCTAAATGAGGGGGGTGGCCTCTCTATTTATAGAACTTCCAGGCTTATCCATCCTATCTCTAAGATAGGATAAGAAATCCACTCTGACGAATCATATTCCATACCTTAACTCTTATCTGTACATGTAAGCTTATCTTTAAGATAAGATAAACCTTATCATTTTACATGGGTTCCACATTTTTAGACTTTTTACAAATAAAATACACAAAATATTTATGACCTCACTCCTTGTCCTTATTACCAATATAATATTTCTAATTCCTAATCATGTAGACCCTACTTCTCTAATTACCCAAACTTTGACATTTTAACATTACCGGACCACTTACGACAAATATTTACTTTTTACAACATTCCTATTGTACTTTGACTGTTACCGTACTCCACATTATTGGCGGCACCGTACTGACGGCGCCGTTATCTTCTATCAGACGCTACTACTAATTATACTTAACAACATCCTATTCCTAATACATACATTAATGAAATAGAAATTATGGAGGAAAATTTTAGTGTCGACATCTTCCCCCTTCCTAGCTTCTACTCCGTCCTCGGAGTAGACTATTTTGGTGCTTGGAAAATCTTCAACTTGTCGTGGTTGACCCATTTCGTAATGGGAGTGCCATCCAATTCCTCCAGTCGGTACGTACCATTTTCATGCACAGCTGCTATTTTGTAGGGCCCCATCCATTTTGGAAGAAATTTTCTCTGTCTTCTTTTTTTGTATCTGGAATCATATACTAGAACCAAGTCATTCACATGAAATGGAGACCACCGGATCTTTTGATCAAAGTATTCCTTCTGCTTCATTTTCTTCTTATGGCTTGTATCCTTTGCTATTTCCCTCATTTCCTCTAGCAAATGAAGATGTACCAACCTTTCTTTTACTGAATCACTTTCATCCATCCTTTCATTTTTCATAACTCTCACAGTGGGAATATCAAACTCAATAGGAAGAACTGGATCAATGCCATAGGCCAACTGAAATGGGGAGTATCCTGTTGCTGACTTTGATGTTGCCCTATATGCCCACAATGCTGCATGAATCCTTTTATCCCATTTATGTACCTGCAAGGCTGCATCTTTTGCTAGAATTTGACACAACACAAAATTTGTTCGTTCCACCTGTCCATTTGTGCTTGGCTTGTATGTTGTTGCCTTCCTGTGCTTAATAGAAAACTTATTGACTAGGGCTTCTACCACCTCATTAATGAAGTGGCTTCCTTGATCTGTTACAATTTCTAATGGACAACCAAATCTGGTGACAATGCGTTCATATATGAACCTTGCCACTTCATCCATGGAAGTTGTTTTCAATGGCCTAGCTTCAACCCACTTGGTTAAATAATCTGTGGCAACTACAATATACTTATTTTGGCGTGATGTAGTTGGAAGTGGACCTACAATGTCTATTCCCCACTTTTCAAAGGGACCAAGGGGAAGAATAGGACATAATGGAGCTGATGAAGTCTTACGGTTACCATGTGTTTGACAAATATCACATGTCTTACAATAATTATAACAATCTTTAAAAAGAGTGGGCCAGTGATAACCTGCATCCAAGATCCTTCTTGCTGTAAGTTGTCCAGAGAAGTGCCCTCCACATGTACCATTGTGGAATTCTTCTAGCAGCTCCTTCCCTTGATCACGTCCAACTGCCCTCTTGTACTGTCCATCAGGTCCTATTCGAAATAATACTCCATGCAGAATAGAATATGGACGACTGGCTTGAGTAATCTTTCTCTTAGTCTTTGCATTGGCACCATCAGGAAACTTGAATTCATTCAGATAATTCCAAATATCTATGTATTCACTAGGGATTGTGTCAAGGGATAACAATGCTGCATCGGGGAAATCATCATCATCACAAGATGATCCTAAACCATCATAGGCTCGAGAGAGTGCATCTGCATTGACATGCTTCTTTCCTGGCCTATCTATAATATCAAATTCAAATTCTTGTAGCAAAATTATCCATCTTGCTATCCTCCCTGATGGGTTAGGCTTATTTACAATATATTTTAGAGCCTGATGATCTGTTACAACTAGAAATTTTTGCCCTAGCAAGTAATTTCTAAACTTCTTTACAGCAAAAATGATAGCCAGAGCCTCTTTTTCAGTTACAGTATAATTTACCTCAGCACTGCTCATTTGTCTGCTCCCAAAGTAAATTGGATGTTCATTCCCATTTTCATCCTTTTGGCTCAAAGTACTTCCTAGTGCTGCATCTGAGGCATCAGTGTACACAATGAATGGCTTGCTCCAATCTGGATTCTTCAAAACAGGTGAAGACACCAGGGCTTCCTTCAGTTGTCCAAAAGCTTCATGCGCCTTATTTCCTGGTTCATAAGTAACATCCTTCTTCAAGAACTGGGTTAGTGGCTGTGCAATCTTTGAGAAATTCTTGATGAACCTTCTATAGTAACCCACATGGCCTAAAAATGATCTCAACTTACTTCTATTCATAGGAAATGGTAACTCTTTGATTTTTGAAACTTTATCAGGATCAGTACCAATACCATCTCTGGATACAACATGCCCTAACAAAACGCCTTTAGAACATCCAAAGACACACTTTGTAGGGTTTAGTGAGGCTTGTGCTTCATCTAACCTTTGAAATGTTGTCTCCATCTGGTGCAGGTGGTCCAACTTGCTCCCATAGATGCAAAAATCATCCAGAAATACTCTGATGAAGGTCCCAATGTAGGGTTCGAACACCCTATTCATCAAACGCTGGAATGTTGCTGGAGCATTACACAACCCAAAAGGCATAACTCTATAAGCAAACGTTCCCCAAGGAGTGGTGAACGTGGTCTTCAGCTGATCTTTCTCTGCTATACGAACTTGGTTGTAGCCGCTATATCCATCAGCAAAACTATAGCACTCCTGGCCAGCTACTTCGTCCAAGATCTGATCTGAAAATGGAAGAGGGTAATGATCCTTCTTTGTTGCCTTATTGAGCTTCCTGTAATCAACACAAATGCGTAGCTTCCCATTCTTTTTTATTGAGATCACAATGGGAGAAACCCATTCTGAATTCTCCACAGCAAATATGAATCCTGCATCAAGCAACTTATCTATTTCTTCTTTTACAGTCTTGGAAAAATTAGGATTCATTCTATATGGCATTTGCTTTATGGGCTTAGCACCATCTACCAGCTCAATACAATGTTCTACCCAACTTACTTGATGGAGTTCCTTGTAATCAAAAGTGAATAGGTGTATGTACCTTCGAAAGAGCTGGAGGTAGGATTCCTTCTCACTCTCCATCACAGCATCACCAATCTTTATTTGTTGGAGACGATCATCAACTTCTTCTTCAGATAATTTTATGGGGTCATGAGTTGGTGTGACTGGAAGGATATCCATGACTGAAACATCAACCTCACTTTCTTCATCTTCAGTGTCCACTT
This sequence comes from Taxus chinensis, assembly GCA_019776745.2. Lineage (NCBI taxonomy): Eukaryota > Viridiplantae > Streptophyta > Pinopsida > Cupressales > Taxaceae > Taxus > Taxus chinensis. The sequence continues at coordinate 464,537 of JAHRHJ020000066.1, read as the reverse complement.
CACTGGTACTAGAGTAATCAGAGGATGTCCAATCATCAGTTTCATCACTTGAATCCACAGGTTCTGCCTTATGATGTCGAGGGATCACGTTTATCTTCACCCTCTCTCTACCACGTCCAAGTGTCATGAAACCTTCATTCCAGTAGTTTCTTGCATGAACTCTCCTTAGCCATGGTCTTCCCAGCAGCATTGGGTACGCAACAGTACCATTTTTCATCACCTGAAAGTCTACCACACATACAACACCCATAACAGATATTGCCACATTTGAAACTACACCTTCTGGTTTAGTTTTTCCCTTATTTAATGACCTTAACATAAGTGTTGAAGGGCGATCAATTTTTAAACCCAACATATTCATTACAGACTCGGTCATTACATTAACTGCAGCACCTCCATCAACTAAGACATCATGAATTGAAATACCATTACATAATACCTCAGCTTGTGGAGCATAGGGATCTGCCTCTGCCTCCAAAACAGGGACCTCAACCTCCTTCCTTCTTCGAGCATTGAGTCCACCTCGCAACTCCCGCCTCTTCTCAGAAGACATAGCCAAGAGTTGACCATATGTAATATTTGCAGGCCTTTTGGACAGATCTTCCAAGATGGAGTATGGTCCTTGCCCCTGTGAAATCAGAAAATCCTGCACACCCAACTTTCTTCTCCTATGTTTCTTACTAGTTTCTCCTTTCATCTTCTTAGGATCATTTCCATCTTGATTATCTTTTTCTTTCTTTCTTTTTGTTACAAACACATCTACTTCATTATTTCTACTCTTATCTACTACATCAAAAGAATTCACAGGTGCTTTTCCTTTATCATTATCTCCTTTACCAGATGTAGAAGCTCTATCTGGACAATTATACTTATAATGACCCTTTTTATAACAACCATAACAATACAACTTCAGAAATATTTCTTTTTGGACCTCTATCTCCTCCCTGAGAACTAAATTCCTTTCCTTGAAGAAGATTAATAGTTAACTGACCCATCTTCCTGAGCAGATCTTCATACTCAGTAGATGTACTAGGAGAAATATTTGTGCTCACCGGGAGTGGTTGTGGATTCTGGACCAAAGGTGCTGGTGTAGGCTCTACTTTAGCAACAATTTCTTTGGGCTCCTCTTCCATGCTTTCTTCTTGCCTTCTTGCAATCTCCTTTGCTTGTTCAATGGTAGCTGGGTGGTCATACTTCACTCGTTGTCTGATCTCTGGCTTCATCCCAAGAATGAAGTGCTTACAGAGGAGATTATCCACGCCATTCATCAACCCATCCGCTAATCCTTCCTTCCGGATCTGGGCATCGAGCTTCCTCCTTAGCTCTAGAACACGAGCATGATAATCCCTTATCTTCTCCTTCTCTCCTTGGGATAGCTTTGTGATCTCGATCATGAGATCTGCATATTTCTGTTGTTCACCAAATTCTTCAAGAAAACTTTCAGTTAATAAATCCCATGAATTTTTCACATTATCACCTAGTGTTTCAAACCACCTAAGTGCTGAACCATCCAAAAAGGTAGGAAAAAATTCAGTCCATTGTTCCCTTCTTATAAGGCCATTACAAATACAAGATCGTTTAAACTCTTGAATGAAAGAAGAAGCATCTTCATTAGATTGAGCTGAAAAAACAGGAATCTTTCCCATTTTCAAAAGTAACCACAGTGAAATACCAACCCACAAGTACAATCAACAAGACTTATGTGCACAAATAATTGGAATCACTATACTATAAATGATCACGGTAAACTATGGTAAAACTTGACTTACTGCGGTAAAAACTGACTTTACTGTGGTAAACACTATTCACGGTAAAAAGTGAAGTTACTGCGGTAAATACTATTCACGGTAAAAAGTGACTTTACTGTGATAAATACTATTCACAGCAAAAATGAACTTTACATGGTAACTACTATTCACGGTAAAAATGACTTTACCATGGTAACTACTATGCACAGTAAAAACAAGGTTACCCTCCAATTGATTTTTGACTAAGTGGGAATATCTCTCCAGAAAATCCACCAACGAGGAATGGTCCCAGCAACGGAACCAAAATGTCATCACCAATCCGGCACTATGATAATTCTTCACCGGGAACTCCTCGTGCTATGATTATTTACTAATGCACAGCCTTTAGTTTGGTGGATGTAATCTGGAAACAAAACAACAACATAACACAAGAATACCATCGACTATGATAAGACGGAATGATGACAAATCTGAAATATCAAAGTAAATTATAATATTAACATGAAATTGTTACAATCTCACCCATGAGGTACTTCAAGTGTTATTGACTTCACTTGACTATATGGAGAAACTTTACAATTACACCTCTTAATGGCTTCTTCAACACACCTTTAACTGATGGCTTCCTTTGCACACTTCCTACAATATTTCTCACTACTTCCTTCTATGCTAAATGAGGGGGGTGGCCTCTCTATTTATAGAACTTCCAGGCTTATCCATCTTATCTCTAAGATAGGATAAGAAATCCACTCTGACGAATCATATTCCATACCTTAACTCTTATCTGTACATGTAAGCTTATCTTTAAGATAAGATAAACCTTATCATTTTACATGGGTTCCACATTTTTAGACTTTTTACAAATAAAATACACAAAATATTTATGACCTCACTCCTTGTCCTTATTACCAATATAATATTTCTAATTCCTAATCATGTAGACCCTACTTCTCTAATTACCCAAACTTTGACATTTTAACATTACCGGACCACTTACGACAAATATTTACTTTTACACAAATGGGACCCACCATGTGCCACGTGTCATCACGAAAATTAAAGGGATGAGAGGCGGAGATAAAGGACAAATTTTTCCATTTTTCCAAAAATGTTGAAAAGTCAAAAATGAGCCCGAATTCATTCCCAATCATAGTTTCACATGTGGAGGGCCCAGATTAAAGGAGAAAGAGCAGATCAAGGGTATCTGTACATTTTCATTTTTTGCCGCAATTTTTTCTCCAGGAAGCTTGGAATGTGAATTTTGCATCAAATTTCATCAAATTTTTGGTGAATTCATGTCCTTTTGTGCCTTCAAGGATCAATGGAATGGTTTCATGGACTCAATTTTTAGATTTGAGGTGTTTTTGAAATAAATTTTTCCCAGGCCCGTCCAAAACGTGAAATGTCAAATTATAAAGTTGCAGAGGTAAATTTAAAAGGTGAAAAGGTGAAATGATGAGAGGAAAGGGGTCTGCATGCCTTGATGATGAAAAACGTGCCTCCAGGAATGGATAATGATCTGAATATTTGTAATGATTCACCTTTTTAAAACACCTGGCAACTCTCATTGCAAATTTTTTAAATGTAATTTTTAGTGAATCATGAGGAATTGTTGTAACAAACTTGATGCCATAGCATATTCTTTTCTTGGGAAAGAAGGATCAAATGTGGCAAGATATATATAATGCATTTTTAAGAAATGCAAAAGGTCGGGAAGTTGAAAATCACGAGAAAATTCTTGAGAGAAAGCTCATTTTCTGAGAAACCCACCAAAGAACCAGGTTAATTTCTTCTGTGTTGGATCTTCATGTATGTGAGTTGGTTACAAGTGTATAGCCATCACACAGCTCTGAGATTGTTCATGAAACTCTCCCCTGCTGATGAATCTAACAAGCTTTTGAGTTAATCTATGTTTTTCTGGGCAATATGATGTCTGTTATCATTTTTTCAAATGTTGCAAATAGTTTTCATTGTTCTTGTTGCAATCTTGCATTGAAAGTCTTTAGAAATCACACAGAATCTCATTTCTTGTTGATAGTTTAGTGGCATTTGCAATCTCATTTTCAGAAGAGCTTTCATCTGATAAAGAGATAAACAAATTTAAAATCACTTTACCTTCCTTGATTGGAGATTGCTTGTAAGCCTTTGGGGGTACCTTAGGCATGGTTTGATCAAGGATTTTTGTGTTTAATTGAGTTCTTTACTTCAAGATTTTGTGGTGAGTTCTCAAATATTGTGTGAAGAGTGCAACCTGGGCTTCCATTTATGCATCTTCTGGTTGAAAGAACATATCCTGATTATTTGAAGCATTTTATCTGATAGTTGTTCAAGTATTGTAGAGGTTGTCAAAGATTTGATATATCCAAGTTTGTCTTGTCAATACCCCACCAAAAAATCATTCAAAAAACTAATCCTACCCATACTACCCCTGCATTGCATTGTGTGTCAACAAAAGAATCTAACCCATCTACAAAAATGCACAAAGCAAATCAGGATCATACAATGTCTTAGCAGCCTCAGCCTTGTCTTGAAAGCATTTCCATCATTTAGTAGTGACAACTCTGTTGAGTTTGAATAATGGAAAATTGATCATGTTTTCCCAAGGCCATCTCCATACAATATGCACAAATAAGGATATCTTCACCTCCTTCACAAAACAGAGGCTGCAATATAGGTTCTCTTACCTTGGTTGAAATCCACAACCTAAAATAGTGAGCATTAGATCAAAATCCTTTCAAGGTGCTATCCATCTCTCCACAAATCTGAGTGCCAGTTAGATCACATCTCCGGCTACAAAATGACATACATCATGATCTATCTGACTTCAAGCTTCATGCCATATCTCTGATGCTTCTCAGACTGAAAAGGAGAACAAATTTGGGTACCAACACTTTCTGGTGGCGCCATTTCCAGGGGACTTGTTTTGAATTCCTGGGAAATAATTTGGGACATTATTCAGTATTTTCAGTATTTCAGATTTCAGATCCCTGGTAATACTTCTTGTGTGATTTATGTGCAATTACAAATCTGAGTATCATCTTCTGATCAGATTTATAAGATTGGAATGAAGAGTAGAGTTCTGAGTTTGATATTCTCTTAGTTCAATCTGATCCATGTGCATACATATTTGAGATATTTGAATGCATATCAAACCCTGGTAAAGTCCCTTGCAAATTCTGCATGCAAATACATTATTGAAGCATCATTTTATAATCAGATTTATAAGGATTAAGTGAAGATATAAGTTTTGCCTACAATTTTATCAGTTTCCAGCAGTGGTTGCACTTCATTTGCATTTTTGGTTGATAGATTCAAAGAAAGGAAAGGTCTGATCTATAAAGTTTGGCAAGATTTTCAGTGCTGATAGATATTTGACAGAGTATTTTAGTGCATTTGCACAACTAGGGTGAAATTCCTTAGTGGAGACTCCATGTTGTTTTGATCTTAATAAATACCAGTGTCTTAACCTTTCTGTCATTTATTTTTGTGTTGCTAATCTCTGCAAAAACTGGAAGGAAGAAGATCTCTCTTCATTAGAGACTCTGCTAAGAAGTTGTTTACAGATTCAAGAAACTCAGAGTTGGAAGGGAGAAGAGTTTGGAAAGTTGTTAAAGGTCAGACATCAGGAAAAGATATATCCATTGGTGAGAGAGATCAGCCTTTGGTAGAGGATTATCACTCTTCTTCAAGTGATTCTGATTCAAGCAATCCTCTCATAAACTTGTTTTCCTCAGCTAGTGAAGGTCCTTCTGCTGTACCTGGTAAGTTCCTTCTTCAATCTGCACCTCTGTGTTTCAATTCAAATAAAACTTTCCAAGAAAATCAGCACTTAGAGAATACCAGTCTTGTGAATCACATTCTTGAGCCCCAAAGACCTTGCACTCCTCATCAGCTTGTGTCACCCCCAAGATCACCTCCACCAAACAATATGGCTCAGCCTAGACCTCCATTTGTTGTTAACACCTTTGGTCCTATAGACTTTAGAGGAATGGATGGTTACCCAAATGTTGTCCCACAAGATGTCAGAAATAGATTGCCAAAATTCCAAGGTAACAATGCAATAACTGGTGATCAGCATCTCAAACTTTTTGTTAACATGATGGAAGATTTTGAGATAGAGTTTGAAGATGTGTATATTAAATTGTTCATTCATACACTAGAAGAGGATGCTAGGGATTGGTACAAGGCTCTGCCTGATAATTCAATTGATTCTTGGACTGAAATGAAGAATGCATTTAGGTTGCAATATGGTGACAAGACTGATCCTAGATTTCTCTTGTCTGAGTTTGAGAATATCAAGAAGAACCCCAATGAATCAGTCCATGACTTCAACACAAGGTTTAACAAAACTTTGAGAAGGCTTCCTGTTAGTCTGAGGCCTTGTGATGAATCTTGTTTAATCAAATATGCATATGCATTTGATAAAAAGGAAGCCTATTACCTAAGAGACAAGAACCCTACCAATCTAAGACAAGCTTTCACCATGGCACTTCAAATTGAAAACAATATCAAAGCAATTGGGAAACCTCTCAAGAGAGATGGTGTAAAGTTGATAAACCCTGAAAAACCTCAAGCTAGCAAGGGTGCTGATTTAGAGGAGGTTGTGAAAACTTTGGCAGGGGCTGTCAAAGAAATCTCATATAAGTTGGCAAGAGCTGAGAAGGGAATTGGGAAAACTTCACAAGGTCAGCCAAGAGCACAAAACCATGACAGATTTTCCAATCATCCTAGAGGTGATCAAAGGGTAGATGATAGAGGAAAAGGACCCATGGGGTCTGCAAATAGACATCCTCAAGCACGTGAAGGAAGAGTGTTACCTGATCCCCTAACTGCTAGGGTTGCTGTTGTTGAAGAAGTTGCTGATATTGATTGGTGTGATAGGTGTTTTCTACCCCATCCTCCATGTGAAGTGGACCAGCAAGAAGGTGAAGCTAATAATGATGATGGAACGGATGATTATATTTGCATGGTGGGTTGTTCTTCAAGCTCACAAGGAGGAGCAACATCTACTGAAGTAATAAGTGCAAGGACTATTGCTACCTTTTGGGATTGCATCAAATGGGTACAAGTCTCTCTTCCCCCTCATACTCTTGAAGTTGATGTAGTGCAAGCTTTTGAAATTCCTAACAATGACTTTGAATACTTAAGAGCTTTGATGATTAAGAAGTATGATGGTGGTATTCCTTCGGAGGAAGATAGACAATTGTTGATGAATGTTGTTGTAGCTCAAGAGAAAGATTATAACACTAGAAGAAAAGTTGTTAAGGGAGTTGGGCCTCAAGCCAAACCTAAAACACCCTTGCTCACAAGCATTCCCAAAGAAGCTCCTAGGATAGAAACACTTGCCAAAAGCTCTATTGTCCCAAGAAAAAATTACAGTCCTCCTCATGCCCAAGCTGCCAAGAATCCCTTGCCATCTGATGAATCTTCTTGTCTCCCTTCCAATGTTGCTTTTCCAAAGAGTGTTCCCTATGACATAGCCCAAGTATTGAGCCAAATCAAAGTGAATTTTCCAATCATTGAGTTGCTTAGGATTCCCAAGCATAAGAAGAGAGCATTTGAGTACTTGGGATTGAAAGAGGAGAAGACTACTCCAGGTAGAAATGTAAATGTTGTTGAAACTCCTCCTCAAATCATTGCTGACCTTGAAACACCACCAGCAGTAGAGGATCTTGGAGAGACACCTGAGGTATATTTGGGGACATCCTTGGTTGATTCCCAATTGAATGTTGATCCATTCTTCACAACTTTGATCATAAAGGATAGGCTACTTCACAATTGTATGTTTGATTCCAGTGCATCATGTAATGTCATGCCTCTAGAAGTCATGAATGAGTTGGATATCAAAGTGACAACAGCCTATGGAAAATGTACTACCATGGACTCAAGAGAAGTGTCAGTTGGTTGTGTGAAGGGTTTGGTAGTGCAGCTTGCATCTTATCCCGGGAGAATTTAAAATTGGATGTTGTGATTGTTGATTGCCCTGCCAAATGGGGTATGTTATTGTCAAGAAAGTGGGCTGCAAGTGTTGGAGGGAGTGTCCAAATGGATATGTCTTTTTCCACCATTCCCATTGAGGGCAGCCTTGTCAAGCTCTATGGAGAAAAGAAAATGTTGCATCTAATTGAGGACCCAAACAATGCTTCTTATGAAGTATTATTTGCTGATGTTGATGCTGATAATTTTATTGGTTTTGCTGATGGAAAAGAACACAAAATGGATCAGTCAAAGTGCCTTGAATAGGTATGTTCTCCTTGGACCTTGCTATTTGATGGAGCTTGCTCCAAATTTGGAAATGGTGCTGGTGTAATTCTGATTTCTCCTAGCTTGGAAGAATTTGTTTTTTCCTTCAAGCTTAATTTTGAATGTACTAACAACATTGCTGAGTATGAAGCCTTGTTGTTGGGTCTGAGAATTGCATGGAAGTATGGTGTCAAGGACATCATTGCAAAGGGAGATTCAGAGCTAGTTGTCAAACAAATAAGAAAACTGTATGCTACAAAAAATCAGCGGATGAAGCAGTATAAGCATGCAGTTTGGGATCTAATTGAGATGTTTGATTCCTTCAATATTGTGCACCATGACAGAAGTTTGAATGTTGCTGCTGACAAGTTGGCAGTGTTGGGGTCAAGATTTGGAGATTGCACCATTTCACCTTATTGTGAGTACAATGTTGAAGTGTTAACTAGGCCAGCTGTCCCTGACAACATCAAGCATTGGCAAGTGTTTATGATGATGCTCAAGTGCAAAGGTTCTTACAAAATCAAGGTGAGTTTGTAGATCAGCATATTGATTGGGAACCAATGGTGTGTGTGACTGAAGGAAGAGAGACTTTGTTTGGAAAAGATATTATCCAATTGAAAACTAACACCATTCCTAGAGGTCTTGTTGCTCTTGAGTCAAATTTTAGCAATGTTGATTGCATCATCAATAGAAACATGTCTACCTCAAGGGATGTGGAAGAGCATGACTTGGGAACAAAGGAAAAACCAAGAAAAGTTTGGTTGGGCAGTAGTTTAAACAAGGAAGAAAAATAGTCCTACCTCCAATTGTTGAAACAATATCAAGACTGCCTTGCCTGGTCATATTCAGAGCTGAAAGCATATAGAGAAGACTTGTTTCAGCATGAGATCCCTCTTGAGAAAAATGCCAAACCATTCAGATAGAAGAAAAGGCCAATTAATCCACTCCTCTCCATGAAAATGCAAGATGAATTGAAGAAACTGAAGGAGGGAGGGATCATTCAGCCCACAAGGTATTCATCTTGGGTTGCAAACCTTGTGCCAGTCAGAAAGAAGAATGGAGATATCAGACTTTGTGTAGACTTCAGAAATTTGAATAGAGCTTCATTGAAAGACAATTATCCTTTTCCAAACATGGAGAACATGCTGCAGTTAGTGACTGGATCTGAATTGTTGTCCACCTTGGATGGTTTCTCTGGCTACAATCAGGTTGTTGTCAAGGAGTCAGAAAGATTTAAAACTACCTTTACCACTCCTTGGGGAACATATGTTTATGTGAGAATGCCTTTTGGTCTCATGAATGCTTTTTGGTCTCAAGAATGCTGGAGCTACCTTCCAAAGAGCAATGGATGTTGCTTTTGCTGGTTATATAAATGACTTCATTGCAGGTTATCAGGATGATGTGACTGTATTTTCAAGGAGCAGAAAAGATCACTTGCAGCATTTGGAAAGAATGTTGATCAGATGTAGAGAATTTGGAATCTCTCTCAATCCAAAGAAGTGTCACTTTGGGGTGCAAAAGGCCAAGCTGCTTGGTCATATTGTTTCAAAGTCCGCTGTCATGATTGACCCTGAGAGAGTAGAAGCAATCAGCAAGGTGCCAATTCCAAGAACAAAGAAGGGCATCCAATCTTTCTTTGGGAAAATCAATTTCATTAGAAGGTTTGTGTCCAATTTTGCTGAGTTGACTCTTCCTATCACATGCATGTTAAAGAAAGATCAAGTTATCAAATGGGAGGAGGCTGCTATTCAGGATTTTGAAGGAATCAAAGAAGAACTTAAACATGCACCTGTCTTGGCAGCTCCGAATTACAAAAAGCCTTTCCAAATTTTCTCCTTTGCTTCTGAAAATACTATTGCATCTGTTTTGCTCCAAAAGGATGAAGATGGGGCTGAGAGGCCTATTGCCTTCTTTAGCAAGGCTTTACAAGCTGCTGAGTTAAAATATACAATCATGGAAAAACAAGCATTTTCCTTGGTGAAAGCAACAAAGGTTTTCAGGCCTTATATTTTAAGTTCAAAAGTTGTTGCTTATGTTCCCCACACCATGGTAAAAGACATCTTATCAGAGATGGAGATCTCAAGTAAAAGATGTAGATGGGTGAACAAACTGCAGGAGTATGATATGGACATCCAAACCACAAAGTTGGTAAGAGGTTTGGGTCTTGCTAAGCTCATGGCTGAGAGCAACTTGCAGACTGTGGAAGTGAATGAAGTAGAGGAAGAAAGGGCAGATGTTCTTGGGAAATTGGTAAGTTCTGAGTGGTACAAGGATATAATATTTTACCTCAGACACCTATGTTGTCCTGATCATTTAAATAAAAATCAGAAAAGAGCCCTCAAGCTGGCTTCTCAAAAATACATCATCACTGACTTTGGGCTGGCTTGGAAGAACCCTGAAGGTGTCCTCTTGAAATGTGTAACTGAAGATGAAGCTCCCAAAGTAATTGCTGATTTCCATGGGGGAGTTTGTGGAGGACACTTTGCTGGAAGGGTTACAATGCACAAAGTTTTGAGAGCTAGTTATTGGTGGCCTACTCTCTTCAAATATGCAACCATGCTGATTAGAAAATGTGAAAGCTGCCAGCATTTCTCTGGAAGAATGAAAGCTTCAGGCTCCCTTCCTTTGCAGCCTGTATCAATTGAAGCTCCTTTCAAACAATGGGGGATGGACTTCATTGGTGAGATTTCAGACCCTTCTAGTGCTGGACATAAGTGGATCCTTGTAGCCACAGATTACTTCACCAAGTGGGTAGAGGCAATCCCCACCAAGAAAGCAACACACCAAGTTGTTATGGACTTCTTGTTGAATAATATCATATGCAGATTTGGTGTGCCAGTCAAGATTGTGGCTGATAATGCCATGTGTTTCAGAGCTAAACCTTTGATGGCAATGTGCAAGGAGTATGGAACCAATCTGACTTATTCTTCAAACTATAACCCCCAAGGGAAATGGACAAGCTGAGTCCAGCAATAAGAATTTGTTGAAGATCATTAGGAGGACCTTGGAGTTGAACAAGAGAAAATGGGGTGAACAACTGAAATTTGTAGTTTGGGCTGATAGAATCACTGCCAAGAGAGCTACTGGTAAGAGCCCATTTGAGTTGGTGTATGGAACTCAAGCTCTGCTGCCCTTACATCTGCAATTATCTTCATTTCAGTTTGTTCAACAACTTGAGGATCAAGAGGTCAGTCCATATGAAGCAAGGATTAATCAGATTGTGGAGCTAGATGAAGAGAGAAGAGCATCCCACCAGAGGCATGTTAGATTTAGAGAGAAGTTGAAAAGATTGTTTGACAAGAAGGTCACTCCTAGGGCCTTCAATATTGGAGATCTGGTTTTGTTGTGGGATAGCAGAAATGAAGATAAGGGAAAACATGGAAAATTTGATGCATTATGGATGGGCCCTTACTCCATTGATATCAGAATTGGTGAGAATACCTTTTTTCTCAAAGATTTAGATGGGGAATTACTTGAACTGCCTGTTAATGGTAGGCATCTGAAGCATTTCTTGGATTAATCCCCAAATTTGAGGTATGCACCAACTTGTACAGTGTATAGTGTTTGGTTTTTTGCTCTGTTTTTGGTGTTTTGTCAGTTTGTGGTTTGCCTTGGTGTGTGGCAGCCATTTTTGTCAGGTTCTCAGCTAGTTTTTGGTGGTTTTGGCTCATGACTCCTTTTTCCAATGGATTATTTTGGCACTTGGTCTACTTATTGTTCTTGTGGCACTCACTGGGAGTGCCCATCCCCGAGCAGGAGATGATGTTGGTGTCCATTTTGATCCTCTATTATTTTGCCCTAATTTTCCTTTCACTCTGCATTTCCTGAAACATGTTTTTCTATAGTTTTAATGGGTGAAATGAAGTTTTTCCTCTGTTCCCATGCCTTAAAATTTGAAAATCATTTGACATGCCCCATTTTGAAGAATACTCCATCATGCCCTATGTTTTTGCCCTAATTTTTTTGAAATCCATGGGGCTCACAAACTTTTTTTTTCCCCAATTGTGAAAGAAAAATACATGCATGCCTTTTTGTGCCCTAAAAATTCCAAATCCATGGGCCTCATGTTCATTTTTTCCATTTTTCCCATCCTTGAAAAATGTGCCCTAATTTTTCAAAGCTTTGACTCCAATTTTCTAGGCATCATGTTTTTTTTTTTTATTTCATCCTCAAAAATCCTTCCCCATGGTCAAAAATTGCATAAAATCAACTTCCCATTTGTTTTTTGACCAAAAAATCCTTCACCCACGAAGAAAAAATTCAAATTCGGGCATCTCTGGTAAATTCTAGATTTTTTTTTTGGTCATACGGGTGTCATTTGACCATCAAAATTAAGCTCAAAATTCTCCTCCTACGTGGCATGTTCTGGTTGGACAAGGATCGGGGGTTTCTTTGAAAAACTTAGCATTTTTTGGCTTTTTTTTCTAAAAAAAAAGTCAAAATTTCCCCCGCAACCCAAATCCCAGAGGAGGGACACGTGTCATGTTCTTATGCAAAAGGGGATGGAAGGGGGCGGGGGGACTTAGGAATTTTTTTCCTTTTTGGCAAAAGGGAAAAAGGTTGGAAAATCCCACGGGTCCACAATGGAGCAGGGGTGGACACGTGGCAGGTGGTGGGAGGGAGAGAGGGGTGCGGGCCGGCGGAGGAAAAGGGGAATTTTTCCCTTTTGGAAAAAGGAGTTAAGGTGAAAAAATGGAGCCGCAGGTCCAATGGCCAATCACAGGTGGACACGTGGCATGGTAGAGGGGTCGGTGCGGGCCGCGGAGGAAAAAGGGAATTTTTCCCTTTTTGGCAAAAAGACTTAGAATGAAAATTTGAGGCATGGCCCATGAATGAATCAGAAGGGAGACACATGGAGACATGTGGCGAAGGAAGAATCGGAGGCGCGGGCCCGCGGAAGAAAAATTGGAAAATTTTCCCTTTTGAAAAAAGGGGTTAAAATGAAATAAGCCCATGGATTTTTAGCGATAGAGAAGGCATGACACGTGTCAAGGACAAATCGGAGGTGCGGGCCCGCAGGGAAAAAAGTGAAAAATTTCCAAATTTCCAAAAAAGGTCAAAATGTGTAGAATTGAAGCGCGATCCCAATGGGACCCACCATATGCCACGTGTCATCACCAAATTTCAAGGGCGGAGGGGCGGAGAAAAAAGTCAAAATTTTCCATTTTTCCAAAAATGTTAAAAAGTCAAAAAGTGAGCCCAAATTCATTCCCAATCATATTTTGACACGTGGAGGGCCCAGATTGAAGGAGAAAGAGCAGATCAAGGGTAACTGTACATTTTCATTTTTGGCCACCATTTTTGCTCCAGGAAGCTTGGAGATGTGAATTTTGCATCAAATTTCATCAAATTTTTGGAATTCATGTCCTTTGTGCCTTCTAAAGATCAATGCATCAGTGGTTTTAGGGATCAATTTGTAGATTTGAGGTGTTTTTGAAAAATTTTTTCCCAGCCCATCCAAACGTGAAATATCAAATTAAAAGTTGCAGAATCAAATTTTGGAGGTGATAAGGATGAAATGATGAAATGAAAGGGGTCTGCATGCCTTGATGATGAAAAACGTGCCTCCACAAAGGATAATGATGAAATATTTGTAATGATTCACCTTTTTAAAACACCTGGCAACTCTTGTTGCAAATTTGTTAAATGTCATTTTCAGTGAATCATGAGGAATTTTGTAACAAACTTGATGCTGGGCATATTCTTTTCTTGGGAAAGAAGGATCAAATGTGGCAAGAGATATATAATGCATTTTTTGAGACATGCAAAAGGTCAGGGAAACTTGAAAATCATGAGAAAATTTGAGAGAGAAGCCCATTCTCTGAGAAACCCACCAAAGAACCATTTCTAATTTCTTTTTGTTCAGATCTTCATGTATGTGAGTTGGTTTCAAGTGTATAGCCATCACACAAGCTCTGAGATTGTTCATGAAACTCTTCCCCTGCTGATGAATCTAACAAGCTTTTGAGTTAATTTTGTTTTTGTCTCTTGGGCAATATGATGTCACTTATCATTTTAAATGTTTTCAAATAGTTTTCTTGTTCTTGTTGCAATCTTGTGTTGAAAATCTTTAGATCACACATGGTCTCATTTCTTGTTGATAGTTTAGTGGCATTTGCAATCTCACATTCAGAAGAGCTTTCATCTGATAAAGAGATAAACAAATTTAAAATCACTTTACCTTCCTTGAATTTGAGATTGTTGTAAGCCTTTGGGGCACCTTAGGTCATGATTTGATAGAGGATTTTTGATGTTTAATTGGTTCTTTACTTCAAGATTTTGTGGTGAGTTCTCAAAGATTGTGTGAAGAGTGCAACCTGGGCTTCCATTTATGCACTTCTGGTTGAAAGAACATCCTGATTATTTGAAGCATTTTATCTGATAGTTGTTACAAATATTTGTAGAGGTTGTCAAAGAATTTGATATATCCAAGTTTGTTAGTCTTGTCTAAAATCCCCACCAAAAATTCATTCAAATAACTAATCCTACCCATACTACCCCTGCATTGCATTGTGTGTCAACAAAAGAATCTAATCCATCTACAAAAATGCACAAAGCAAATCAGGATCATACAATGTCTTCAGTAGCCTCAGCCTTGTCTTGAAAGCATTTCCATCATTTAGTAGTGACAACTTGTTGAGTTTGAATAATGGAAAATTGATCATGTTTTCCCAAGGCCATCTCCATACAATATGCACAAATAAGGATATCTCCACCTCCTTCACAAAACAGAGGCTTACAATATAGGTTCTCTTACCTTGGTTGAAAGGCACAACCTAAAATAGTGAGGACAAGATCAAATCCTTTCAAAGTGCTATCCATCTCTCCACAAATCTGAGTGCCAGTTAGATCACATCCCCAGCTACAAAATGACACACATCATGATCTATCTGACTTCAAGCTTGATTAAGGCTCCTCACATCTTAATCACTTGTTAATTCACTAATTATGATTAGAAAATAGTTAATCATGATTAAATTCTTAACAAAATACTTTCAGTGCTTTTAGTCCCACATGCACCAAGATACTAGTTTTCGTCAAAAGAAAAACTATAAAAAGGACTAACCACATACCTTTAAAATTTACACCATGCTTTGATTTCATATCATATAAGAAATATGATTAATAGCCAAGTCAATCCTTGCCTCAAGTCTTCAATGGGGTTAGTAGATAGGTATCCGATATGATCTTGTAGTCATTGTTGGAGAGACCATCTCACCTTCCTTGGAGTAGCAACAAACCCCCAACTTGATTTCTCCTAGATCTATTTAGGTCTATGTTAGTTAGGAATTGAATATTATTAGTAGGCATGCTTTAGCTAAAATAGATTGATATATCATGTTAGTTCTTTCATGTATTCCATTAAGCTTTAATCATTGATGTAACTATTCTTAGATTCAATAAGCATTTGTTAATTAGACTATGTGGTGTTAGTATTGTTAGTTTAGATTTTCTTGTAACTTTTAGTAGTTTTACGTTTGGCACGCCCAGAGGGAAATTACCCCATTGCATTCATTCTTAATTTATAACTTTTTAATTTAGTTTCAAAGTTTTTAGTTTATTTTTAATATTTCTAGATTAGTATCAAGTTTCTAGATTAGATTCAATATTTTTAATATTAGTTTCAAGATTTTAGATTAATTTCAAGTTTTTAGAGTAATTTTCAAAGTTTTGTAGATCAATTTTCAATTTTGATAGTTGTTTGACTAGATTAGTAGTAGATGTTGCATTTTGATGTTCTTTGCAGGATATAAGGAGGTAAAGTGCTGTCAAAATTCCAAAAGGAAGTCAAAGATTTGAGATTTTTTCAAAATTTTCTTTTCAAAACCCATGTTTTGACCACTATAGGAAGGTTTGCTCATGCCTAAAGGTTCACACTCATGCCAAAAGGGGAGATGCTCACACTGTAAAGTATGCAATTCACGCTCTTAGGGATGTGCTCAAGCTCCACTGGATGTTCCTATGGATTTCATTGCATTTTTCCTCTATGTATAGGCCACATGATACTCTTAAGGGTGAGATGGTGTTAAAATGTTCTCTTAAGGGTGAGCTGGTGCTAAAAGGAGTGCAGTTGGTGCTCACAAGGGGCACACTATGTTACACTAAGTATATAACCTATCTTTCAGAGGCCATAAATGTTTTCTCCTAACCTCAGAAATGACTCTGATTTTTTGCATTGGAAAGGTATTGAAGTGAAATATGCAATGGTAACATAAATTTAAGGTTTTAAAGTTACCAAAAATTTAGGGTATTATTTTTAGAAAACTAGTCATTTTCTAACATATCTACATGTTTTGATAAATGTTGTTTTTCCATGCTTTACTTGATGTAGACAAAAGCTTGTGTATGCTCTTCTCTTGCACCTTTTGGTGATAATTAGAATAAAAAACAACTATGATCTGTATATTTTTAACATTTTCTTAACTTTTGATTAATTATTTTGTTTCCATGCTTTGTATGAGTTTGGGATAAAGTTGTGTATGCTCTTCTCTTACACCTTATGTGATCTTGAGAATCAAAAGTACCTCTAAACCTTATTTTGATAAATTTAGAGTAAGTAGGAAAATTCATCATTCATTGTTATGCTTAAGGGAATAAACTTTCATTTTGGCATGTAGATGATATTTTAGATTTAGAGATTTTTATTTGATAAATAACGAAGGCTAAGGCTTGTGTATGCTCTTCTCTTACACCTAGTGTGATCTTGAGAACCAAAAACAACCTTAGTTTTTTCACTAAAAAAGCACTTGGATTAATTGGGAATAAACCTTGATTTGAAAAGTTTAATGGTAGTTAATTTATTTACAAGGTTTTTTATTACTATTTAGTTGGGTTTCTTGTTGTGTATGCTCTTCTCTCTATCCTTGGATGATCTTGAGAACCAGAAATGGCATTTCAATCCTCTTTCTATAATATTGTAGATATTTTTGAACTACTAATCATTTGTGTGTAGGACCTATCACTAGTCAAAGAAAGAATGACCTAATTTTTTTCTAATTACACATGTGTTGTAGGTTGCCAATGGTGGTCTAAACCAAATTGCTTAATCCAAAAGATAAAAAAACACACCAACATCTATTCAACACACTGTATTGCAGGTTTCGGTTAAGAGCTATGACTTGTCCACTTTGAACTAGGAAAATTCTCTTTGGCATAAGCCTTGAGCTACAACAAAAGAGAGGTTCCTAGGAAACCCAAAGTAGTCCACGCAAGAGGGAACCTTGTGGATGAAATGGGAAAGTGCTCCAATTACCGAATTGATTAGTACACCTTGGTGAGTTTAGAGTCAAATTTATTTCCATTGCGACCCCAATGAAAATACAACTGAACACATTTTTATGGTCATTGTATTGAAGGGGGTAAAGTTAAATTCCAGGATACTCCAAGGGTAACTCCTTGGAAAATTGAACACGCAGAGATATCTTGTAACACCTAGAGAGAGAACCCCTAGGAAATCTTTTGGCTTGGAGCCAAATTTTTTTTGACATCATTATTCTATAGAGCTCTCACAAAGTTGCAAATTTTTTGGAGTTAAAACCTTGTTATACGAACAAGGTGAGAGTCCATTCAAGTTAAAACCACATGATATTCATCATGAAACCTAGGAGGTGTTACTCTGGACTAGTTTTTCACTTGTCCTAAGACAAGGCAAAACTCTGCCAAAGTTACATTTAGTTTGTTTCATCAGTACTTTGTTTACAGCCTTTATTTTTTTATTGCCCATTTTGGACAAAAGAAAACAACATACGTGGATACCGCTAGAGATAATCATGTCCACCACTTTTGTAGTCTACTTGCATGACTAGGTTGCAATGTCGGAATGCAAGTGTTGAAAGTGTGAATGGTACATCTTCATGATCTAGTAGGCCCTCTTGTCTCAAACCCATATTGAGACTTATTATCATTGTAGTTAGGTGGTATTATCATTGAATTCCTTTGAGTTTATATGATTCCCACATTATAGCCATATAATTGTGACATTTACGGCTTGTTTCCATTGTGAAACTTGGCCTAAATATCTACATTGTATTGTTACACTGCTCGCACACATAATAATTCCTTGATATACTTAGGCATATTTTTTACATCCTAGCCTTGTCTTGAGTTTTGTAAGTGTTGAGGTTACTTTGTTCACATATATATGCCATTTTAATACTTAAAATATTAATTTCTTACAAATCTTGATTAACATGTCCAAATAGCGTTGTTACACTGCTCACATTTGTATCTTCCATTTTACAAGACTTAGACTTTGTTAGTTTCTAAAAACTAGTTTTTAGTATATCTTGTTATAGGATTGTGTCAACACTCTCTTAAATTTAGGTCTTGTTTGTTTCAAACTTGACCTAACTGGTGATATTGTGTTGTCACTATTTTGTTTCTAACCTATATAAAAAAATCATAGGGAGTAAAATTTTGTTGTGACTAAATTTGAGTTTTATACATCATTCTATTGTCCTAGATAACTCTTGTCATATATTACCTTGTTAGGGTAGGTCATTATTTATTCTTTTGTGTCCTTAGGTTCATATTGATCCTTTAGATTCATGACCATTTATTGTTTGGTATTATTCTGCATGATGATTTGACATCGTTATGCACTGCTTGGTTTGTCATAGGGCCCATATCATCAAAATGTTTAGCTAGTTTCCATTGTGTTAGCCAAAATCTACGTTGGAATTCCTTCAAATTAAAGTTTCAATCACACTATCTCAGTCTAGAAATTTTTATCACACAAATGCACCAAAATGACCAACTATCGTTAAGTTACTTATATGTACGACACTAAGGAATAAAGTTTTGGTATTCCCATCAAAGGATCCCCATCATGGCTAATCTTGGTTTGATTCTTTACACTAGAAAACCCATTTGGGTACTCTGTTTCCCATCTTCATCTCATTATTGAAAGTGGTATGGTTTAGATGCTTTTAGATCCAAATTATTATTCGGGTCACCCCACTGTTCTTCTAATTCCAATCTAAATTATTATTCTAATTCTTGGGATTCACCTTGATCTTCTGAAGATTCTCATCAGAGTTGTTCATCTCATTCGAATCGTAAGCCATAGTTCTCCCTCTCTTCCCAGGGCTTCCCTTATCATTCAACTAAATGAAATATTCCTTTAAACAATCATGCGGAACCAAGTATCACTAGTCAAACGTCTAATTCGATTCCTAAGCTGTGGTCCTCCCTTGCTCTAAAATACCTCCATTATTCTTCTCCTCGAAAACCTCTTCCTTTGTTGAAGATCTAGGGTGAATCAAAATTCTTATAATTCGACACCCACATCATATTCATATAATTTTACACCTATCTTGCAAATCATCTAAGTTGACTCGCATGATTCAAAATCATTTAAGTCCATGTATACATCGCAAAGACCTCAGAACGACTCCTATGTTACAATCATATGTTGATTTTCTACATGATCCTCATTTGTTTCCTAGTAATATGTCATATTCTAGGAAATCCAATGCCCATAATTTTTAATCTACATCTTATTCTACTCCCAAGACATCTAGAACCAAATCTACTTCGTCTCTTGAGTCACCATCTTCTCAAACTTCTACACTAGTTGGACCCATTTCTTCTAGTCAACCTCTCATGGTTGATGAAAAAATACCCATGTTGATCGATTCATTTTAAAATGAAGAAGCGAATCACATAAATCATGGGGTCACAATGATGACATTCCCATACAGGATCACATGCAAGAATTCTCTTTATACCTTGACTATGTTCTCATATTATGGGGAAGAGGTTGCTTCCACTTGTTAGACCTTAAAGGAAGACTCTACAATCATCGTAATTTGATCCTCTTCTTACTCTTCCATATTCACATTCTTCATTATGTAATTAAATTCCTTGGTATGGCATTGATCCATGACCTATCTTCCCATTACCTAATCACTCTTTATCTATCAAAATTCTTCAATTGAAAAATCACTGTTGAGTCACCACCTAGAACTCCATTATCTTCTCTATATATGTGTCCCACCTCCAAGTAGCCCACATCATTTATATGTGGATCACTCCTAGTAGCCCATCTTCATCTATTCTAGTCCTTGTAGCTCATCATCTTCTACATATGAGACACCTCCTCATCTTGCATTCTATGGGACACCTCCTTGTAGCTCTCTTCTATCCTTAGCTTCTGAATATGTGTGGCTCACCTCTAGGTAGATACCCTCTTCATCTATACCTTGGGCACATCCTAGTAACCCCTCATCTATTCAATTCTTCATCCACATCCTAGTATTTCATCATATTCTATATATGGGATGCCTCCACATAGTCATTCATCTTTAATATTAGGGCCACATCCTAGTAGTCCTTTATCCTTAGTCTATGGGACACCTCCTGGTATCCCATCCCCTTCAATTCTTGGACCGTATCCTTCAACTCCACCACATTTTCCTTCTATCAATGATTGTGTCAAGGCCACTTATCATTTAACACATTAAATTCTAAATGTCCACTTTCTTCTCCCACTTCTTGAGATCAGATAAGTCACATATATCTTATGGTAAACCGAATGGGTCCTTCATCAAGTTCAAATTGAAAATTCCAAGAGCTCCATAGCTCCCAACAATTTAAATGATCTTAAAGTTAAAAATCAAACATGATTCAAAACTACACACCAACACACCCATAAAGTATGGTGCAAAGTGCATAAACCTCTTCATATGGAACCTCAATTTCCTAGAAAACAAAATCCAATATTCCAAAATAAATCACAGTAGTCATCTATTGAGTATGAGATCACCATGATCATCAAGATCAGGGATAATATGAATCTTGATAAGCAAACATACTGATGAGTGCATTATTTGACTTGTTTATATAATCTATATGATTATTTATTATTCATTAAACATGACTAATTAGTACATGGAGATGATTTATATAGTTATATCCTAGTAAGTTAAATGCATTTCACTTCTTTTGTTTCATGCACCTTGTTAACTGTAGAATCTCCAAATAATATCCTCTGTGAATGAAATGTGGTGACATGTGTAGGATAATAGTGGACATTTACTACCAATTATATGAATTGTAATCAAGGAGTTTGAGTCTGGAGTTTTTGTGCAGTCATGGAATACTTTTTCCATTGACAACCTATAAACATGGATCTTATTTTTAGTAGTTTCGTATAACTTAATGAAATTTAATAGGGTTATTAGTGGAAGAACCCAGTGCCTACAATTTTGGAATGATGTGTAACTGACTATGTCTATATATACTTCTCTTTGAAGAAACATTTAGTAGTTAGTTGATGTTGGTAATCTGCAATACAGTTTATAATAGTTAGTATATATTTTCTAGTTATGTACTAAGTATTTTATGGAAATTTTCTAAATCAATATATTAGATGTTGTTTTGAATTTACTATGGTGTTGAGATTATCTCCATCCCACAGAATATCAAGGGCAAAATCGACCAAGGTGATTGGAGGCTTTCTATGTTTATGCATGCTCATGGTTTCTGATAAGTTATAGTTTAAATGCAATTAATTATTTCCTTTACTACAATTTCTATTCAATGTGTGTTATTTCCTTTCATGTAATTATAATTCTGAGTTTGTTATTTCAATTCTACATTTTTAGTTCTAAGTGTGTCATTTCAATTCAGTGTGTGTGTTATTTAAATAATGTTATATTGATTTGGTGTGTGCATTCCAATTCTAGCAAAGTATTTCGATTAAACGCATTTCATTACAGTAATGTTGTTTCAGTATTTTATCATTACATTTCCATAGATTAGTAGAGACAAAGAGAAACATAACTAACCAAACCCCCCAAAGGAACCATGAAACAATTGAGTTGCATAAAGCTTCATTACATACAACCTTGGACACACAACTTTGGTTTTATAATGACACTAATAGAAGAATCAGTTAGTTAAATGATTCAAGAATATAATAACCCATCTAGGGACACCATAAACACAAATGCCATTTTTGGCATCATTAATCCGAAGAAACCATAAGCACAAATGTCATTTTATTCACTTTACATGCTATTGGTGTTAATGAAGTTAATTTATATGACCAATAGAATTCCTAGGCCTTGTTTACATAACCAACCTTCATACACATGCCGCGGGACATTCAAGGAAGATTTATACCATGTAATATTCAAATCATATCACCAAATAGAGTATAGGTAGGGAGCACTGAAAGTGACACTAAATCTAATACAATGCCTAGAATCCCTTCTAAACATTTTGTATCATCCTATTTAGAACTAGAACAACCATCAGAAAGTAGGGAGACAATGGGAATAGTGAGAATTGATCCTTCAGGTAGAACCTTTTTACCTATCCCATTGTCTTAGACAAAAATGAGGATGCACAAATAAAAAATATTCACACCATCCATCCTCCCTATCTTTTGAGGAATGTCTACAGAAGACCTAGATCAGTTCCTATTTGAATTAAAAGTTCTTTTCTAGACATATGACTACATAAAAAACAATAAAAACCTCAAACTATTTCCTTCCACCCTCAAAGACTCTGCTATGAGGTGGTTCATGGGATTTTCACCTAACTCCATTTTTTCTTGGGAGAACATGGAGAAAAATGTTTTGGATAAATATCAATACTATTGTAGGGGAATATATAGGAAAGAAGAGTTCTTCCAGATAATGAAAAAGGAAGATGAAAATATAGAAGATTATCTAGATAGATTTCTCTTTCTCCATCAGAGGATTGGTTATGAGTTACATGCAAAAATCACTAAGACAATTTTCCTTAAAGGAATTTATGAGGAAACTAAGGGTTCCCTCCATCTTATGGGAGGAGGTGATGTGCAAAAACTTAGCATGAAAGATATCACTTAGCTATGCAGAATTTACTCTAGAACATGAGGAGGTATAAGGAGAAGAAAAACATCCAATACTGCCCTAGGTAACTCAGAACTTCTGGAGGAAATGGATAACATGAATAAAATATCTTGTCACAATTAACATCAACCATAAATGGGATAAAAGCCAATAACAGTGCTGTAAATAACCTTTAGACATATACTACCCTAAATGTAGGAAGAGACATCCTTTGAGAGAGTGTGTTTTGGATGTCACAAAATATGTTTAATTTGTGATTCCACTGATCACGATACTAACCATTTCTCTTTGTTACCTCAGTTGAAATAAATATTGAATGTTGTGTCTCAAGCATATACAGAGGTAAATTTTGTTCAAAGACCAAATAATCAGGATGTGTATGCCCCTAGACCTACTCAAAACCCCTCGATGATGTTATGGTCCAGCCAGGATCCTCAACCTACTTGTGAACAACATAAGTGGACACCACCAAAGTGGATGGTTTATCAACATCCACCACCATGGATGAATTCATATAATTAGTAGGGTTGGACACCACCAACCTATGCACAACCAATGAAAAAACCAAAAATGGGAATCCTTAAGAAAATTCTAATAAATAGAGGAGGTTTCAGTCAACCAAAAACAATATTTAATAGCCCCCACCGCAAAATTACCAACAAAGCATGCAGGAAAGTAGCACAAACTCAACTTCCAATCCTAGCCTGTAGACGCATCCTAAGAATCAGTAAACAACTTCAATAAATGAAGTAGGACAAAGTGATACAAAGTAGGTAAGTGCTATCAAAGATATGTGATTGAGGTATGGGAGAACAATCACCAATTGTCCTATTGTTATCACAGAAATACTTAAGGAAAATATGAGATTAGAGGAGACATCTGACAGGAAAAGGAAGAAACTTGAACATGTTCCACAAACCCAAGCCACTAGGAATGGTTAAGGAAAAGATAAGAATGCACATAAAAATCCTTTTCCAAAATGATTACAAGAAACTTGAACTGCAGAAGAAACATCACAAATTCAAAACTTGAAAAATATGAACATTTAGGTCCCACTTCTTAGAGAAATAAGGGATATTCCTAAATTAAACTAGACCATTAGAGACTAGTGTATAAAGACACCAGGAAGAAAGAAGAAATACCCAAAAATAGTCAAAGTGGAAGGGAATCTAGCTGATCTTATTGTTGGAAAGCTTATTTCACAAAAATATGGGGATCCTGGGATTCCAATCATTATTATTTTTGTAAATGGTTAGTCCATATCTAACATTTTGGTGGATCTTGGTTTTTCCATCAATGTTATAACAAAAAATATGTTCAATATGTTGTCTTTAATAGGATTACAACTAGCCAATATCGTTCTTCAATTGGTAGACCAATCTATAGCTATACCAGATGGGGTGATTGAGGATGTAATGGTTATGGTAGAATCTTGGGAGTATCCCATTGATTTAATGGTCTTACAGCTAAACGCTCGGAAGTTTGGATATCTAGTCATCTTAGTAAGGCCCTGGTTGGCTAATTTTGTTGCATATATTGACTGTAGGTCGGGAAATATGACCATTTTAAATGGGAAAATATCAAAGAATATTTCATTAATTTCTCTTGCCTAGCCATATGTGTATGTTTGTGAACATGTATGGGTATATTATTTAGATACTAATCATCCGATTTCTTCTTATCTTGCCACCGTTGTAGTGAAAAATCACATGGAAGAAATTGTTGAGTCATACACAATGTCTGATGAAGAGGTCATTATGGCTATGGAGAATTAGAATTGAGACTACATTACCATCTGTTTTGAGTACAAAAAATAATATTACCTTGGTAAGTGACATTTCCAATGAAAATTGTAAAGAAACCTTTGCTTATGAAGAGGAATGTGCAGTAACTTATTTCTATTATCCTTTAATGAAGCTTATGTCTCTTGAAAATATGACTATTTTGCACATGCTTCAGCCTCATGTTTGTCCCTTGAATTATTTTATTGCTCATGCAAAGCTCTCAATTTTTAAATATACCAAGCAAGTGATTGTTGACATAGTAAAAGAGCTGACCATTGGTAATAACTTAGAGGCAAACCAAGAGACCAGGGTTGTATAAATATTGAGGAAGTATTCCCAATCTTTTTCTTGGGATTTTTAGTGCCCACATTTTCAAGCCTCAATTAACTGTTGAATTCTTAACCCATAGTAATGACTTAATAGGGATTCTGATATATGTTGGTTTTTCCTCCTTAGACATGTATGGAGATTTGGGCATATAGCGCCAATTTGACTTGATTACTATGTTGACACATTATCGTATGATGTTACGGATACTAACTGATATGATGTTGTTTGGACCTTATTTATATATGATGGATACTCAGTTTAGTTGTGTGTTTGGATTTTATGGATGTATGTCACTTTTATTTATAGTTATGGCTAACTCATGGTAAATTGTGTATAATTATGCATGTTGTCACATTTTCGATTCCAGAATGATGATATGCTAGCATAGATTTCATTGATCACTTATTGAGTAGTTGATTTACATTGTATCATATATGTGCGTTTAATGTGTGCAATGAGTGTGTAGGTGACAGGTCACAAGAGAATGTGGGATTCAGGGAAGCTACACAAATTTTGCACAAGTAGCCCACGGGGCTAAGTCCTAACCGTGTTTATTGTATGAGGCCTTAGTATTAGAATTTCATTATTTTGGGCACCATGAGTGACCCTCATTTGTAATGTAGTATGTCATGTAATATTAATCTTTTTTAGGATGTTTAGTTTGCTTTGTAAACTTGATTTGGGGACTTAATAGTCCCACTTGCATTAAGTTTTGTGTTTGGGTAATGGTGTATTTAATTAGAGGGGATTAGGGTCACATGTGAACCCTTGGGTGGGCCCCACATCCTCTACACTTGTGCCCAAATGTGCCAAACCCGAAATTTGGCTATTTTAGGCATTTTAAGTGACCCCTTTTTAGTTTGGAGTTCCCTTAGCATGAAAATAGGCCCTTGGACCCTACCTAATAGGTAGGGGGGCTTAATTCCAAGGCATAGAGGGAGTTTCCCTCCCATTTTTCCTCCCTTTGGTCACCATCCATGTAAGGTGGATGGGTATGTGTGTTTTGTAAAAAGTTGCACTAGTTTGTTTTGTTTTTCATTTTGGGTAATTTGGGAGAAGAGGGTTAAAAGCTATTTTATCTTTTCTCTCTTTTATTTTGAGAATCTTTGACCTTGAGGGAAGAGAGGGGTGACACATGTCACCCCCTCATTTGTGAAGGAAAATTATTGTTGGTTTCTCTTTAAAATTCTCCCTCATGGAGGAGAAGAGGACTTTTTTTGGGGCTCATTTTTTTTGGAGCATTGGCTTGGGATTGAGGATTTTGGAGCTAGAGAATTGCTTGGATAAAGAAAGTTGGAAATATTGTGTTTTGGAAAGCTCTTGAGGTAGGCTCCTTGAGCTCATTTTATGTTGTATGTTTTTGTTAGATCTTAGCTTGCTTTAGTTGGAATGTGTGTTTAGTTGCTGTGTATGGTTTTGTTAGTATGGTTGTTTTTTATTTTTCTCCATCCATCTTATGACATGATGGATTTTGGAGTTTGTGGGGGAAGAGAGAGGGATTTTTCCCTCTCAAACCTCATGGCTTGATGGGCAAGCCATGTAGGATTTTTGTTACTCCCCTCAAATGGTTTGAGGTGGGGAAGGTGGTTCATATGGTTTGAACCCCCTTCCCCATTCTTGGAGAGGAAACCCAATGGGTTTGAAAATCCTCCCAAGAAGGATTTTGGTGAATGGGTGGAGAAATAAGGAGGGTTTGATGACTTTGGAGGAATAAGGAGGTTGTGAAGATTATTGTTTATGTGCATCCAATGTTGGATACACTTTTGGCACTTGGAGATCTCTTCTTCTCTTCCCCATTTTGAGGTAGAATATGGTTTCTCCTCCTTTCCTTTATTTGCAAAATTGGTGTTTTCTTAGTGCATGGTCTTGGCTTGTATGTGAAAATATTGTGTTGTGTTTGTCTCCCTAAAATTATCTTGTGCACAAGTTTGTGGAAGCTAGCTCTGTCTCCCATGGACTTGGGGGAGGCTATCATGTCTTCCAACCTTGGAAAGGCATGTAATGATGCCTAAAGGTTGGGTGGTTAAACAAGCCTTGTTCTCTTGGAGTTGGATTATTTGTAAAAACATTCGAAGTTGGAGCTCAAGTGGAAGTTAGGTTGGAGTTCTTGTCACTTTGGTTTTCTCTTGTGTCCTTCTTCCTTTGTGTGGCATATACTCTCATTGTAACCTCTTGTTTGTGGCTATTTGGAAAGTTTTTTTCTTGGAAAGTATCCTCTTTGTGAGTTTGGAATTTACTTGTAAACTTGAGTAACATTTTTTTTGTGACCTTTCTTCATTCTTGGGAAAGAACTTGTAATGTTTCTTATGTATTATAAATTTTGAAATATGGTGTGAACTGTGAACTCTAGCTAAGTTGAAAAGAAAGCTTTATGTTGTAAAATGAATGATCCATTTAATATGAATTGATTGGAAGTCCATTTTGAAAGAAAATGTTTAGTGAAATTTTTTCAAAAAAATGATTGTTATTCTTTGTAATAGATATCTCTTCATGTGAAAATCTGAAATATTTTTTTCAGTAAAAACATTGGAAAATCAAATAAATGTTATACTTTGATGCATGAGGGTTGATCTTTGAAATGGAATGAAATTTGATTGCTCTCTTCCATGAACAAAGGATTAAAGATTTGATGGAAATCAAATTTAATTCTAGTATGCTCTTCTTGCAAATTTTACTAGATACAATCCAATCTCCCCTTAGTTGTATTATTTTCCAAACATTGATTTTTAACACTTAGTCATTATTCATAAAATAAGGTATATATTGGAAGAAAACGTGTTTCCTTTCTTCACAATTATAAACGTGCCTTATTGATTCAAGCATTGGAATGGTCTTCTTTAACATAGTTGTAAAAGAGTTTTATTAAATTAACATAAATATAATAACAAATGAAAAATAAATTTATGTACATGGAATAAGTAGTAGTTGTCATTTTACTATTGAACTATGTTTATTGTGTATGTAGTATAAAATACATATATATATAATATATTATAATAGTATCATATATTTATAGTTATATTTCTTACATAATTATATTATATTTAAATGTATATTTATAATTGTATTATATTTCATAAATATAACTATTGTAATTTTTATTATATTAAACTAGATATATATATATATATATATAATATATATATATATATATATATATAAGTATAATTTTTATATAATAAAAATTAAAAATAAAATTTTTAATCCAAAAAGTAAATTGGACAACAAAAAACTAAAATTTGTTTAAAAATTTTAAAAGGGAAAGAAATGGGGAGGGGTTCAAACCCTCCCCAATCCCATGCCACCACCATTACCACTGAAAAGCAACCACCTCCACCTATGCACTCATCCCCACTGTAGGCTACACCAGATCCCTTTGTACCACTGCCCAGTCCCTTCCAAAATCCTCCCCACCATCGTTGTACCCTCTCCCACGCCCTGTAGCCCCATACCCCCTCACTCCAATCCTTCCTTCCTCCCCATCAACACGCTTCCACATCTCTTCCCTCCACATGACCCAACCCCACCCACCCCTCCACGAATTTCCACCAGAAAACCCCACCTTCCATCCCTCCACTCTCCAACATGCTTTCCATTACACAAAAAAAAATCTCAAACATTAAAATCTGTGGACTCAACTTTCAGATCTTCAAATAAAATTTCATTTTAATTTAAATAATATAATATTCCTTTAGGGAGATTTGTCTTCCTTTAAAAAAAAAATAAAATAAAATGGGTTAAAATAAATACCAAACTAAGATAAGGGAAATATTAGTTTAAAATTAAATAAATAAATAATTAAAATATAAATTTATAGTTTGAGAAACCATTAATTCTTGTGGGTCCATATGCTCCTCTCCAAGTAACCTGCAAATGACTCAAGAAAAACAAAATGAAGAAATGAAAAGAAGAAAGGAGAAAAAGAACCATAAGGAAAGATGTTAGGGAAAGTTTAGGGAAAATTTTGATCAAGGGCTGAGATCTCTTTGATCCTAGGGTCCATAATTAACCCTACATACTTTTAAGTCATGGGTAATTTTAAATGGGAATGGGAAATAAAGTTTAATGGTGTGTGTGTGTATTAAATAAAAATAAAAGGGGGAAATAAATTAATTTAAAAAGGGGTGTAGACTCTTATTAGGGTGTTCCTAGTAAAATAAAATGAAATTAAATAAATAAAATTGTTTTGGGCTAGTGATTAAGTAATTGGGTAAATCAATTTAGTTTAAAATAATTAATAATGGGAATCACATTTGTATTGTTAGTAAATTACTTTCAAAAAAAAAATTACCCAAAATTTTTAGTGACTTATTGGTCTAGTTTTTCCGGTGTCCCAGGTGGGGCATTACATTTGGTATCAGAGCGATGGTTCGCACACACAGGACACTCTGGGTAGAACTTTTAATTGGTTATTAATGTTTTAATAATATTAAAAGTAAAACAATTAAAATCGTTTCCACTAAACCGTTCCATGGGTCAAGTATCTCTCGAGTAACCACATGGAGTATTATGTTTGCTAACACAATAAGTGGTACACAAATTTTGATCACCTAATTTGTTTAAAACAACTAGTAAAAGTTAAGAGAAAGTCGTTAGTAAATAACGTGCAAAATGGCTCCTTGGTCCCCATGGTAGTGATCGATTTGGATAATCTTGTTCTCTAGTGACATGGGTAGTCACAGCAACCTTTAAACCCAACTTTTAAAACCATTTGATCATATAGTTAAAATCATTTTTGAGCTCATTTAATCACATTTTTGTTTGGGACAACAACTTAAATTTAAGCAAAATCGTTTCGGTTTGGACCAGTAAATTAGAGAGCGTTAGTAGGAAATTAAAATTTTTGACTTCTAACATGTAGTATTTCTCCATGTCAATGTGTTGCAGCAATTAGATTTGAGAAAAAGAAATAGAGAGTTATTTTTCCAAGTGTGTTTAGGAGGTCTCTAGACGTTTTTGTTCAAAACACAAACTTGTAAATAACATTAATTAGCCTCGGAAAGTAAGTCATATCTAGAGTTTTGGACATCAGTTTTTCATTTTGTAAGTTGCGTCGGTTTCTCCATATATAGGAGAATTGATGCAAGTTAACAGAACTCATTTTTGAGTTGGGATCGGTTATTTTTCAAGACCCATTTTGTAGCCTATTTTCACTAAAAATATGCTGAAATGCAATAGTAAAACTCTAATAGTTGGCTCCAAGAAGGTGCTTCCAAATTGAAATCTATTCACCAGTAATTAGAAATGTACATCTTGATTGACTCTATGTATAATAGAGAATTGACTGGAAATGTTTGTTTCACCATTTGGGTGTTGGGTACTTGTTTTGGTAGGCTCCTTTTGTAGCCATTTTCTCTAGATCGTAGAACAAGAAAATTAGGTCTTAATAAACAAATAGATTTCTTAGGACACCTTTGGAGGGTGAAACATGTTACAATATGGTTATTGTTTTAAGCTACGTGTTTCTAGGTTGAATGCTAAGACCCAAAATAAATTTTGTGCAACAAGTCATTTTTGAATGCTAACGGCCTTGGTTAGGATGATCTTTTTGGACTTCGAAAAAGGGGCTAGTTGTTGGTGTTGTAAATAAGAAGTAGGTCAAATATAAGATTGTAGAATTGTTACCTTGATATAAGGAATAGGTTTATGGCATTTGTTGGTTGCTTCTTGTTTAGTGATCCTTTGTTTCTTAGGAATCTCAACCGCCATGTTAGAGGCACCTCTTTTGATCTAATGAAACCCTTTCGGTATGGGTGTAAACTAAATGATTGTAACTTGTATAGAACCACCCAATGTGATAAAATAGTCTTCCACGTTTTGATATTTCATTACTATGAAATTTGAAATAATTTCTACTCCTATGGTATATGTTGCTAATCTTAGTTTTATAACCCTTTTATAAGGAAATTTAGCAAATGATCTTATGACCTTGTTGTTTTCCTTTTCAAAATTGTGATTTAAAATTAATTATAATTGGATGAAAATAATTGCTAACTTCTCTCTAAACAATAAATGATAAAGGGAAAGAAAGTTAGTGCCTCTCTTTTTCGGTGAGATTGCTTGAAGTGATAGTTTTTAGCTAAATTATCCTCTTCACGTAACGTAGGAATGCATGGTGCTATTATTAAATGAATCTAGTTTTCATAACTCCAAATTCTCATCAAAGCTCTTGGTATAACTTTTAGAGTTAACTTCGGAAATGATCTAGTTAATTTTCTTAATCCTTTTGGAGTTCGATAAACCTATCTCTATACCATAACCACTTATTAAGTTTTGTTGCATGGTAACTTGGTTAAAACCTTCTTACTTTAGTAATTACACATGTGATTTCAACTCTCCTCAAGTTGATTTAAAATGTTCTGAGTTAATCATGTTTATAATGCTTTTACTTACGTGTAGAAATAAGGGAATCACCCTCTTTCTAACCTCAATTCGTGGACTTAGAAGAACAATGGTCATGCAAAAATTTTATATATATAATAAATATAACAACGATCTTTCATTCTCTCTCTCTCAGAAAGGAAATAAAATAAAATGAATTAGTGTTGAATACTTTCTTGGTTAGGCATTATGTTGTAATGATGATGGTGTTGATTGTGAAAGAACTATTTTTATGGTCCAATAAGGGTGAAGGTAATGTTTCGTAAGCCACAAAATATATATTTATATATAAATCTATAAGCACAATTGTGTACATATACCTTGTAAACAACAATAGAAATGTGTAATTATATGTAATTTGGAAAAACTCATCTAATATATAATTAAACAACGTTGGTTGGATAAATTGTTACCCCTTTAAAAAAAAGTTAAAATAGAGGTGATCCTAAAACTATTGCTTCAATGGGATAGGTGATGTTTTCTAATCTTCGTCTTGTGATATTCATATGGTTTACACACTAAATGGTTGGGATTTTGTAAGTAACTTAGGTATTGTTTTGTCTCCCTAAATTTTTAGGTGAGAAAGTTAATATGAATGATAGAATGATTGTGATGATTTTGTAAATATGATATGCCTTTGGCTATTGGACTCTTAGGAAACTCTTTTATAAGATTTCATTCACATAGAAGAACTCTTAGTATGTTATTATAAGATAAATGATGAAGCCCTTATTGCAAGGACTAACAATAATGACTAACTAGTCTTTCCACCTACCGTGGGTAGAGACGTCCTTTGTAATTAGTATAAACACTAGTTTATATATATATATATATATATATATATATATATATATATATATATATTGGAATTGTTTTGGGGTAATTTAAAACATGATTCTATTTTCTATTACCACTCAATAGGTGGTGTTTAAATTCAAATTTCTTTGTGTAATATGGATTCAACCCTAGTTAATAAGTGTATTTTTTATACTTACATCTCTTGCGACCTAATGGGCCAAATTACGACAAATAATTGTTAAGTAAAAGTTAGCGTAAGTCAGATATCTTGAGAAGAATTAGACCGTACCTTTCCTTAAAGGAAAATGGGTGTTGATGTCTTGTACGCTTGAGGAAAGTACGAACGGAAAAGTTGTTGCATTCCATCATGGTGGTATATTGTAATTTTCATAAGTATGCTAATAAGATTCGGGAAACATTCTCTTTAGATGGATTTTGTTTTTGCATAACTCATTCATGTTTTTCTTTGATTATAGTAATTAAGAAACGATAAAATTTAAGTAAGACTTTTCTTATATCAAACCCTATTGAACTGGAAATTTGTGGTTTGTTGTTTCATTAAGAATTGTGGCTTGTATGGGGCATAGAAAGTTCTAAAATTGCTTTGTCATAGTAAGAACTTATATTAAAATTTTAAACAATAATAAATTCAATTTTTGTTTATGAGACTTCTAAAGCAATTTTGGACCAGAATTGAAATGTTCTAGAAAACATAGTACATGCTATGAAACTTTGGAAACCAAACTAGGAAACCAATCCTAACCTAGTAGTTGACTATATATATATATATATTATATATTTCACCCACAAATTTTTTTTAAACAATCATTTAGTGACCAAAAAAAATTAATAATAATAATAATGACCAAATTAAGGAAACTCCTTTAACAGTGTTTGGTATTATGCGAATCTTCATCCTTGGCCATAGTGAATAATTCAGATAATTGAACAATTTTAAAAAAAGACTCGTGAACCATTTCTTTTCAAAATTTAGAGTAATGATGAGATTAGTAGATGAAACCACACGGAACTTGGAAAAATTTTCTCTCTCATCTGTGGTATTTGTGACACCTTGGATAGTTCCCTTGAGTGGGTTCGTACGCAACTAATATACAAAAAAAAATTAATTCCTTTTAAAACAACATGTTTGTTCTCTTCGCTCACCCATCATTATTTCCTCTTTTAATTTTAGACCTTATGTTGTACATACTCTTATTTGGATCCTTATAGAAAAGTTAGATGATGAGGCAAATGAATTCGTCTTATACAATTCACTTGGGTTAACATTCTTCTATTTGAGATATACTTGTTCTTGGACCTTGTTACACTTAAAGAGACATGTTGTTAAGAAAAAACAAAATATTTTAGTTCCTTTAAAAGTGACCTTAATGTTGGAATTACACTACGATGTGATACCTCATAAAATCTTATCCCTATCTCTTCTAAGTGACTTCCAGGAGGAAGTCTAATTTTAGGAGAGGGGGATGTAGTGCCCACATTTTCAAGCCTCAATTAACTGTTGAATTCTTAACCCATAGTAATGACTTAACAGGGATTCTGACATATGTTGGACATTATGATATGTTGGTTTGCCTCCTTAGACATGTATGGAGATTTGGGGCGCGTAGCACCAATTTGACTTGATTACTATGTTGACACATTATCATATGATGTTACAGATACTAACTGATATATGCGATTTGTTTTGACCTGTATTTATATATGATGCATACTCAGTTTAGTTGTGTGTTTGGATTTTATGGGTGATATGTCACTTTTATTTATAGTTATGGCTAACTCATGGTAAATTGTGTATAATTATGCATGTTGTTGCATTTTTGATTCCAGAATGATGATATGCTAGCATAGAATTCATTGATCACTTATTGAGTAGTTGATTTACATTGTATTGGACAGGTGCGTTTAATGTGTGCAATGAGTGTGCAGGTGACAGGTCACAGGAGAACGTGGGATTCAGGGCAGCTACACAATTTTGCACAAGCAGCCCACGGGGCTAAGTCCTAACCGTGTTTATTGTATGAGGCCTTAGTATTAGATTTCATTATTTTGGGCACCATGAGTGACCCTCATTTGTAATGTAGTATGTCTTGTAATATTAATCTTGTTTAGGATGTTTAGTTTGCCTTGTAAACTTGATTTGGGGACTTAATGGTCCCACTTGCATTAAGTTTTGTGTTTGGGTAATGGTGTATTTAATTAGAGGGGATTAGGGTCACATGTGAACCCTTGGGTGGGCCCCACATCCTCTACACTTGTGCCCAAATGTGCCAAACCCGAAATTTGGCTATTTTAGGCATTTTAAGTGACCCCTTTTAGTTTGGGAGTTCACTTAGCATGAAAATAGGCCCTTGGACCCTACCTAATAGGTAGGGGGCTTAATTCCAAGGCATAGAGGGAGTTTCCCTCCCATTTTCCTCCCTTTGGTCACATCCATGTAAGGTGGATGGGTATGTGTGTTTTGTAAAAAGTTGCACAAGTTTGTTTTGTTTTTCATTTTGGGTAATTTGGGAGAAGAGGGTTAAAAGCTATTTTATCTTTTCTCTCTTTTATTTTGAGAATCTTTGACCTTGAGGGAAGAGAGGGGTGACACATGTCACCCACTCATTTGTGAGGATTTTTATTGGCTTCTCTTCAAATTATCCCTCATGGAGGAAAGAAGACTTTTTGTTCATTTTTTTTGGAGCTTTGGCTTGGAGCTTGAGGATTTTGGAGCTAGAGAATTGCTTGAGGAAGAAATTTGGAAATCTTATTTTTTGGAGAGCTCTTGGAGGTAGGCTCTTGAGCTCATTTTATGTTGTATGTTTTTTAGATCTTAGCTTGTTTTAGTTGGAATGTTGTTTAGTTGTTGTATGGTTTGTTGCTTAGTATGTTGTTGTTTTATTTTTCTCCATCCATCATATGGCATGATGGATTTTGGAGTTTGTGGGGGAAGAGAGAGGGATTTTTCCCTCTCAAACCTCATGGCTTGATGGGTAAGCCATGTAGGATTTTTTTTACTCCCCTCAAATGGTTTGAGGTGGGGAAGGTGGTTCATATGGTTTGAACCCCCTTCCCCATTCTTGGAGAGGAAACCCAATGGGTTTGAAAATCCTCCCAAGAAGGATTTTGGTGAATGGGTGGAGAAATAAGGAGGGTTTTATGATTTGGAGGAATAAGGAGGCTGTGAAGATTTTTATTTATGTGCATCCAATGTTAGATCTACACTTTTGGAACTTGGAGATCTCTTCTACTCTTCCCCATTTTGGAGGTATGAATATGGTTTTCTCCTCCTTTCCCTTATTTGCAAAATTTTGTGTTGTTCTTAGTGCATGGTCTTGTCTTGTATGTGAGTATATTGTGGTGTTTGTCTCCCTAAAATCTTGTGCACAAAGTTGTGGAAGCTAGCTCTCTCTCCCATGGGCTTGGGGGAGGCTAGCATGTCTTCCAACCTTGGAAAGACATGTAATGATGCCTAAAGGTTGGGTGGTTAAACAAGCCTTGTTCTCTTGGAGTTGGATTCTTGTGAAGCATTCGAAGTTGGAGCTCAAGGTGGGTAGTTTGGTTGGAGTCTCTTGTCACTTTGGTTTCTCTTGTGTCCTTCTTCCTTTGTGTGGATATTACTCTCATTGTAATCTCTTGAATGTGGCTATTTGGAAAGTTCCTTTTTGTAAAGTATCCTCTTTGAGATTTGGAATTATTGTAATCTTGAGTAACATTTTGTAGTGGTGACCTTGCTTCATTTTTGGAATGAGAACTTGAATGTTGAACTCTTATGTATTATAAACATTTTGGAGTTCATGGTGTGATTGTGATCTCTAGCTACTTGCAAAGCATTATGTTGTAAAATGAATGATCCATTTAATATGAAATTGTGATGGAAGTCCATTTTGAAAAGAAAGAATGTTTAGTGAAATTTTGTTTCAAAAAAAAATTATATTTATTGACATTATTTCTCTCATGTGGAAAAATCTGAAATATTTTGTTTAGCAAAAACATTGGAAAATAAATGTTAGTTCTAATTTTATGCATGAGGTTTGATCTTTGAAATGGAATGAAATTGTTTTCTCTCTTCCATGTAAAAAAAATAAAAAAACTTGAAGATTTGATTTTAATTGAAATTTAGATTTGAGCATGTTTCCTTCTTGCAAATTTTAGATACATTCCAATCTCCTTATTAGTTGTATTATTTTGGCTACAAATATTTTTAAAATTAGGCAATATTCATCTTAATAGGTATATATTGGAAGAAATACGGTGAGTTTCCTACTTCACAACACTAGTCTTGCTTTTAATTCCAATTTAAAATGGTCTTCTTCAACAGTAGTTGTGAAATAGTTTGTTATATGTGAACATTTCAAATATAGATTTAAAAATATATAACAAAATAAGAACTATATGTAGATGTTAAATAGAGTTGTCATAACTATTGATCTATGTTATTTTTAAAGTATTTACAATTAATATAGGAATAAATTAAGAAAATATTTTTTACATTTCGATAGTATTTAAAGTATTTATTACTTAATCCATGTATTATATTTCAAATATCTATATAATGTTTGATATTTATAATAAAAAGTTATATTTTAGATATATATTGGTACATATAAATATAATATATAATTAGTATATTAATACCTAAATACATTTATTTTATAAATAGTGAAACTATACTGGATTTTAGCAATAAAGAAATATATTTATTTTAATAAAATTTAAATATAAAGCAAATGGGGGAGGTTTAACTCCTCCCCCCATCCACAACGCCACCACCATTCCACTCTTCACCCCCCTTCCCACCCGGAAACCACCAGCTCCACACACTGACTCCCTTTCCATAGCCATCCTCTCTTGGCCAACTCCCCCACTCCTGCACCCTTCCCACTCATCTTGCAGCCTTGCTACCTCATCACCACGTTCATTCCTTCCACTGCCCACCAACCCCCTCATCCTTCCTTCCACGCTGTCCCTTCCACCTCCCCACCCCTCCACGAATTTCCCCAGAACACCTCTGATCCAGCCCCCCTAACCAACATGCCTCCATCACAAACAAAACCAAAATTCACTCCATTAAAATCTGTGGCTCAACCAAAACCAGGCCACTTCAAATAAAAATTGGCTTCTAAACAATACAATATTTTTTTAGGAAGATTTGTCTTCCTAAAAAAAATAAATAATAATAAAATGGGTATAATAAATACCCAACTAGATCTTTATGGGAAATTTACAAAATTAAATAAATAAATAATAGTTACAATAAAAATAGTTTGGGCATCCATGAATCCATTCCATGGCTCCTCTCTAAGCAACCTGCAAATGATACAAGCAAAATAAAATGAAGAAAAGAAAGAAAAGAAAACAACATAAGGAAAGTTTAGGGCACCCTTAGGGAAAAATTTTGATCAAGGGCTGAGATCTCCTTGATCCTAGGGTCCACAATTAACCCTACATGTTTTTAAGCCATGGGTATATTTTTTTTAAAATAGGAATGGGAAATAAAGTTTAGGTATGTGTGTGTAAATAAAATAAAAGGGGGAAATCTAATTCATTTAATAAGGGGTGTAGACTCTTATTAGGGTGTTCCTAGTTAAACCAAATGATAATTAAATAAATAAAATTGTTTTGGGCTAGTGATTAAGTAATTGGGTAAATCAATTTAGTTTAAAATAAATTAATAATTGGGAATCAGGATTAGTATTGTTAGTAATTACTTTAAAAAAAAAAAAATTACCCTAAATTTTAGTGACTTATTGGTCTGGTTTCCCAAGATAAAAAAAATTGCTGAAGGTAGGATTCATCTATCCTATATCCGATAGTTAGTGGTTATCACCACTAGTTATAGTTCCTAAGAAAAAATATAAATGGAGAATATGTGTAGACTATAGGGAACTTAATAAATCCACCAAGAAAGACTAATTTTCCCCTCCCTTTATTGATCAGGTTCTAGACAATCTCGTAAGTAAGAAATATTTTTCCTTCTAGTATGGGTTTAGTGGGTATAACCAAATTAGTATTGCACCTGCTGATCAAGATAAAACCACCTTCACTTGTCCTTGGGGTACATTTTCATATAGATTATTACCATTTAGGATTTGTAATGCACCTTCTACTTTCCAGAGAGTGGTTTTGGCCATTTTTGTAGATCTTACAAATGAATGTGTTGAAGTTTACATGGACGACTTCATTGTCCATGGTACCACTTTTTATGAATCTCTAAACAATCTTGAAAAAATATTAACTAGATGTGAATGTCGCCAACTTTCCTTGAGTCATGAAAAATGTTCTATTATGGTTAATCAAGGAATTGTTGTAGGTCATCATATTTCTGCGAAAGGAATACATGTTGACCCCAAAAATATTAAAGTAATTACTAAGCTACCTATGCCAACAAATAAAAATGACATCAAGAGTTTCCTTGGACATGTATGGTATTATAGAGGGTTCATCAAAGACTTTAGTAAAAAATTTGCACCTATGTTTTCTTTACTGAAAAAATATTTTGTTTTTCAATGGTCTCCTCAACATCATCATGCTTTCGATATTATCAAAGAGAAGCTAACCACCGCTCCAGTTTTGAGAAGACCTGACTAGGGGCATCCTTTCCATGTTCACACTGATGCATCTAATACAAAAATGGGATATGTTCTTGGAAAAAAGGATGAAGAAAATCATATGGATGCCATTTATTTTATTAGCAAGAATTTGAACCCTATAGAGAGAAAATAAACCACTATGGAATAATATTTTTTAGTTGTTGTTTAATTTATGAATAAATTTAGACATTATATTGCTGGATATAAAATATTTATTTATACTAACCATTCTGACATAAGGTATTTGATGAATAAAACAGTAGTGGGGAGAAGAATTATTAGATGGTTACTCTTGTTGCAAGAATTTAACTTAACAATTATTGATAACCCAGAAAAGACTAATGTTGTTTCTGATTTCCTTTCAAGATTGAATGTTTCAGGAGAAGAAGAAGCGTTTTAGGATCATTTTATAGATGAACGCTTGTTTGCAATATCGACTCATCATCCATGGTTTTCTGATCTTGTGAATTACCTAACTCCAGGGAAGTTTCCATCTTACTTTACCAATAAGGAACGAAAGATACTAGTTAAAAAAAACTCAACATATAAATGGTGTAGCAAAATTTTATTTAGATGTTGTCCTGATATGGTTCTTTGTAGGTGTGTTCATGAGGATGAAGTATATGACATACTGAGGGCTTTTCATAATGTGCTTGGAGGAGGAAATTAATCAGTGAATATGACAATTCAAAAGGTCTTTGGAGCTGGGTATTACTGGTCTTCTCTTCACAAGTCTATCAATAAGTAAGTGTGGCAGTGTGATGCATGTCACAAAATGAGAAAGCCTACATTTTCCATGGAAATGCCTCTCAATCCTCAGCTAGTCTTAGGACCATTTGAGAAGTGGGATATTGATTTTGTTGGACCTTTTAATCCCCCATACTTTGAGAAAGAGTACATGTTGGTGTGTACTGATTATATCACAAAGGGGATGAGGTTCAATCATTGACATCTATCAATGAAGATGTTGTATCTGACTTTTTGTAAAACATGGTTATGCTGAGATTTAGCACCCCTAGAGCTATTGTATCTGATCATGGACCTTAATTTATGTATAACATGATTGATGCTTTCCTGAAGATATATTGAATCAAGCATCTGAAGCTATCACCATATCACCCCCAATCCAATGGGTAGGTAGAAGCTACAAAAAAATATCTTGAGAATATTTTAGCTAAAGTTGTCAATGCAGATAGAAATAATTGGGTACCAAAAATCCCACAAGTGGTTTGGGCCTATAATACAACCTATAATACCACTATTGGTTTCTCCCCATATGAAATGGTGTATGGGAAGAAGCCATTGTTACCCATTGAGTTTTAGTTGCAGACTTGGAGGAAAATAATGGAAATTTGCATCGATTTGGAAGAAGCACAATGTGAGAGAGTAATACAACTGAACTATGGTTCATTTTCAGACCCTCCCTCTGAAAAATTAGTTTAGAATGAGTGGTGAATCTGCAAAATTTACTTTTGAATTGATGGCAAATTTCTTAAAAAATGTTTCATGGTAAAAGTGATTTGGCAAGGCACAATTTTCTTCGATGAGGTACAATGATAAGAAACATTAGAGAAATACATGCATAAGTTAATTTAACATATCAACAGTAGGTGAATTCACCCATATAAATGAATTATTGGTGGAAATTTTAGGCAAATTGGGAAGGAGCCGACTGCTGAAAATTAGCCATTTCCAATTTCCAAAATCCTTAATATTTATGAGTTTATGAAAATTTTCCCTGAACTAAACAAGCTGGATGAAATGAGGATGGAGGCAAAACAAAAGAATGAGATTCTTCAACTTGAAATAAAATCTTGGCATGATGCTTATATCAAATATAGGAAGTTCAATGAGGGAGATTAAGTGTTACTATAGTTCAAAGGAAATTGAGGACAAGATGGTTAGGACCATACCAAATCAAACAAGTGTTTGATAACAGCTCTGTGAGATTTTTTCTGATTGATGGAGATAGAAGAACTCTTATGCTGAATGGACATAGATTAAGGATGTATCAGAATACTTTGGATAAATAAACCTTCAACAAAGATATGTGGCTATGCGAGGAAATGGATTCAAAGGAAGGAGCTTGGATCTTCCCATCATGAGTACTTGTTTGTAAACTTGGATAAAGAAAGATGATCATGCTTTTGATCTTATTTCCCTTTGATTTTAGTTGTTTTTTTTGTTTCATACTTTTACCAAAGGTGGGCATGTCTATTGTTAGAGTGTACACTACTCACATTTTCTTTATGAGTAGTGTAGAAGATTTGGAAATCTATGGATATCAGGAAGCTAAGATGGTAAGGGTAAGTGCATTTTAACTTTGCTATAGATATTAACTTTTAAATTAATTCCCCATTGCATTTACTTAGTATGATTTATCAATAATACATAATTTTCAATGAATTTATTGGGAATATCATTCAAAACCTTCTGACATGGAGTGTGGTGTAATGAATCATAATTAGCAATGATATCGCATGTGTCAAATTTATAAGAAAATGATGGGATTTATTACAAGGAAATGTGGGATTATTATTCAATATGATGGGGTGTGTGTCGTACCATGCATTAAAAATTCCCATGCATACTTGCTCTTGTCAACTTTTCATGCCGCCAATTTTGCACTGACCTAAGGAAATTAAAAGATTGTGTATATATTTCAAATTGTCACTTGCGAAACACTTCATGTCATTTGTCTGTCAGTTTGAACACAACATCATTCTTCTACACAAAAATATAAATTTGTTTATACTATGGGGAAGAAGAATAAATATGAACCAAACTCTCTAGCCCACTACTCCAAAAGGCTATAATTTCCTAGGTATTTTTGTGATGCTGACTGGCTAGAATTTATTAGGAAATTTGAGGGCTTTAATGAAAATTTATTTGATGAGTTTTCGATAAATTTTAAAGCCACCTGCTTGCGAATTGGGGGAAAAAGAGTAGAAATGAGTAGTCAAGTTATTTCTGACTTATCTAGTTTACAAGACTTTGGTCTCAAGGTTATGAAAAATACTCCTCTTAAAGACCTAATTCCATTGTTTTAAGAGGATGATGAAGC
Organism: Taxus chinensis; assembly: GCA_019776745.2. Lineage (NCBI taxonomy): Eukaryota > Viridiplantae > Streptophyta > Pinopsida > Cupressales > Taxaceae > Taxus > Taxus chinensis. The sequence continues at coordinate 422,753 of JAHRHJ020000066.1, read as the reverse complement.
TCTTCCAAAAGTAATCCTCACTTCATATGGTACTTATAAGGTGATTAAGTGAGAAATTTTTCCTGGTATTTGGAAGGAAGTTGTTAAATGGGTTAACATGTACTTTATCTATGATGAAAAAACCATCTGTGCTTAGCGGGGATTCGCTAAATATTTTAATCATTTGAAAGAAAGACCACATAAACCCTACACTCAAGGTAAATTAACCTAAATATTTAGCTAATGTAGTCATTAAAATAGGATAGAAATATAAAAATGGAGGTGATAGGGCTGCATTAAAACACTGAGGGATTATTCAATTGATTTGTTCACATCAATTTTTCTACAAATCCAAGAGAAGGATCAAAAAAATAAGTATAGAAGAGAGTTCGAAACAAAAGAAAATCAAGAAGTGAAAAAAACTCCCATTATTCGAACTAATCTCTATTCAGATCCTCGCCCTTCACGAGAGACTGTGGAAGAACCTAGTAGTCAAGATATTCCATCTTCTATGCCAAAATTCTAAGGGTAAAATCATTTTACCGGTTCCTTCTTCTATTTCATTGAGGTTGAGAAGTTCTTGTACTTTGAAGAGACATGAAGTTTACCAGTCAAAAGTTTCTCATGAAGATTATACTCCCATTTTAGAGAAGAAGGAAGAGGTTGGTACCTTAACTATCCCTGATGAACAATCTAAGGATGATATATTAACAACTATCCCTACAACATAGAATCCAAATTTTTTAGCAGCGCCAAAAATTGAGTCAGAAGCTTTGGAAATACCTTCAGCACTAGAGATATACTTACCGTGGCTCCAAAATTTGTTGCTATGGAGATTAGCGGATAGGAATCACATGCAGATGATATACTGATGTGTTATCTATATGAAATTACCTCCCTTAAGGAAAAGTTAAAAGGTATGCAAGAAACCAACTTATCTTTGCAAACTACATTTACACAGAGAACGGTAGAAAACGTGAGGTAAAATTACTTTGAAGGTAGAGGTTATTAGTCACAAGAGACAAAGAGATAAGGCCTTAAAGTATGGGATGAATTTAATCTATTATCTCTTCAGAATAAAGAATTAAAAAAAAATGAAAAAAAAAATCTAAAAGAGGAGATTAAGGCCAGTGTAAATGAGAAGAAGAAGTTAGAATCTATTTTATACTTTGTTTTTTTTCTGTTGGCTTGTAATTTTTGGCCTGAAGGAAACCTTTTTTGGTCTATAGCATATTTTTTCAAGAGAAATATGCTTGGAAATTAATGAGAATGTGCAGTCAAAGAACCTCATGAAGCTCCTAATAGTAAAACGTTTTTTTTGTCAATTTATCAAAATAGTACCCCTGAGATACAAAATAATATACTATGTAAACTTCCACAACATGTTGGTCATCAATGTGCTAATTTATTTATTAATCTATTTGTGGGATATTTTAAGTTGAAGGCCTTTCAGTCCTTACTTAAAAAAAAAATTACATGGGGTAAAAAAAAAAAAACATTTTCACTCAAAAAAAAGCCCACCATATACATTAGGACCTACCCATCACAATGATGTGGTGATGAAGAAAAATTTCCAATCTTTCCATTATGAATGTTGAGAAAATAACTCAAAATTTATTAAATAGATAGGTGAATAATGTAAAGCAGTCTGAATGAGAAATAAAAATCTAAAAACCTGAGTGTAAATGAGAAGAAGAAGTTAGAATCTATTTTATACTTTGTTTTTCTGTTGGCTTGTAAGTTTTTGGCCTGTCCCTTTTTGGTCTATAGCAAGTTTTTTCAAGAGAAATTCTATGCTTGGAAATTAATGAGAATGTGCAGTCAAGAACCTCATGAAGCTCCTAATAGTAAAACAATTTATCAAAATAGTACCCCTGAGATACAAAATAAACTATGTGTGAATTTTACTTCCACAACATGTTGGTCATCAATGTGCCTAAATTTATTTATTAATCTATTTGTGGGATATTTTAAGTTGAAGGCCTTTCAGTCCTTACTTAGTAAAAAAAATTACATGGGGTGAAAAAACAAACATTTTCACTCAAACAACTCGCACCATAGGTTTTCTACATTAGGCCTACCCATCACAATGATGTGGTGATGAAGAAAAATTTCCAATCTCTTTATTATCAGGCTGGTGTTGGAGAAAATAACTCAAAATATTCTACTTAAATATGTGTAAAATTTTGAGGCCTATAGTCAGTAGCATTTTTTGTTAAGCAAGACACTCTCGTGTTAGAAGAGGGGATACCTTAAACTTTCCATTAAAAAGGAGGGAAGTTATATCCCCTCAAAATATCAGTTGTTGTATGTGGAGGGGTGATGCATTGGTTACAATAATTCAGCAATTGTCTAAGATAAATGACAAGGAATACAATGATGAGTGGGTAGGAAAATAAATGAGGCCACCTCTTCTCCTAAATTTGATTACTACCTGGAGAAATAACGTTGGCTAGTATCATGATAGTTTCAAATCTTAGAGGGAGGTTATTTCAAATAAATAGGGATTGAAAGAAAAAAGGAAACAATATGTAGATCATTTTGACGAATATGATATGACACAATATCTTTGGCCTTAGGGAAAAGCCAAGATGAGTTACATAGGGACATGCAACAACAAAAGTGCAAGGGAGATGATGAGTGCATTATTTGACCTACTTATATTATTTATGTGATTATTGATTTGTCATTAAACATGATTAATTAGTGCATTGGGATGTTTTATAGTTGTATCCTACTAAGGTCAATGCATTTCTCTTGTTTTGTTTCATGCAACTTGTTAACTGTAGAATATACCACTAATTACCTTTGTGAGTGAAATTTGGTGACATGTGCAGGATAATAGTGGACATTTACAACCAATGCTAGGAATTGTAATCAAGGAGTCCAATTCTGGAGCCATTGTGCAGTCATGGAAGAATTTTTCCATTGACAACCTATAAACATGGATCATGTTTTTAGCAGTTCCATAGGATTTAATGGACTTTAATAGGGTTATTATTGGAATAAATCAGCTCCTAAATTTTTTTGCATGAATGATTTGTAACGTACTATGTCTATATATAATTCTCTTTAAAGAACAATTTAGTAGTTTAGTTGATGTTGGTAATCTATAATACAGTTTATAACAATTAGTATTTATTTTCCAGTTATGTGCTAAGTATGTTATGGAACTTTTCTGAATCAATATATTAGATTTTGTTTTGAATATCCTATAGTGTTGAGATTACCTCCATCGTGAGGAAGAGAAAGGGCCCACTCAACCAAGGCAACTAGAGGATTTTACGTTTATGCATGCCCGTGGTTTCTGATAAGTCACAATTTGAATGTAATTACTTATTTCCTTTATTGCAATTTATATTCAGTGTGTGTTATTTCCTTTCATGCAATTTCATATTTACAATTTCAATTATGAGTGTGTCATTTCAATTATGCAATTTCAATTTAGAGTGTGTGTTATTTAAATTATGTTATATTGATTTGGTGTGTGCATTTCAATTCCAACAAAGTATTTCCATTAAATACATTTCATTACAGCAATTTTGTTTCACTAGTTTAGCATTACATTTCCAGAGATTAACAAAGAGAGAGAGAGAAACATAACAACCAAAAACCCCCAAAACGAACAATCAAACAATTGATTTGCATAAAGCTTCATTACATATAACCTTGGATGCACATCCCTAGTTTTATAATGACAGTAACAGAAGAACTTGTTAGTTAAATGATTGGTGAATACAAAAACCCATCACATGCTTGTCTTCCTTATCAAGGAAATATATAAAAATTTTCTTGGATCTTATCATGTTGAGTGACCTTGTTTGTCCCACTTTTAAAAAATACAAAAAATACAAAAAAATTAAAATTAAAAATCAAGGTAAATGAACAAATATTTCAATCAAGTATTGTATACACATTGATGTTCTTTCTTCCCTTTCTTGTTGTTCTTCTACAGATCTTCCCACCATTTTCATCCCTTTGGTGATATTTTTCTTAGCCTATTCACATGCATTTTATGAAATTTATCTCTATGGTATTTTTTTTGGCCTTATTCTTTAATCACCTATGTAAATTAAAGAATGACTGACCTCATAGAGATCCTATCACAATTAGCATCTAAAAAACTTGTTGCAAAGAAATTTTGGACATATTTGTTAACATTAACAAATGTCGTCATCACAAGAACTTCCACCTCCTTCCATCAAGCCATCAGTGGTTATTAACCCCTTGTAAAATAAGATAGCTGAAATAAGTTTTCATAAAGAAAAAAAAAAATCAATCAAATCAAAAATCCAAAGATAAAAGAAAAAGAAAATTGATATATAACTCTATCTCTTGGGGTATTTCCAATAATTTCTATCAGGGCTATGGATTCCTGACTGATAGTAGAGTAATTTTTTTATTAGAATCAAATGCATCTCCATCAGAGCTATGGATGCATGTATAGTAACGAAGAAATGTGCAAACTCTTCTTCCACAATCCATTCAAAAAAAATATTAACTTTGAAAAATAAATCATTCCTACACATTAGATAAGGTGTCTTCACTTGTTTTCTATTAAATCTTCCCTCCAAGCGGTAATAAATTTCCATGTGCACACATTATATCTCTATGATAAAACATGATTAGTATGTTACCAAGTGTATTTTCTTGGACCTTTTTCAGAATCTTACTCTATTCAGTATCTTGTCTCACAATTTCATGCCTTTGGCTAGTTGCTTCTTCATCGCAAGAATTCTAAAATACATTCATAACATTCATGTTGTTCTTCTACTTCATTCAAAACATCCATGTGTATAATATTACCTTTTTCCATGTTTACGAGCACCTTTTTCCCCTTTATCAAAATAATCTTTGACTTCTTTTTATCATGTGCTTCTTGGCCAACTTATGCTGGAGGCATCCTTTCTCTATCCTAGCACATCATTGGGTTATGTTCATCATCATTTTGAACCTATCTATATTGTCCTTGATCCAACTTCTACACATGAAGAGTTCACCTTGGAATATTCCCATTTAATGTTTGGGGAAATTTCACATCTTCATTTTCTTTTGCATACGCATGGTTTTCTTCCCTTGCACATCCCATCTATCATTGGGGCCCTAGATGGCCTAAGGGGGTATCTAGGGTATTAATGTTAATCTAATTAGGAGGACTAAAATGTTGTAAATGAACTAAAGAAGTATGAAATAAATGTAAATAAACTATTCTAGATGAAATAAAACCCTAATGTGTAAGAGAAGAGTAAGGAAAAGACTCAGCTGATAACAAGAGACTATCGCATAATGTTGCGGATCTAGAAACAAAATCTGGAAGTGCAGACGAACCCTTAGGGACCCTATGAAGGGAAGATCTGGACTGTCTGAGATGACACAGGCATCTGGGAGTGTATTGGGGCACCCCTGGTCTATCTGTAATCTAGGTGCTCAGAACACTTAAAATCCTTAGAATCTGTCAATTTGGTATGGTTGCTAAATATCTTCTGAGTGCTTCCTATGCTGTCACATTGGATTCGTCAGATGAACTAGAGAATGACCCATAATGCAAGGAGAAGTATCAAACCCTAGAAAAATGAAAGATGCATATGAATGGGTCAGACTGACCTCAGCCGCCAAGCTAGTGGACTTATCACTGAGAGTTGCACTACATTATGGACCCTGATGTAGTTCTGGTGTGTGTGTGTGTGTGTGTGTGTGTGTGCGTGCATGTCATGCCCTAGGTGCTCTTGTGCTAGTCACACTTTGTGAAGTAGCAAGCAATAGTAGCTATAGAAATGTAAGTAGCATATGTGCATGGAATCCCTCCCCCTATGAAGTGTGTGTGATGCAGATCTCCTAGCTTGAATGCATGACACCATGTGGATATAATTGATGCAATGGATGTAACCCTAGATGAAGTGATAATAGTGATAGGATGCAATGACCTAGGACCGTTATTATGGTCTTACAACTTTATATTTATAGGGCTCTCAAGCTTAATTTCGTAATTAATCCTGACAAGTCCCGATTGAGAAGAAGATAAGGATGACCAACAACTAGAAGTGACCCAAAAAGAAGTGAGAAGAGGTTGTGCATAGACTTTGGGGGCACCCAGAATGGGACCAGGGCACCTGGGCACCCTAGTACAGGCTGGGGCACCCTGATTTCAGGATAGAATGTCGAAAGGTCATGAAATGGGCTGATAGTATCAGGAAATATGCAGGGAAGAAGAAATAAAAGATAAGAAAAAGGTGGCCAAAAGGTGGGATTAATTAGTACTTTGTACACTTGAGAACCTTCTAAATAGTAGTATAAGACCGGGCTAAATATTGTCTAATGTGCAATATTTGTGTCTACATTTTCCCCCACTTTATGTTGGTGAGTGGAAAGCTCGGTAACATAAAGTAGATAGAGATGTGTACCTGATAACCATGTAGAGTGTAGAAGAAGATGTGTCGATGGACTAGACTCAAGCGTGGAATGAAAAAATGAAAAATTTGGAGGACTATGGATTCTAAAGATGAAAAATGAGAATAAAAAGTGATGAGAGTGAACCTAGGGTGGAACGCATGTGTAGTTGTTGTTGTGTGTAGTGTACCTGTATGGTTAGTATGGCAAGTACCTCCACGGTGTGTTGTCATTGTCATTGTTGATTGTTGTTGTTGTTATTTTTGTTCCCCCAATTTGACTGCTTATTTCTCATACGATGACCTGCAAGGAGAAAATGATCAAGTAGTCAAATATGTATGTATGTAAAAATGTTGTGTAAAATACGTAAATGTAAAATATGCTAGAATAGAAAGTGTAAATGGAAAAATGGAACATGTGCACCTGATCCATGTCAAGAAAAAGGGTGTAGAAGGATATCCTGTAGTGTCACGAGTTTTTTGGGTGATCTCACGCCACCCTAGCTGAAGAAGTATAGGGAGGAACCATGTTGTATCCTCCAACCTTTAACCACTTCTGCTGAAATGTTGGAAGAGATCTTTATACTGTCCTAGTTTTTTGGGTGATCCAATTCTACTAGATAGAGGAATGTAGAGAGGCACACCCAGTGTAACCCTTGAGCATGTAACCACTCTCACAGAATTGCTGAAGGACACCATGTCCTGTTAAGGCCATTGTGTATGGAGTTCATAGACTGGTCTGAACTCACTCGTTGTGTGTGAACCGGTGTAGATACATTGTGTTAGTAGAAAACCCTCAATGATTCCCCCCTCTTTGGGGGCACATGCAATGACCCTGGAAGGAGAATGTGGCCCCAAAAGAGGACCAACCACACTCTGACCTGTAGAACTCTGCCCTGTAGGGGGAAAGGGAAATGCTTGGTAGATACCAAGGCACACACAAAAGGGGATGGCTAGCCAATACAAGTGTTAGTCCAAACACATGCATGCAAAATATGACAAGTGTAAAATACACAGACAATGTAGAAAAACTACCAAGAAAAGTAGTGTAAACACGTAAGAAAACAAGCAGACCACACAAAGTGGGTTTCAAACATGGGACATCACTCACGATGTCACAAGACATGCAACCACAAACAATAGTCAAGTGTGCACACAAGCAAAGGGAAAATCCCGCAAACAATGGAAAACATAACAGACAAGAGGAAACAAAAAGGTAGTCATGGAAACATGTAGTCCTACAAAACAAGTGTTGCACATGGAACACTTGTTAGCATGTTAGAGTGATAACCAATATGTCAAAGCATGTAGAAGCAAGTAGTAAAAGATGTTAAGTACAAAATGAAACAATAACACCTAAATAGGATGAATGTGGATGCCCCCAACGACCGGTATAGGAAGGGTAGAAGGTGAGCATCCATGCCACGTGTAGAGTCATGTATCTGTGATCACACTAAACAAAGGCATGAACATGCATGTGTGTATGATAATGACATATAAGAAAGAAATCTAACATGTGTAGTAGAATGAGCATGCAAAACACTAGTAAGAAAGAGTAAATGCTACCAAGACAATGCAGTATGTTGTGGATGGATGGAATGGAATGCAAGATGGAATGATAGGAGTAAATGTGCCCCCAAGTGTATGGAAGTGTATGCAGTGAGGTTCATTTTGTTTTCCCCCTCAAGCAGTCAAGAATGAACCGTAAACGAGAGTGCGTCATTGGGAAATGGTCGAGTAGTGTTGGTTGTATCTAGCACGTTGTGATGAGTATGTGTATGGAATGGTGATGAAATGCGACATGGGGATGAAGATGTGTGTGAAACCTATAGCCGAAGCGTATATCACAACTTTGTTTAATAGAGGAGTGATGATTTAGCCCTAAGCATATATCACTATAGAATGAGTGTATGGGAATGAGATATATGGAAAGATGTGTGTGGACCCTATAGCCTAAGTGTATACCACGACTTGTTGAATGGAAGAGTGATGATTTAGCCCTAAGCGTATATCACTACATGATGGAGGAAGAAGGTGAAATTTAGCCTATAAGCGTAGTCACTACGAGATGGGTAGATGACAATGGGTGTATTTATGAGCGTAGATATGGTGATGTTTAGCCTAAGCGTAGACCACTATGTGATGAATAAGGTGAGGGTGGTGATTTAGCCTAAAGCGATGATGAGGTAATAAAAGGATAATAGAATAGGTGATGATCGGATGTAAGAGGATGATGTAGAATGGATGACGGGATTGGTGATTTAACCTAAGGTGTATACCACTATATGATGATGGAAGGTGTGATAATGTAATGGAATAATGGTAATTGGATGAATGATGAAAAATGTATAATAAAGGTCCATTTGATTGGTAAAACCCTCAAAGATGATAGGACCAATAGGATGATGTAAAGTGATGAAAAGGTGGTGATTTAACCTAGAAGACAACATAGTGTATACCACTATGGTATGTGAATGTGTGTGTGGGTGACGATATAGCCTAGAGTGTCGGTCACTAGTCCAATGGAATGTGGTATGATGAATGTCGCATGTAGGTAAGGTCCATTTGTATTGGTAAACCCTCGGCATAGTCGAGTATGGACCAAGGAACTAAAGTGTATCATAGGGTGGTGAGTGCACATAGAAGATACGTAGTGAAAATGACCAAGGTATGTGAATGTGTATAATGTGTAGTAGGTAATGTAATGTAGAATGTGTAATGGGTATGGAATGTATATGGAATAGACCCATGTAGGTAAAGAGAATGTGTAATGATGATAGATAATGTATGATAGATGATAGCAAGTATAAGGAAATGCAATAGGGGATGTAGGTGTGTAGGATATGTAAAAGATAGGTATGAATATAATAATGTGGGATGTGTAAAGATGTATATGTAATGTGAAGATACAATGATATAGTATGTATGAATATGTGATGGTAAAACTAGACTCATATACAATACAACATGACCTAGCGTAGATGTAGAATGAGAGGATGGAATGAAAAACTAGGCTCATACACAATGATAACTAGTGAAGTGTATGCAATGAAGATATAATGTAGGATGATAAAATGTAAATGTATAGGTCCTGTAGTGCAGTGTGTGGGGTTCAATGTAATGGTAATCCCTCAACAGTCCAGTGTGAACCAAAGCACTAGGGTGTGTCATCGGGTAATGAGGGTGTGATAATATGTGATGAAAATGTTGATATGTGAAGAAATGAAAATGTATGAATGTGAGAGGTAGTGATGTGAGAGTGTGGAAGGGGGTGGGAGTGTCTAATGGTTATTCCCCCTCAACTATTTAGGAAAGAGGAATCATCTAATAAGGTTGAGGGATGGATGTCCATCGACCCATACATGAGAGGAGGAAAGTGTAGAAGGATGCTCTAATAATGGTGGTATAGGAGATAAGTGTTGTGCAGGGGAATGAAGTCGATATGCATGTGAGGGGTGGATATAAGATGAATTTCAGGGCATAGTAAAGTGCATAGGTGAGGGAGATCGAGGAGATGTCATGTGTAAAGAGGAGGATGATCGACGTGGGATAAAACGAGGTGGTGATTTACGATGAGAGGTGGTAATAGGTTTAGGAATAGGTGAATGTCAGTGTGTAGGACTAATGGAGTGATGTGATGGCATGTAGGAGTCAACCATGGTGATGAAAGAGGAATAATATGTGGTGCTGGTAATGACAGAGGAGTTGTGTAAGTAGGAGGGGGAGAGGCATGGGTAGTTGGAATGAGAAGGTGACAAGAGTGGAGGGCTAGGAAGGACTTCGTTAATGGTGATAACTTGATTTTTGTAAATAAATTTGAGATGCAAGTGGGTCATAGAGATGATAGCTTGGGATTTACAAATCCAATTGAGTCCCAGAAGTAGGTCACATCCATGGACTGCTTGGCTAACAAGGAAAGGGATGAGAAGAGTAAGAGGGCCAATAGTGATATGCAACTTAACAACACCAAATGGTCTATTGAATGGATAATTGATTTGCAAAGGAGGGTAACCGATAGAGCACAAGAAGGAAAAGGAACATGTGCTAATGGGGGAGGATGGATCAACCCTAGTACTATTTATAGGGGTTGATCCAATAGATGCTTGTATATGTAAATGATCAGATGTGAACGTAGCGTGGTAGTCGGTGGTAGAAAAGGAGATAATTGGTGTCGCAGCAGTAGTGTGAGCAATGAGAAAGTCAAGAGGTCTGGGGGAGGAAGGAATTGTATGAGAGACATAGTTGGAAGAGGAATCGATGGGTTTGGTATCATGTTTGGGGAGTGGGTTGTTAAAAATTTGGAGTTTATGGTTATCATTGGGAGAAACTATCATGGGAGACTCGGGAAGCTCAATATGGCCATTGTCAAGTAGGTCTTGAATGAGATGTTGGAGTTTGAAACAATGATCGGTGGGATGCCCCACACACTGGTGATAGTCACAGTAAGAATGCTCGTCAAAGTTACGCCCTTTAGGTCGGGAGGGGTCTAGCTGCAAAGGTGGAGGCAGGGTGATGAGGTTACTATCAATGAGTTGTGGCAATAAGATGCTGAGTGGCATACTAAGTTTAGCAAGAGGACTCTGATATGGGTGAGGGAACAATTCTCGAGTGGTAGAAACCACATTAACAGAAGTTTGAGGAGTGTTAGGTTTATGGGCAGGGGATTTGAAGAATGTTTTGTTGGGAATGTAGGTAGAGGACAAAGGTGAGTCCTAATATTTGAGCTTGCCAACAGAGACAAGTTTAGTCTCACAGAGCTTGAGAGCATGATAAATTTGATCAAATGAGGAAAAATTCTCAAAGAGGACGTTATCTTGCAGAGGTGGTAAGAGACTATGGATGAATAAATCTTGAAGTTTTGAATTGAAAAGAACATTAGTCATCTTGGCGACATTATTTTTGTATCGTAAGATGTAATCAGGGAATCATTCATCAGAGCATTGTTTAAGTTGGGAAAGTTGGGCATAAGATAGGGTGGAACCAATATTGATGGAAAAATGTGTGAGAAAAGCATCGGCCAAATGGGTAAAAGAGATTACCGAATGGACTGGAAAGTCATAGAACCAACACATCGCATAGTCCTGTAGACTACATGGAAATAACTTAGCAAGGATAGTATGATCATCAGCATAGTCAAGACATGCGACATGAAAGGCATGAAGGTGTTCTTGTGGGTCACCATGGCCTTTAAAAATGGGAAATTTGGGAGTGGTGAAGTTATGTGGGAATGGGTAAGCAACGATAGATGGCGCAAAGGGGGAATGCAACAAGGATGTGGAATCAAGTGATAGAGGTCCTCAAGTGGTAGTAACTTGCAACTATCAGATTTGATTTTGGAGATCATGATATAATGATGTTAGATCAGGGGTATGAGATGAGGAGCCAAGTGGTATATTAGAAGCACCATGGGGAGCTAGAGGGAAAATAGTCACAATAGGGGGAGTGGAGGTGGGAGGTGTAGAGACCATAGGGGTAGAAGAGATGGGGAGTGATGCCTCACAGGCTCACTGAGTAGTGAGAAGAGCATGCAAAACATGAGGGAGATGAGTGGGATTCTCACATAAAGCTTGGAAAAAATCAGTAATAACATCAAGCTGCTCTTGGTCAACATTAGTGTCCTCATCATAAGATTTATCACTAATGATGGTTTCAATTTCATGTAGAGGAACTTGGGTAGAGGCATTTAAGGGGTTTTGAGCCATGGAGGATGTTATATCCATAATGGATCTAAAGGGATGATAAAGAGGAGAAAGAAGTTCACAATAGTGAAGCAGTCCAAAGCGACCACTATGAGTAATGGGCATAAAAGAAAAAGGTATGAAGGAGACCCTAGCAGAATGAGAAAGGGGAAAGTGAGGAACAGATACATCGGGTTCACCAAAATGATTAACAAAAATATGGATTTTACCTAGATGGCCTAAGGGGATATCTAGGGTATTAATGTTAATCTAGTTAGGAGGACTAAAACGTTGTAAATGAACTAAAGCAATATGAAATAAATGTAAATAAACTATTCTAGATGAAATGAAAACCCTAATATGTGTAGAGAAGAGTAAGGAAAAGACTCAGCTGATAACAGAAGATTGTCACACAATGTCATAAGATTTGGAAATAAAATTTGGAAGTGCAGACGAACCCTCAGGGGCCCTAAAAAGGGAAAATATGGATTGTCTGAGATGACACAGGCAACTAGGAGTGTACTGGGGTGCCCTGAGGTGCCCTGGTCTGCAATCTGGGCACTCAGAACACTGTAAATCCTCAGAATATGAATTTGGTATGGTCACTAAGTTTCTTTGAGTGTTTCTTGTCTGTCATGTTGGATTTGTCAGATGAACTGGAGAATGTGCTATAATGCAAGGAGAAGTATCAAACCCTAGAAAAATGAAAGATGCATATGAATGGGTCAGACTGACCTCAGCCACCAAGTTAGTGGACTTATCACTGAGCATTGCACTACATTATAGACCCTGATGTAGTTCTGGTGTGTGTGTGTGTTGCATGTTGTGCCCTAGGTGCTCTCATGTTAGTCGCACTTTGTGAAGTAGCAAGCAATAGTAGCTATAGAAATGTAAGTAGCATGTGTGCATGGAATAGAATGGAATCCCTCCCCCTATGAAGTGTGTGTGATGCATATCTCCTAGCTTGAATGCATGGAACTATGTGGATGTAAGTGATGTAATGGATGTAGCCCTAGATGGAGTGATAGTAGTGATAAGATGCAATGACCTAGGACCCTCATTATGGTCTTATAACTTTATATTTATAGGGATCTCAAGCTTAATTTCATAATTAATCCTAACAAGGCCGACAGAGAAGAAGATAAGGATGACCAATAGCTAGAAGTGACCCAAAAATAAGAAGAAGAGGTTGTGCATAGATTGGGGCACCTAGATTGGGATCAGGTCACCTCAAGGTGCCCCAGTATAGGCTGGGGCACCCTGATTTTAGGCTAGAATGTCAGAAAGGTCATGAAATGGGCTGATAGGTATCAAGAAATATGTGGGAAAGATGAAATAAAAGATAAGAAAAAGGTGGCCAAAAGGTGGGATTAATTAGTACTTTGTACACTTGAGAACCTTCTAAATAGTAGTATAAGACTGGGCTAGATATTGTCTAATGTGACTTTATGTTCGTGAGTGGAAAGCTCGGTAACATAAATTAGATAAAAATGTGTACCTGATAACCATGTAGAGTGTAGAAACAAATGTGTCGATGGACTAGACTTAAGCGGGGAATGACAAAAAAAATGTTTTTTTGGAGGAGTATGGATTCTAAATATGAAAAAATGTGTATAAAAAGCTATGAGAGTGAACCTAGGGCAGAATGCATGTGTATCTGTTGTTATGCATAATATACTTGCATGGTAAGTATGGTAAGTAATGTCATCGTGTGTTGTTGTTGTTATTGTTACCCCTAATTTAACTATTTGTTTCTCATACAGTAGACCTTCTAGGAGAAAACTATCAAGTAGTCAAATATGTATGTATGTGAAAAATGTTGCGTAAAAATACACAAATGTTCAATATGCTAGAATAGAAAGTGTAAATGGAAAAATAAAACATGTGCACCTAATTCATGTCAAGATAAAGGGTGTATAAGGATATCCTTTAGTGTCACGATTTTTTTTTGAGATCTCATGCCACCATGGCTGAAGAAGTATAGGGTGGAACCATGTTGTATCTTCCAACCTTTAACCACTTCTGCTGAAATTTGGGAAGAGATATTTGTACTATCCTAATTTTTTGGGAAATCTGACGCCACTAGATGGAGAAGAGTAGATAGGCACACCCACTATAACCCTTGAGCCTGTAACTACTCCACAAATTTGTTAAAAGACACCATGTACTATTAAGGCCACTGTGTATGTAGCTCATAGACTAGTTTGAACTCACTTTTTGTGTGTGTGAATCGGTGTAGATACATTGTGTTAGTATAAAAACCATTTAATGATGCCCCCCTCTTTGGGGATGCATACAATGACCCTGGAAGGAGAATGCAGCCTCAAAAGATGACCAACCTCACTCTGACCTATAGAAATCTTCCCTACTAGGGGAAAGGGAAATACTTGGTATATATCAAGGCACGCACAAAAGGAGGTGGCTAGCCAATACAAATGTTAGTATGAATGCATGCATGTAAAATAAGACAGTGTGTAAAATACGCAAAAAAAATGTAAAACTACTAGACAAAGGAATGTAAACATGCAAGAAAACAAGAAAACCACACAAAATAGATTTCAAACATGGGAAATCACTCAAAATGTCACAAGACATGCATGGTCATCATGGCCTCAAACAAAAGTAAAGTGTGCACACAAGCAAAGGGAAAAGCTTGCAAACAATGGAAAACAACACATACAAGTAGAAACAAAGATTGCAAAAAAAGTGTTGCACATGGAACACCCATTAGCATGTTATAGTGATAACTAATATATCAAAGCAAGTATGAACAAGTAGTATAAGATGCTAAATACACAATGAAAAAATAGCACTTGGATAGAATGAATGTGGATGTCCCCAGGGAATGGTATTAGAAGGGTAGAAGGCAAGCATCCATGCCACACATAGATTCTTGTATCTGTAATCATAGTAAAAAATGTCATGAACGCGCATCTATGTATGATAATTACATATAGGAAAGTAATCTAACATGTGTAGTAGAATGAGCATGCAAAGGACTAGTAAGCAAGAGTAAATGCTACCAAGACAATGTTCTATGCTTTGGATGGATGGAATAGAATACAAGATGGAAACATAGGAGGAACATTCCCCCTTGAGTGGATGGAATGTGTATGCAGTGAGTTTCATTTTATTTTTCCCATTATTAATAAAGAATTAACCGCAAATGAGAGTACGTCACCAAGAAATGATCAAGTAGTGTTGGTTGTAGCTAACATGTTTTGATGATTATGTGTATGGGATGGTGGTGAAATGAGACATGGGGAGAATATGTGTGTGAACCGTATATCTGAAGCATATCTCACAAATTTATGGATTAGAGGAGTGATGATTTATCCCTAAGCATATATCAGTATAGAAGGAGTGTATGTGAATGATATATATGGAAAGATGTGCATGGACCCTATAGCTTAAGCATATACCATGACTTGTTGAATGGGTGAGTGATGATTTATCCCTAAGTGTATATCACTATAATATGAAAGAATGGAAGATGGCTTATACCACTATGTGGTGAATAAGGGGAGGGGGTGATTTAACCTAAAGTGTGTACCACTATGTGAAGAATAAGGTGATGGTGATTATTTAAAATTATGTATGTTGCATGGAATTAAGCATCGTTTTACTTTCTCGTATTGCATTTCATTATGTAAGTTGCATGGAGTTATGTATTTTTAGCAATGATCAAATTTTAGTAATTTATCTTTCCATGTTATTTTATAGTTTTGTTTCTTTAATAAGAGTTGATGATGTAGATCACAGGGGAAACATGATGAAAAACAAAAGTTTCTTATAGAATATTGGATGTAAAGATCTTATCCTATTCTTCTCTTTCATATCTTGTCACTACCAATTTTTCTTCCAAACCTTCTAGGGTAATAAACAATCATTTTTATTCCTATCATATTTCTTTTACTAGTTTCGATCATATTTTGATTGTCAATTGATTTCTACTATCACCCCATTGACACTCGAGGAGGAATCCTTCATTATACTAATATTTCTTAAAAAATTTACTTTCTTATGATTGTCAACTATATTTGAAGTGAAGTTACTTACGTCACCTCAAATAGGGGAAAATTTAGACACTTAAATTTCACTTTTGCAAGCTTATTTCTAAGAGCACACAAATCACTCTCATTCTTACCATTTCCATTATAATTAATGATTTTTTCTAATTAAATAATGTTTCTTATAATTTTATTTAATTAACAGTTCTTTTTTATTGCCTATCCTCTTTCACATTCAGGATGCCAATATATGACACATCGTAAGTCAAAATCCTCTTCCAAATAGATAATTAGTGATTATTATCTAATTAAGCCTATTTTACCCTTGATTTGGTCAATATACCCTATTATTGGCTCAAACCCCTCTTGTAACTACTCAAAATCACCCCACTTCCCTCCAGAATATCTCAACAAGCTTCAAAATCTTATCCTAGCCTCCTAATTGACCCTAAGTGGTTGAGTAATGCTCTTTGCATCTTAATCACTTGTTAATTCACTATTTGTTATTAGAAAACCTTAATCATGATTATAAATTAATAATACACTTTTTTATTTTAGTCCCACATAAACCAAGATGCTTATTTATCCTCAAAGTAAAAATTATAAAATGGACTAACCACGTACCTTTAAACATTAGACCATGCTTTGATTTGCATATCATATAAGAAATGTGATTAATAGCCAAGATCAATCCTTGCCTCAAGTCTTCAATTAGGTTAGTATATGGGTATCCAACATGATCTTGTAGTCATTATTGGAGAGACTAGATAACTATCCTTGGAGTAGCAACAAACCCATCAATTTTATTTTTCCTAGATCTATTTAGGGCTAAGTTAGTTAGTAATTGAATTTTGAGTAGGCATGTTTGAGCTAATATAGATTGATATATCATGTTAGTTATTTCAAACATTCCATTAATATTTAATCATTGATGTAACTATTGTTACATTAAATAATCATTATCTCAATTAGAATATGCGGTGTTATTTTTAACTTTTCTTGGAAAATTTTAGTAGTCTTCAGGAGGAATAAGACAAATTTAGGAACTCATCAATGTATCCAAGACTGAGTCAAAATTAGCACTCCACTTGAGAGGGTGGCGTATCTCTGAGGGAAATACATGGTGTCATAGGGATTAGATGAAGAGACCTCTTTACATTAGGTGCATGCATTAGAATTAATTGAGATAAAGAGATGGTGAGGAACCTTAAGAGACATGGATAAATGAAGCATGGAATGATTCCAAAGAAGGATCTGATAGACTAATCAGGAGTGGGAAAGTTCACCAAATGGGGTAAGAAAATATTTTGCATAAATACTATGCTAATATAAATATTGGTAACAACTTCTTGTAAGGATAAACCTGATATAATGAAGATACAGAATGTATTCAAAGTCCAAGTATATGATGAAGCAGAGAAAAATTTGAAGCCCTAAGATAATGTGAAAGAATGTTGAAATACTTAGTTGATTCTCAAATAGGATCCAAGTCTATGCCAAGCTGACGGTGTAATGAATAGTGTAGGAGGGAAGTATCACACCAAGTGCTCATAAAATGTTGTGCAACCAGTAGGATCTTCCTAGGACTAGGGTGCACATGGACTAGAGTCAAGGGTTCCTTAGGTGATCTAGCATTAAGACAAATCTTGTGGGAACCTGTGAGATACCTCATAACCTCAGAAAACTGATCTTCACATTGTTGGCGTGACATGTTCACTCCAAATATTTTCCTGTTAATGCACCTATAGGTCTAGTGTTACTAGCCATTTTTGACCTCTTCCTGACTAAGAACCTACTATAGAAGAAAAAACCCTGATTTGTTCAAATTGTCCCTATAATTACATCAAATCTGTAAAAATTGTTCCGATATGAAAATGGGTATTTGGACTGACCCTCACAATCACCCAGCTAAGTTAAATTAACTGATATGAAGCATTACACTATAATTGTCAAACTACACATGTAGGATTCTGTGAACTATGTTGTTCTGATAAGTTTGAAGATGTCGTGCCCCTAGGTACATTAGCAGCGCATGTGATGAAATAGCGCTTGATAGCGAGCGATTATTGTCTAAGTTATAGAAAACTGGTAGATAGATGTGGCGCATTCTAAAAATGAAGTTCCCCTCCTAGGTCAAGTGTATGCAAAAAGTGTAGTCCCTTTCCCTTGTGTGGATATTATGACATGCTCTTGTAAACTGCCTTTATAATGGATACCTTAAGTAGGTGATAGTAGATACTTAGTTCTTGGTCATTTATTATTTCCACATAAATTTGTATTTATATGACGACCTTTCTTGAATTTTGTAATTAACCACTAAAAGGGATGACCAAATCGATAAAATAAGATTCCCATACAACTAGAAAGGACATAAAAGATGCGAGAAATATGTAGAAGAGGTCAAGGGTACATACCAGAGGAGACGTGGGTGCCTACACGTGTTATTAGAGCATCCTAGCTAGCATGTCATAGTGTAACAGATAGTAACAATTGAAGTGTTGAAATTCCAAGATACATTGGTCAAGGTAGGTATCTATCTTTCTTAGGACATCACTCATGAATGTCATAATTTGACAATCAGGACTAGATAGTGGCTATCGAAAGTGTGTCATTTAGTTTCTGCAATACTCAATTTACATTACTATGTAATAAATCAATAAATTGTAGAAGATAATAAAACACAAGAGATATGGGGGGCCAATCTATGCCCAAATAATCAATATATTGTAGAATAATACCCTTAAGGTAGGGAAACACCATATAATGATCTTAAGGAAGGAGTAACTCCACAGTCTCCCAAGATGGGAATCCACTTCAAGGGGGACACCTCCAATATACCTCTACCATGAGTAAAAGACTCAACTCATACATACATGACCTCCTCATAATGATACTCACATCCTTTCAATAGAATTGGTAACACCTAATCCCAATGTAAGCCGAATCATTACCCAATATAATTAATTCCTATGTAGCCCATATAACTAACTAAGGGGATGTGTGCCACATGTCAACATCTCTATCAACCCATATACATTATAATATTATATCCTATGTGAACCCATACATATAACTAAGGGGATGTTTGTCACATGTTGGCATCTCCATCAACCCATATATATTATATTATCATATCCCAAGGTACATAGCATTGCCTCCCTCTTTGACATGTTTCCTCTTCGAAACATAAGAAGAAGCCATATAATGAGTGCACATTAAATTATTACACACTTGTCACCATGCTCAATCATCCAACCACCCATATGAAATCCTAGGGGGTGATTTGCTCTAAATCTATTCCATATTCCATTGTGCTCATCTGATTCCATTCTGTCCATATATGTTCCTCCTTGGCATAGCATCCATAATAATTATTCCTATGATTCCATTTCATATAGTTTATTCTCCATGTGATTCTTTTTATAGCCTTGATAATTTCTCCTCCAATTCTCTAAATATCCATTAGATTACTGCCCTTATGTTTCCTAACATGATCCCTTGAATAGCCAAAATTATTACTCCTCCAATTATTGTATATCCATATAGATTGCTTCCCTTGTGTGTCCTAGCATGTCTCCATGATTTTTTCCTCTCATGATGATGTGGGTGTCTATATGGTGCAACCTTAGTATGCTCAACCTTATCAATCTTTTCCTCCACTTTCTTTTCCTCTTCCAACTTGTTTGCTATTTATTTTTTCTCTTGAGTAGAGAAACTATTTTTTCTTCATCCTCTCCTTTTGATTCATCCTTATTCCCTTCTTCACCATCTTCAAATTCATCTTCATGATCCAATTTTACATTAATTTTTTCCTTGCTAAGTGTGATATCTTCATGATCCAATTTTCTTTTTCTTGTACCATAATTTCATGAATTTATTTTGCACATTAATATTAATTGTTCCCAATGTCTCTAACCAAGGATATCTGAGAACAATATCCATACCATCCATATCTAAAGCATAAAAATACGAATGTAAAACATATTTATCCATAGAAAGCTTTAAATCTTCAAAAACTTGAATTTTCTTACCATCCATTTGAGATTCCTTGATATGCTTTGTTTGCACATGTAGATTGTGAGCTACATCCATATTGATGAAGATATATTTTCTACTAGGTTTTATGGAAACAATTACCTTTTTTCTTTGAATGCACCCTTCAAACTGAAATATTGAAGCTTCCTTCCTTGAGATGCACTATCCTGTGTAGCAGCTTCATAATCAATATTTTCTTCTTCTTCATCATCAACAATTTCTTCTTCTTCTTCTTCTTCTTCTTCTTCTTCTTCTTCTTCTTTAATAAAATTGTGTTTCTTTTTTATTTCCGATCTAGCTAAGAAAATATCCTCCATTTCCTCCCAATCCCAATCCAATAGATCTATATCCAAATAAGAATACCAATGTCACTCTTTCCCACAAAGATGAAGATAAAACCATTAACCCATACTAAAAATTCTTCAAAAAACATTTGTTTAAATTGTATCCACAATTTTTTTTGCATCAATTTCCCCATTACAATAGAAAATTGGTATATCCATGATGCATACAAATTAGGGTTTCACAAACATACTCCTTTGACCAATATCTGACCTGATT
The DNA here is from genome assembly GCA_019776745.2 of Taxus chinensis. Classification (NCBI taxonomy): domain Eukaryota; kingdom Viridiplantae; phylum Streptophyta; class Pinopsida; order Cupressales; family Taxaceae; genus Taxus; species Taxus chinensis. The sequence goes on along the minus strand of JAHRHJ020000066.1, from coordinate 402,104 downwards.
ATTTCATCAATCATTCATCCTCAAATATGAAACCACAAAGAAGTAATCCCTACTAAAAGTTTGAGAGATTTTTTAATATGTAAAATAATCAAAGAAAGACAGAAAATTGCAACTTGTAGGTTAGTTTTATGTAAAACCCATAAAAATCTCAATATCTTCTTCAAAATAGATTTACAAAATTCTGACATTTTTTTACTATAGATTTATGAAGGGAATTTGAAATTTTGCAAAAAAATAAGAAAATTAAATTCCAAAAATTACAACCTAGTGAAGCAAATTTAGGCAAAAACATAAAAATACAATAACTTCCACAAAAAAGCTCAAAACTTTCTAAAATTTAGATTGTAGTGTTATAAAACCCTTTTGAAACTATGGTAAAATTTTTGAAAAAAATTTCACAATGTAGCCATTTCCAAAATATAGCCGAATCACTAAAATTAGATTTTAAACCCAATATATTTACCGAAATCGATGCTCTGATACCAAATGATAATGAACCGTTACATCTAAAAATCAAGGCGTAAAATCTGCACATGAGGATATAACAGAACACCATGATATCCATAGCCTAGAAATTTTCTCTAATATGCAATATATTCGGAATAAGACCCTGTCCTATATGAGCCTAGGGTGAACATTTCATGCCAACGTGCTCCTGTGAAGACTTGAACCAGGGTGGTAACTCTGCATCTCCCAAATGTAACGAACCACTTTGAGGGGGACATGTCTAATATACCTATACCAAGTAGAAGAATAAAATCATACATACATGAACTCCTAATAATGATACTTACATCTGTTAAATAGGATGGCCCTAACACCTAATCCTAATGTAGGTTGACACATTACCCAATATAAGTAGTTCCTTTGTAAGCCCATCATAACCTGGGTGGTCGATCTGATACCACTTGTAAGAAATTTGCATATAATAAATATTATATCCGATGTTAAACCATACATATAACTAAGGGGATGAGTGCCACATATCGGTATCTCCATCAACCCATCATATATTATGTTATCATATCGCAAGGTACATAGCACCATACAAATTTTGAAATGTAGTTCTAAGATATTATAGGTGATGATTTGTTCACCCATTGTATGACCCCATTTTTTTGGTGTACATGTGACAATTGTAGGAGTGTGTAGCCTAAAATATAGGACCTAATGCTGACCTAAAATTGATACCTACAGGGGGTAGGGGATGTGACATAGTAGAAACCAAGGTACATACCAACAAAGTGGCTAGATACACGTGTTACTTAGAGAAAGTAGAAATCATGTCATAGAACAACAATGGCTAACAAGTAAGCATGCATATAAGATAGATTAAAAATGTTGGGTTTCAAACATGGGACATCACCCATAATGTAACAAGACAATCAAGGCCGTAGCGGCTAAAAGCATCATAAATTTGTGACCAAATCAGACATAGGGCATTGGCCTGCAAAAATGGCATACAATAGAAAAATATGGAATATTGAAAAATGTACTAGAATTGGGATTAGTGGCATCCTAGTTGTGCAAGGATGTGAAATATTGCACATATGAAGCACCTTTTAGCATGTTAGAGAGATTCTAAATTGGTATGTCATTGGAGTGTGTATGTATTAAGTGGAAAATAATCTTATAGAAAGTAGAAGTATTAAATAATGAGCATAATAGCACATGCGATGTGTAAGAGTAGTAAAGGTAGATGCCCTAGAGTCATGGTGGGATTGGTAATTTGGGTAAAATGTTGAGCATCATTATAACATGTAAGGACCTGTAGGATATCTACAATTTATAATTATTATACCAAGTGAGCATTCATGTGTATAGGATAAAGATGATGACATAATTTGTATCCGAATAACATAGTAAACAAAGTACAATGTGTAAGTATTAAGTATTGCATGAGTAAATGCGGGGTCCAAGATATACAAATGCAGTGGATGAGTGTGATGAAATGGTATGAAATCATGTGAATATGGATACGATAAGTGTTCCTTCAACCATTGTTTATGTAGATACGGTTCATTAGAAAATACACCTGAGCAATGCAAGAATGAACCATAGAACAAAAGTGCATTAATGGGAAATGGTTTGAAATTTTCTTTCTAGAAAGATATATCATGAATCATAGTTGCATGAATTGTGTGACTAATGTGAGGTTCATGTCATTTTTAGAACCTCAACATTTTATTATGAATGGTGGACACTAAAGTGTTTCATAGGGTAATGATTGATATAATGCATATATCAACAAGGTATGAGTAGTATGTATGGAATATTAACTATGATGCATGGAGTGTAAAATTTGTAGTAATATATACTATGAGAGAAGTGAGAGTGATTAGAAAGGGGACAGAAAGCATAATTCCCACCATGTTGTTGAGTGATGTAGATCTATGCTTGTGATGTGAGAAGGACCATAGCCATGGTGGAAGAGTTTATTAATGTGTCTCGTCCATCAATGTAAGGATTATATTTCTAGATAAAAATCAATTGGATGCTTAATTAGAGGAGGTTGAATAGGGATCTTGAATGGTGGAGGCTTATTAGGGATCGATAAATTTGTTTACAAATTGAGCAGAGGAAGGATTGACAATTTTTTTAGATAATTTTTCTTAGTTAGATTTGGTAACACTATAGAATACTTGAGAGGAGGTGGGGAAAAACTGATTCTTAGTGCATTATGTACAAACCTTTGGACTTGGAATGGGTCTAGACAGGTAGCTCTTGACTGACCAAAGGAGGAACATTAATAATTATAGAAAAAGGATTCTCATGAGAGATGGAAGGTCTAGAATTAGGAGACCATTATGATTTAGCAAACTGGAGATGAGCATGAAGTATAATTTTGCACAGTAAATGAAGATTAAAATCCATTATTTTACAAGAAGTGCTTAATTAGTCATTTTAAAACATAGCAAGCATTTTCATTATGTCCATTAATTATGTGATAATTAAAAAATGAAATACCTACATACTTGACAAGTTGATAAGGAGGATAAAAATGAGTAGTTGGAAATTTGATCAATTAATGAGTAAGGAGATGAGGAATAATATCATGTTTCTTATCATTGAGATCAAATTTTAGACTTATAGGTAATGCAAACACTTGGGATTCACTAACATGAGAACATGTAAAACTCATAGAAGTATAATGAGATGTATCCTTGAGATGTTGGATTTCATCTTTAAGAGATGTAATTGTTGTATTCATTACTTGAATTTTTTCTTGAAATAAATAATGCAAAGCTTTAATGGACTCTAAGATGGGTTGATTTGATGGAGGATTAGGAGCGATAGAGTCATCTGATAGATTATCAAAAATGGAATTTACTTGAATGAGTGGCATACTCTGAGGGAAATGCATAGTGTCCAAGGATTTTTTAGGAACATCTGTTGATCAGTCAGAATCTGGCACCTAGTAGAGAAAATATAGAAGGTTTGTGTAGGAAAGTAAAGTGCATTCAAAGGTGTGAGAGTATCATAAAGGATCATGAGCGAAGAATAGAAATGAATTTGGGACTTAGACATTTTCATGATGAGGATATATTTTTTGAAATAGCATGCGGACCACTCAAACCAATTAGAGACTTACGCATCACACATTGGCTATTTTTGGATGATCGGATACGAATAAATTTACATGGATATAGGACTGGAATAGATATAATACTGTCAATTAACTAAAAGTAGTCTACTGGTAGCACTTTTGCATGTAAGCCTATTTTGTAACGACATGTGGCTAATAATAGCATGCAACCTATTTTGGTATTACATAAGAGGTGAAGGGAAAGTCCCCACCCTTATAAATATGTATTTAATGGTGTAGTAGAGAGAGCATAGATATAGGTGTGAGAACTAGGTTATAATGAGATTATACAGATGAATCAGTTACACACATAAGCATATACTATTGTGATTGTAAGCAAGCTTCTGTGTATTTACTATAATTAATAAAATGGAGATTATGGACTGAAAACAAGGTGTTATCATGGTTATAATTTAGTATTGCATCCTTGATTCCATTATGGTTATCTATTATGTCTATTATATTCTATATCTATATCTGCATATGCACTGTAGAAGGATATATTAGCCATAGATCCGATAAAATTAAGTCTTCATCATGCTAACATCCTATAACAATAACCCAAAAGAGGGGTGTGGTATCTTTGTACTCTTCAAGTGAGTGCTCAGTCTAGGTTGAGTGATGTGCCAACACGCCTAGGCTTGTATTGGTGAATTCTAGGCTGCATCATTGGTTCCATTATGGGGTCCTCTTTTTCAATTGTTTTCAAGATGATTTGCGATGAAGACATATCAGTTTACCTTAGCAAGTGTTGAAGATTGGATGCATGATCTAGAAGAAGAATATGCACTACATTTTTGCACTGGATCTGATTTTAACACACACATGTGAGTGGAATAGAATTTGTATGAAAATTTATATGAGAGATTCTTGGATATCTTACTAGTAGAATTGTATGAGTGGCTTATTGCTTATTGGTAGAATTGGAGGTATAACACACTTTTCTAGAAGTAAAAATAATTTCATGCCCTTTATGATGTTGATCTAATTTGGAATCAAGTTGTGGATATGTGGTTCCATGGTGTTTTACACAGTTATATCTTGGAGCAATCAATTTCCACTTATTCATGCCCAGAGGTGGGTAAATTCTAGTTTTTTATGATATCCAAGGGGAACTTACCTACAAGGAATTCCACTGGCCATAAAGATCCTGATGGTAACTTTGAATTTGAAGAGTAAACTGATGGATAACTAAACCCCATAATGCGTGGGAGTAGGAGAAGGTTTGGTAAAGGATGGAATACCTAGCAGTACAAAGGAAAAGAGAGGAAAAGTAGATTAAGTATAATGAGGCACGTGAGAGGGAGGTAGATAAGTAGCGTGACATTGCTGAATGGATGGAATTGAGGAGAGAGATGGATTTTGAATGATTTGGAGCTCATATATGTGATGTGGAGCCATAACATCAGGAAATCCCCCATCTGGGAATGCATGATAGGGATCCCTCCTCAGTATCACATAAAAGCATGCCAGCAGAGATGATCTGGGCCGCAAGAATGCATTTGAATCCAACTAGAAACCTTACCCTTGTGCTTTATTTTCCAGCATCTAGTAAAATACACAGTCAACAAGCTAATTCAAGCAGTGGTAGAGTAGGAGTGATTATTATGAAATACATAGTGATTATAGTGAAAACTTCTTCATTGTTATATGGGAGTACTTTTTTGGGTGTATCATCAGCACAAAATACAGGCACACTGATCTTTGGACTAACTTCTGGGAGTGGTAATGCTTCGGAAACTATCGGGGTATAGTTCAATTCTACTGTGGGGACACAGGGAAGTACCCCTTATGGTCTGACCCCAACTGTAAGTTATGGATCAAGAGGCATAGGTAGCTCTAGTTATAGAGGATCTGGTAGTTCTGGGAGTAGGGGAAACATAGAAGGTTCTGGATTAGGTGGGTAAGGTCTACACCAACCCCAGAATAGTTACATGGAGATGTCTCTTTGTCTTCCAAACTATAGGGGCATAAAATACGCTACTGAACATGTGCATATGTGTGAAATATTGTGGCGCACAAAAGGAATCAAGGCTTCTGAGCGTAGGGGAACCCAATTTGCTACTACATTAAAAGTGCGTGCACACAACTGGTACAAAATTTTTGACCTTGATAAGACTTGCGTAGACTATACAACTTTAAAATATGAATTCCTTATAGAGTTTCACATCCCTGAGTTTGAACAAAAGAGTATAAGTGCACTCAAGGATATGAAGCAAGGAACTACTGAGAGTGTTAGAGAGTATGATGCCCATTTTAAAATTTTGTTATCTAATATTTCTTATGATATACACATAAGACAACATGCACATAGGTTTGTTGGGGGACTAATTACCCCTTTTAGAAAGGCATTATAACATAATACATACATTGATCCACAAGAAGCACTAGAAGAAGCCTTACACATTGAGGCCATTGTAAGTTAAGATACTAGGGTGAGCTAATTTTTAGAAGCACATATCATAGCTTTGGCAAAATAGTTGGAGAAACTATCAACAAATTTATCACATGAGACACACACAGGGATTTGGTGTATAGATTATGAAGTAGAAGGTCACACAAAGGATAATTGTCCTTACATATCAGTATGCTCATTGTTGTTGGATTGTGAGATATGACATTTAAACCATGATGTTAGTCGCTGCCCATTATTACAACATGCGATAAGGAAGAACTTTTCAAGCTACTGTAAAATCTATAGGTCCACAACTCATGACAAGGAAAACTATCGACTAACTGGTCAGATCTAGGATGCTATAGATATTGGTGTATGATAGACATGATTTTTACACAACTCTAATGGAAAGAATGAACATCAGGACTGGGATCACAATCATGCACAATATGATTAGAATGAAGGGCGTTCTGAAGGCATTCATGGTTGAGGTTGAGGATACTGCGGTGGATTTGGAGGATGAGACCGTGGTAGTGGAAGAAGTGAGTTCCCTCATGGGACATGTTATACATGCAGATCTCGTGACTACTACAAGCATGAATGTCCTTAGAATATTACATGTTCTATTTGTGGAAAGAACCATAGCTATGAGGAGTTCTCAGACTTGTATGATCATCTTAGTAAGTAGCATAAACAAGAAAAAAAGTGTAAGAATGGTTAGGATATAACGTGCTATGGAAAATCAGCGGATGCTTAAGTTGGAAGAAGATTCTTAGGAATTGCAAGTGGAAATCATGACATGCATTGAGGTGGCACACATCTGAGAAACATTGCAGCAGAATCCTACCATTACTAAGGAGGAGGTTCTACATGCATGGTACCCAGATCCTACCCATCAAAAGGAGGTTTATCAAGAAACCATGGAATTTATTAGGAATCTTTAGGGTGAGATACAATTCTTAAATGCGTAATCATTGAATATGGAATAAAATAAAATATCAAAGATGGTCCAAACTGATATAGATGACTTAATAGAATTATGTAAAATGTTGGGCTAGGAAAATATCATTCAAATTTTAGGGGATTGGTTAAAAGGAAACACTCCATGTGAAAGTATTGAGACTGGATGGAAGATCTTGCATATGAATATTCCCCCTCATAGCCTACATTATGACAAGGAAATCACTCCGAATGGCATTGTGGATGGGTGGCTATTGAGTAATATATTGATTGATACAGGCACTGAAGTCAATGTTCTTACCTTAGATGCATGGGTTCAAATGGGGATATTTCCATTGGTGTCATCCTATATTGTATTGTTCATGGCTAATTAGACTAAAGCTACTCCCATTAGAGTTTTGAAAGATGCATCCATTATTATACAAGGAGCCAAGCTCACTGGAGACTTTGAGTTTTTAGCGCTGACAGAGTTAGATAGCTTCCCAGCTCTATTGGGGCATCCTTGGTGCTATGAATATAATGTTTATCTTCGGTTCAACAAGGGCTATATTAGTTTCAAAAAAAGGAGGAAAGAGTTATTATCCCTTTAACAGATGGAAAATTTGTGCCCTATGTTGATCCCTTAAGTGAAGATGATCTAAACAAGATTGATGTATGCGCCATCTGAGACCCAAAGATGCTTGAGAAAATTAAATAAGGAATAATTCAGTGGGAGGATGCACTATCTATTAGCAATACTACAAGTGTTACCTGTGATTATTGGGCTTATAGCACTTATGAGTTTGTAGGGCATAAATTAAAGAGCATATTTCCTAGAGGCAGAAAACTACGTTATGTCAGGAGAATAGGTAACAAATCGGTACCTTATTACACTGAAGAAGGAGATCCTATGGTATTCTTGTGTCTCATGTAAGAACACTAGATAGACCCATTGGAAAGAAGAAATATGCTAGCATATACACTACATGGGATATCATCATGCTAGTGGATTTTCGACAAGGATAATCTTGTAGGATGGAATGAAATTAGGATCACCCTTACTACTAGGTTCTTCAGGGGAAATGCACCTACTCAAATCTATACTTATCATGGTAATCAGCCTGTTCAAAACCACATTCAGAAGTTTGAGAGACTCTGGAAAAAAGGGTAGGAAGCTTTACCACATTTGGTATGGGTGCACAAGTTTTATTCCACTTTACAAGGGTGTGTGTGTACTTGGTATGTATATGTAGAAATCCATAGAGATACTGATAATTGGCAGGATTTAATTACAGGGATGGCCCAGATGTTTGACTTCTTCTCTACAAATCCTCTAGTGGTAGAAGCATTGAAATTCATAAAGTGCTTAACTATGCGAGATAGTACCAAGGCTGAATAACTCCTTTAGGAGTTATTGGATGAAGGATACTCAAGAGCACATCTTGCTGAAGAAACAAAGGAGGATGAAACACTACTTCAATGCACTTTCCTTAAGAAAGAAAGAGTAAAAATGGTCTACTTAGTGGATGACGAAGTAGTAGAAAATTTGGATGTAAACCATTCAAGGGGTAGGTGTGAGGTGTTGGACAATACAGATAAGACCACATGTGTCTATCATGAACCTATGAAGACAAAGAGGGTGAATATTGGATCAGATGTTGAGCCTAAAGAAGCCATAATTAGGGACTATTGGCAGAATCTGAAGTGGAAAAAATCATAGAGTTACTAAGGGATTACTAGGAATTATTCCCTAGGGGGTGCCATGAACTTAAAGGCATACATGAATCATTAGGGGAGATGAAGATAAAGCTTAACGAGGGTGTGCACCTAGTTTAGAAAGAGACCCTGAAGGATGAACCCTAACTTGCATGAAAAGGTAAAAGAAGAGATTAACAAAATGTTGAAGTCAGAAATTATCAAGCCCCTTGATGAGTCGGAATGGGTAACTCCTATGGTGATCAGTATCAAGATGGATGGAAAGATCAGGATTTGCGTGGAATACAGGGAGATGAATTTTTCATGTGTGACTGATCCCTTTCCTATGACATTCACTGAAGAAATACTAGAAGGCATTATAAGGAACAAAATCTATTCATTCACAAATGGGTTCTCTGGGTATCATCAGGTTCAGATTACCTAGGAGGATCAGGTAAATACTACATTTACTACTGAATGGGGTAGTTTCACCTATACTGTAATGCATTTTGGTCTTAAAAGTTTGCATGTAATATTTTCACACATAGTTCAAGAATTCAAGGAATTTATTCATAGCTTCTTACATGTCTATTTAGATGATTAGACAGTGTATGGATTAGTTAAGGATAATTTTGACAATCTGCACTTAATGATTGAAATATGTAGACATTTGAGTATCTAATTAAAAATCAAGAAGTTCATATCTGCTACACCATTTGGGATACTATTAGGACACATAATCTGTAAGGAAGTTTTGTTGGTTGATCCAGCCAAGGTTACAGTCATTATAGGACTAAGGGAGCCTACCAGTTAGAGTGAGGTGCATAGATTTTTGGGTAATACAAGATATTACAGGAAGTTTATCAAAAGATATCCCAAAGTTGTCACACCATTGGAAGAGTTACTGAAAGGGAAACGTACGTTCTAGCGGGGAGAACCGCAGCAGTGCGCATTTGATATATTAAAGGAAAAACTTACTACCATGCGTATTATGTGTTTACCTTCATGAGACTAACCATTTCATGTACATGTTGATGCCTTTGGCATGGCCATTATCGCAGTCTTGGCTCAACCTAGAGAAGGGATTATAGATCATCCTATCTATTTTGCTACTAGAAATTTGACTCCTGCAGAACAACATTACACAACTACAGAGCACGAAGCTTTGTCAATGACCTATGGGCTACATAAATTCTTCTAGTACCTACTAGCTACACCATTCATATTTTATACATATCACATGGCATTGAAGTATTTAGTGAAAAAGCTCATTCTAAAAGGGTGCATATGTCAATGGATGCTCTTATTTGAAGAATTTGATTTTACAATCATGGTCAAACAAAGGAAAATTAATTCTAGACCAAACCATCTATCAAGAAAATAGTCAGGAGAAGAAGCACAAGCAATTGAAGATACCATTCTAGATGAATAGTTATAGAGGTTACTATACAATGGAAAAGTGACAAGTGAGTGTGGGAATCTACAAGTAACTCCTCCCACACCCAACCTCTCGAGGTCGTGCTGAGACAGCTGGTGGGGATGGAATACACGTGGGATGTAGAAAAAATAGTTAGGTAATCTGATGTCTTCGACCTGCACTAGTGGAAATTGTGAATCTAAGGCAAAGAAGGCCCTCCTAACCTGAACTAGTGTGATAGATCGATTGGCGAGGACGACAGCTCGAAGGCTCTAATCAATATCGAGCTCTGGTGTGATTCAGTCTATGGGTTGTGGAATACACGGAAAATGACCTGGGATAGTCTCGTGTATATTTCTAGATAGGGTCATAGGGTGGATGATGGATATAGTGGACTTTATGGGTGATTATCTAGCATAGTCCAAAATTCCTTAGCTTTATTAGCTGCTACGTCTAACAAGGATAATTGTTTGATGATGATAAGTGGAAGTGGAGTAGATCTAAATACTAATGTGTTTAGGCCAGCATCTATGTTTGATTCACCTATGGATTTGTTGGGCTGTGGGATTTGTGGGTCACAACCATAGATTCATGTTTTTTGTGGTCCTGCTATGGTCATGTGCAGACTCAGCCCCTAATCCCTAATATCCAATAGTCATATGCTTTCTCAGCCTCTATATTCAGAATTAATAGTTGTGTGATCTTTTCAGAGTATCTCACAGGTGTTCGTGCAACCTGAATTCTTAAGCTGTATTTATATCTGTGAGAGTGTCTCCTACATCTGGCTAAAGGATCACAACTAAATGTTTTCTCTCTTTCAAGCCCTTCTATAGTCATGCAGATATATATCTAGGGTAATCTGTAGTTTGGTTGATTTGACCAAAACGTGTGTGTTTTGTCATCTTCTATGTTTAACCCACTTAACTGGAGGTTGATCTGTTGTAAATTTGTCATTGTTTGGAAGAATTGGATCCTAAGATTCTGATCTATATCAGTTATTGCTATGACGAGATCGGGTTGGGGCATGATTGGCTCAAATATGTATTCTCTGGGCTCTCTAGGTCCCGTGATTGTCATACAAAAACAACAATGTAAATCCAATTACAGCAAAGTAAAATTAACTATGTAAAGTTTATTTATAGCATATATAAATTCTCTATTTTTGTTTTTTTCTGATGAATTTATATGAATGAAATTGAAGGAGCAAATATTTTAATATATCTAGAATTTGACAACTAATCTAATAACGAATTTAAAACAAACAAAGCAACTGAGTATAGCTACTTGCCTGTGCAGTTACAAATCTATTCTAAATAATGAAATAACTAATCTAATCTATTTGAAAGACTCTCGATCCTACCTCAAAAGTGAGGAATGAATCATAGTTTCTTAGAAACTATCAATCCCCATAGCTTCCCTGGCAATATCAAAAGTAAAATTGATTGAAATAAAGTGATTGGCTACTCTATTTGATATGCTTCTAACTAGAACTTTGAAAGCTAGAACTTGGATTTTTCATAATAGTGGCAAATCTGATGGTGTGTGTGGTTTTGTCCCCTCAGTGTGATCTCTTCATTCCTTCATGCTCACGTGGATCCAGAAGAGTGTGTAATGCTAGCATCAACAGAAGTAGATATTGGGACAAAGGTAGCTTAGGATACAGACTGAATACAATGTGAGTAGGAGAGAGATAGCGCAAGAGTACAGATCTTGGCTTATGTAATTCCTAGTGGGATTTATTGTGAGTCATACAACATAAAATGTCTAGAACCTGAAACTATCATGTTTGAATAACAAAACCTATAACTTTAATGGCTTCCTATTGAAATCAAACTGTCCTATTCCAATTGATTTGGATGAAGTGATAACAACACTTTGCACAAGGTGGATATGTGGCTTCCTAACAACAAAACAACACTAACTAGGCATGCAATGAATGAAACTAAGAATTCTAAGCAAAATGAAAGAATAATCTATTGTAATAAGAAATTTAGAGGTAAATTTGAGGGGCCATTTGCTTGAGCACAAGCTAGCTATTTATAGAATTCCCATTTACCCAAAGGTGAAAACCAAATTAAACTCTTTAACCATAAACAATGCAAAAACACTATTCCAGGGAACTAGAATCATAAATACAAGCAAAGGTGGTGAAAAAATTTGGTAAACGTTGAAATTTACATGATTTGCGATAAAAAGAACATTCTAGAAAATGCGTGAAGGACCACCACCCTAAGAAGGGTGGCGGTTACAGGACCACCACCCTACCTGGGCGATAGTCATGAGACCACCGCCTAGGTAGGGCAGCGGGTTCGTCACTAAAGACCAAAACGAAAAGAAAAGGAGGGGAGAAGAGAAAACAAAGCACGCAGGGGCTAAGCGGGGCATGCGAGATGTTAACACATACTTGGAGAGCTTTTCTAGATCCTGAACACCTTGCAAGGAGACCTGTATCATCATTGGGGCACGTGTTATGTTGTCCCAGCGGTGCAGTACCCTATAATTTTGGGTACATAGAGTTACAAAGAGCAACATCAGAACTAGAGGACATTATTGTCTTTCTACAAACAAGAATGAAACCAGATGGAATGAAATCCTTAGAGAAGAAACAACTTGTTATACATGTAACCTCTATATGTATGTAACATTCCCATTTTAAGACTTTAGAAAAAAGGGAAAAAAAATTAGTAATGTTCCCTGTTCTAAATACTTAATTTAGAACACACATTCCAAAAACAACCATTCTTATAACAGATAACCATATACAACTGTAATGACTTGGTAAATAACCGATCTATTCATTTCATGACTCGAGTAAACTATCCTATCTATTCATGTTTAACACTAAGTATTGAATACTTTTCTATATACTACGTATACTTGGTTCTCTTACCCTGTTCTAGGTATTGAGTGATCTGTCTAAGGAACCTAACTGAATAGTTGTTACCAATATTCATCTGCATCACGATCCTTAGACTAGGTGACATAGGACAACGCAACCAGCAACTTGCGATACTTTGGCCAAATATTTTAACATACTGTTCGTATTACTTATTCCTTGAAAACATACTTGTCAATCTATAATACATCCTTCACCCCACTCTATTGTTATCTAGAATGTCCTCTACTGACTTTCGTCAGTCCTCTTGCCCAAGGTTTATCCCTAGTTCTAGTTAACATCGTAGGTTATGATAGGAAGGAGCTCACAAAGACTTAGGATAGATTGGCATACTGGGTCAACCTAGGTCAACCCCATGTGCCAAGATACCCTATGTCCTAGAGGGCTACTTCGTATCACAACTACGCTACTACCCAGTCCTGGAGAGAAACTAAGTTCAAGTCCAAAAGTGTGTAGATCTAGATGATCAATGCAGAAGGGTGTTGCCACATGTCAACTACAGTGTTGTATCCTCGAGAAGATCCTAATCTTCTCAAAGGTACAACCCTGCAGTCAGCGTGTTCCAGCATCCTACAGGACAACCTCATCGAGATATACATACCCTTAGGAGATTATTAAAGTTAAATTAATTTGGATTCCTAAAGGTAGATTTCAGCAACCCTACCCAGACTCTAATCCAACTCTCCCTAAGTTCTTTTCCAAATCAGGTTCCATTAACCCTTGCAGAACTTCCTTAAATTTAAGGTTGCTTTCAATGTTCATTAACGTTGGTCGAACAAACAACAACCAAGAAATAAGGACAACAACCTCTTAAGTTTCATTCAATGTGATTTAACTATTCAAGGAAGTGTAACAACCACCGAGGTTGTAACTTAGTAGACTTTATTAAATGAAGTCTAATGATTGTATTCATATCTCCCTTTTTGCTTACTTTTTAATAAGAGAGGAAGAGTCTTCCTCTTAAGTTCTAGGGTTTAACACACCCTTTATGTTCCCTACAAGGTTCATAGTTGTCATTGTAAGGTTGTCACACGTTACCTTAATAATATGAATTGTTTAGATAAGAACATTGATTATCTGCAACTTATTTAGTTGCTTCACATTTAGGGAAAATACTCTAATTCCCTTTTTCCTACTTATCCAAGAACACTCATCAAAACATATAATTAACATGAAGAACATCAACAAAATAGGATTCCATTTCTTTTGCAAAAGTACAAGATAATTTACATAATCCATGCAAGTAAATTCTCATTCTACATTTCCTTTTCAAAGATTATACATTTACAACTTATGCATTACAGACATACTGCATGACAACAACCTTCATTCAAAAGAGAATAACTTTTCTTTTTCAATACAACTTAAGAACAGATCAGAATTCTTCTCAAGAATCAACTTAGATCAGCCAATGCAACATATAAGTATTTGCCTTCTTTTATCACTTACAAAGTCCATCTGCAAAAATTGCTAGCACGGGTCAGTTCAATGAACTGAGCATGATAAGCACTAATCCTTAAAATGAAGTGCATTCCACTAATTGTTCCAATAAAAACAACCCTGCTTTAATGAACAACAAGTAATTCATACTCCCTAAGCATAAGTAATATCAATAAAAAGAAGAGCAATACTAAACAGGTTTAACAAAAAGAAGAACAAAATATAATCTATAATACCTGTCCTATAAATTAAAGTATAATTGATTCCATCAATTATCTTTACCAAACAACAAAACATAACATATCATTGTTTCCAATCTACCAAATATAATACAACTCATATCTTTACTATAAGATACAGAAGTGTTTACAGTATATTCCCTTTTGGATGTTTCATCTCACTTTCATGTAAGGAAGAAAAGAAAGCATTCCATTTACCAGGGTACATAACCATCAGCAAAGCTGAAACAGTGTATATCATGATTTAAATTGTTCCTTTAAAGTAACTCTACTTTAAAATTTAACAATTTAAGGTATTCATCAAAACAGATCCATATGAAAGAAATTCAAGAAGAAGTGATGGATTAAAAGTCAACAACAAGCTACAATTTCTTTTTCCAACCTAACTTCAATCTCATTCTACTTCATTTCAGTCAAATGAAAAATATACAAGACTAATAAACACTGATTTCCTTTTCCAATAAGAATAAAAATCAGGAGGTTCCAACCAAAGAACTTAACCCAACTGTACTAGAAAAGGAGACCTAACAGGATCTGATCCCAATTTAATCTTTTCTTTACAACTTAATTAAATAGTTTTACCTCCTCTCATGCATACCGTTTAAGCTCTTGCAATAGTTCCAAAGATAGAGAACAAGATCAACTTAAAGGAAAAGAAAACTAATTGCTACTTTCCCTTCCAAATCTTCACATTATAATGCCTGGATTATGCCATCCATTGAAACATTGTAATAATGAAGTTCATACACAACCCGCAATCAATTTTGAATTGCGATCAATCTTCCAAGACATAACATACATTTATTGGACCCAATAAGAGGTAAGAATCTGAGAAGTTGCTAACACTCAAGCCTTCCCAATAGTTCAGGCAAAGTAGAACCATCTCAACGGTATGCCAACTCATCAATACAAGAACTACAGATTGGGTTTCCAACAAAAGACAAGATCAAACATCAAAAATAATACGTACAGTCCAGGACTCAATTACAATTCTGAGCACAATGCAAAGCATAAATTCCATCGAAGAATCAAGACCATTCAAATACATGTAACCAAGTTAGGGTAACAACATGTTCCTTCAATAGTTTATAAAATAATCAAAAGACTATAATATCTGAATCAACACAACATTCAGGTTACCATTTCAATTTATAAACACCAAGTAACAAAATGATTGTACAGTGATGCATCTCAATATCACAATCACAAATCCCTAAATACACCAGCAGTGTAAAGCTAGATCCAGTAAGAAGAAAATTCTTATAAAACAGTTCATTCTACAAACAACTAGCTTCCATTTTTAGTTAAAATCCTTTCAAACCCAGTTTCCCATACTGAATGTAAGATACTTAACAGAGTCCGGTCCAGATGACTACAAAACATGAAAGCTAGGTTCATAATGAACCTACAGTAATAGTAAATAGTCACAAGAAATAGTTCACAAGCACCATGCCTTAAGCGGCTTCGAACACAGTACAAATTATCAAAGATAACAAACCCAAGTTTCAAGTTCGATACTATTCCAAAAACAATGTTTGCACAGGATGAAACACAAAACTAAACCATAAATGGTTTCTCCAGTGCATGTTATTTCAATAACAATGTTTCTCACAAGAAGAAAACTAAACTAAACCATATACTAGCTTATCCACAGTGCTTATGAATTTCAATTATAATCAATGCTTTTTCACAAGAAGAAATACAAAACTAAACCATATATGGTTTTACCTGTGCATGCAAACTTTGCAACAGTCAAAGTTTCCACAAGGTGATATAAAAAAAGCTATTTATGGATTTATTCACAGTCCAAATAACCATGAAATAAAATGCTAACATCATAGAGAAAATAATCTCTACAATGGTTCCATCCACCGAAACAAGTTTCCAATCAAATATCTCGAACTAGTTTGTGAGTTTCCATAAGTACTAGAGTTGCTTACCAGCTCGGGTATATAAAACACAACAATTTGCAACACTAAACTCAACAAATACAGACAGATCTCTGTAACAATTAAAGACCACAAAAGAAGTCAAAACCAACAACAATTTCAAACCACTAAAGAATCCAAACAAAGTGACCACCAGTTTTGTTTACATATGCATGGTTCCTTTATGAAAAAGGCAGTGCAAAACAAGCTTTCAATAGAATCATGTAAAACACAGATTCAAAAACCTAGAATACAAGTTTTACAAAACCCATCTATCAATTTACCAGTTAAGCATGAATGCACAGAACTCATCAGAGAAAAGTTGTTTTAATGAAAACACTTAGAGGAAAGCAAGAGATTTTAACAGTTAGGGCCTATCATGCCTGATAGTGTCGCTATAAAATCGAAGAAGACCTCTAGCTGAGCTCACTTCTTCCCTTCTTCTCCACGAAAGATCAAACAACAAAATACTTCTTCCACAATGCCTCATATACTCTCCACGAAACAAAAATAGATTTGAAACCTCCAAAATAGCCATGCAGTGTAGTTTAAACTGCTGGTTCGAAAAACCAGAGCACATGAAGAGAGAAAAACGGAGAGCATGCAAAATGAAACAACCAAACAAAAATCCACTGGCATGCCTTCCAAAGTGGTTCAGGCTCATGAAACTAAGTTCATTAATTGCATTAATTCCATATCTCCCACCCAATCTCCCTTTCCACCGCCTGCCAAGTCTGGCGAGTTCCAAATCAAAAATAACATGTGTTTCCATTTCTAGTGATACTGCCACCTAGGCCTCTGCCAACCCAACTAGCCCCTGCCAAAGTTGGAAGTCCCTATGTCCTTTCATCCTTATCAACAACATTAATGCCTTAGGAACCATCACCCAATACTTGCGACCCCCCCCCCCCCTTAGGTTCCCCTTCATGCCATTAGTTTAGGGTAGATTACTGGCTTAGGTTAGATCTTAGGTAGAATTAAAGTTTATACCTTAGGATATAACACTAACCACTAACCCCCAACATAGGTCCTTAGCAATTAGGTTAGATAACTCCACATAGGTAAGTAATCAAAAAATACAATAGCTTTTAGAAACTAGGTTAGATCACAGAATAACCTTGTAGTGTTAGGTTCTAGTTTTAATACCTAGCAACCCTTCTAACTCTTTAGTACCAGTTTAGGTTAGAAACAGAATTGTATCAAGTAACATAGCTTAGGTAGGAAATACTTTCACCTAGCTTAGGATTTTGTAAGTCAATCCTCAATAGGGTCCTAGATATCCCTTATGTCATGTACAGGCTGCATGCCTATTTTATCAGCAATGACCTGTCTTGGTCGATCTTCAAAGACCCAAGCCAAACAACCTACTGAATGGAAGTATGTTCACACAGAAAATCAAAGAACTTGCAACAACAAAGTTCAGTCCAGCATGTACCTTAACTCATGGAATGTCTATTTTACCATTCATTCAACAGAGTAGTTTTAAAACATTCCTTGGATCACTGAAATTGATCCAAGGATGAGTCAGATAAAAAGACAAGTTTACAACTCTTAAACCAGATTACAAATCACCTACCAGAAGTGAAAAATGGATTCAGAGAAGTCATACCAGTTCGATCAAAGGATCTTAAGAGTAGAAAAGACTTATCCATATCAAGCATGATTTCCAATAATCAGAAGAACATATCCATATAAGGAAAATCACATATCAACACTTGAATGCAAAGGAGGAAAATAACAACAGTCAAGGGTGTTACATGCTTCCCTCCTAAAAGAATCATCATCCTGATGATTACATCCTTTAACAAATTTACATCAAGGACAGTCAATTCATTCACTTCTCTTATCCTAAGTCAAATATTTCAAAACCTTATAGTTCCAGAAATCAGTATTAAATAACTTTTTATTCAAATCAAGTAAATATCTTCCCAAAACTGGCTTACTTAATGTCATAAAGGATAAATTCATAAAAAATTATCAGTCAACAGATTCAATTCTGTTCAAATAGATATGGAAAAGTAGTTTTCATATCCTCTAGATTTTCCCAAGTTGCACTCTCCTTGTTAAACTGGTCCCACTGGACCTTACATTGACTTATTTCTCTATTTCTTAAATGCAACTGGCGAGTTTCCAGCACTCAAATGGGTTTAACCACGATTATTCCTGGGTCTTGGACCTACAAGGAATTCCAATTTAACACATGTGATGATTCTGAAATGTATTTCTTAAGTAAAGAAATATGGAAAACATCATGCATTCGTGACAAAGTAGGTGGTAGTGCTAAATGATAAGCTACATGGTTGATTACTTCAACTATTTCAAAAGGTCCCACATAACATGGTGATAACTTGGCAGCCTTGCCAAAAGTTATGGAACTCTTTTTCGGTTTAACCCAAAGAAAAACCTTTTCTCCAAGTTCAAATTTCCTGTCAACCCACTTTAAGTTAGCATAACTCTTTTGCCTATCTATTGCTTCTTTCAAGTGTTCACGAATCATTTTAACTTGTTGTTCCATTTCCGTAAGGATTTCAGGTCCAATTACCTCTCTATCCTCAATGCTATCCCAACTAATAGGGGTTCTACATTTCCTTCCGTAAAGCACCTCAAAAGGTGTCATCTTAAGAGAAGCATGATATGTATTATTGTATGCAAATTCAACTAATGGAAGGTACTCTTCCCACTTATACTACTGATCCATACAATACATCTGTAACATATCCTCCAAAACTTGATTTACTCTTTCAGTTTGTCCATCTGTTTCCGGATGATACATAGAACTGAAATTCAATTTAGTTCCTAGAGCTATGTTAAGCATTTTCCAAAACCTTGACGTCATTCTAGGGTCTCTATCAGATATGATTAATTTAGGTACTCCATGTAATTTGAAAATTTTGTGTACAAACCTTTTAGCCAAAACAAGAGAATCATCCTTTAGATTTCCAACAATAAAATGAGCTACTTTCATTAGTTTGTCAATTACTGCCAAAATAACATCATGTTTATTTCTTGACATAGGCAATCCTTGTACAAAATCCAAGTTTATCACCTACCATTTGTACTGTGGTATGTTATGAGGATACAATAAACTAGTTGGATACATATGTTTCGCTTTTACTCGTTGACATTCTAGGCAATGAGTCACAAAATCTATAACATCCTTTTTCATTCCTTTCTAGAAATATTGTTGTTTTATATCAGCAAGCATTTTTGTAATGCCAGGGTGCCCAGAGAAAGGTGAATTGTGAAACTCTTTCATCAATTTCCTTCTAAAATCATTAGGTAAGGGTACATATACTCTGTTTTCATATCGTAAGATTCCCTCATTATCAAAGTGAAAAACTTTTTACTTTTCATCTTTTGGATCTACAGCATGCACTATTTTTACTTGTTGAAAGTAAGAATTAGATTCCATAGCACTTTTTACTTCATCCTTAAACTTAGTTCTTAGTGTTATAAGAGCATAAATGTGCTTCCTACGACTTAGAGTGTTAGCCACTCTATTCTCTTTTCCTTTAATGTAACTTATTTAAAAATCATATTGAGATAAAAACTCTAACCACCTTCATTGTCTTGCATTAAAATTTGGCTGAGTAAAAATGTACTTCAGTCCAAGATGATCAGTTTTCAACTCAAATGGTTTACCAAGCCGATAATGCCTCCAAACTTGAAGTGCATGAACTATGGCAGCAAGCTCTAAATCATGTGGAGAATAATTCAACTCATGTAACTTAAGTTTTCTACTCTCATAAGCTATAACATGATTATTTTGTAACAAAATACCTCCGAGACCTTCCCCAGATGCATCCATTATAACCGTGAAGTCTCCATTTGGATCAAGGTACAGCTAAAATAGGTGCTGAAGTCAACTGAATTTTCAAATTTTTAAAAGCAGTTTCACATTTATCATTCCAAACAAATTTCTTATCCTTTTTCTACAATGAAGTTATTGGTGCAGCCACCTTAGAAAAATCCTTAACAAATTTTCTATAATAACCTGCAAGGCCCATGAAGCTTCTAACTTCATGTACATTCTTTAGTGCAGGCCACTCGATTATAGCTACAATTTTAGAAGGATCTATAGAAATCCCATCTTTACTTATAACATGACCCAAATAGTGAACTTCAGTGTCATAGAAAGAACATTTGGACAGCTTATCATATAACCGTCTCTTTCTCAGAATTTCTAAAACTATTTTCAAGTGTTCATGATGCTCCTCCACACTTTTAGAATATATGATAATGTCGTCCAAGAATACAAGCACAAACTTGTCCAAGTATTCTTGAAAGATATTATTCATTAAGTTCATAAAAGTCTGTAGGTGCATTCGTTAATCCAAAGGGTAAAACCATGAATTCATAATGTCCATACCTTGTCCTAAAAGCCATTTTATGAATTTCCTCATCCTTAATTCGTAATTGATGATATCCAGACTGAAGGTCTATCTTAGAATATACCTATGCTCCATGCATCTGATCAAATAGGTCATCAATTCTAGGAAGTGGGTATCTATTCTTGATTGTTGTTTTGTTTAACCTCCTGTAATCAATGCAAAATTTGAGGGTTCCATCCTTCTTTTTCACAAAGATCACTGGTGCTCCCCAAGGTGAAACACTTGGTCTAATCAAACCCTTAGACAAAATTTCTTGTAACTAAGCCTTAAGCTCTACTAACTCTGTGGTAGTCATTTGATAAGGTGCTTTAGAAATAGGTTCAGTACCTGGTTTGATTTCAATTGTGAAGTTAAACTCCCTTTTGGGTGGTAGTCCTAGTAATTCTTCCAGAAACATCACCATAGTTCTGTAACAGTGGATAACGTTTCATGAAATCATTGTTTTCTTCTGCAGATTCAGAAATTTTTACTGCATATAAGGTACAACCCTTATTTTTGGCCTTTTAAAGTTGCATAGCTGACAATTTCCTAACATAAATTTCTCATTTTACACCCTGAATCTCTGTTGTTTTCTGCAGATCATCTAAACAACTAATATGTTTTTCAAAATAGTCTACCTTTGCTTTATGCTCTGCTAACCAATTTACACCTATGACTATATCATAAGATCCTAAAGGTGCTACATAGAGATCAACTTCTGTGGAAAAACTAGGTAAGTCAAGGACTGCCTCGAAAAGACACATACTAACTGTATGAACAGAATTATTACCATAATGTATAGTCCATGATTTATCCATTTTTCCAGCTTTTCTTTTAAGTTTTGAAGCAATTTTACTAGAAATAAAACATTCAGTAGCTCCCATATCAAAAAGAATAGTTACAGGTATGCTGAATAACTTACCAGGAACTTCTATAGGTGTAACTTGCTTTTCAGCTTGCTTGTCAACTACTGTAGCATGTATCTTGTGTTGCTGATTATGATCATCCTTCTTTAAAGGACATTGATTCACGTAATGATCTTTGCCATAGTTATAGCAGCCTCCTACCGGTCCCTTTTTGGGCTCAAAATTATTTCCAGCCTTATAGTTATCATTCTGACCTCCATAGGGTTTTCACCCGTTATTATTATTTCTGGAAAAATTGTTTCATGTATTACCAGCAGTCTTATTCATTGTTGTCTTCTTATTATTATTGGTTGGAAACTTACTTTTGTTACCAAAAATTTTCCATGGTCCTTTCTTAGGTGCAAGAGAAGCTGAAGAAGAGTTTGGAACTTTCTTCCGTACTTCTTCCTTATGAGTAGAAATAGCCTTTAATTTTTGTTCCTGCCTTATGGATTTTTCAACAACCCCTTCCATAGTGGTTGGGCTATGAACATCAACCTCTCCCCCAATAATGGGATTCAACCCCATGATGAATTTCTATATCCTGAACTTCTCATCAGTTTGATACTGAGGTACATACTTGAGTAGTTTCGTAAACCGTTCCCAATACTTAGTTACAGTTAACTTCCCTTGGGCTAAGTTCTGAAATTCAGTCATTTTTTTATCATAATAAAGTTGTGGCAGCCATCATTTCCTAAAATAACATTTAAATTGATCCCAAGTGATGTTAGTTTCATCAATGTTTAGCTCAGCCTTACGGCTGTCCCACCATGAAGATGCTTCATGGGAAATCTAATATGCTCCCCAAATAGCTTTGGTCTCTTTTGAGAAGTTCCTTGTTGTAAAGTACTTCTCCATCTCACTGAAGCCAATTCTCAGCTCCATCACCTAATGTGGTGCCATAAAACTTAGGTGGACTTATCCTTTTTATATCATTAGTGAGTTCAACAACCAACCTAGCCTTTTTGTTTTCTGGCTGGTTAGGTCACATTCACATTGTTATTATCAACACCCATATTGGGGTTGTCCTTAGGAGGTGGCTTGATTGTTATTACCAGCTTCTTCTTCCTCCTCATTACCCATGACTTGTTGCTTGAGTAAAGTCAAACGATCTCTTGTGTCAAATAGGGAAGTAAGGATCTCATCAAGTTTTTGGGTTGTTGTTGCTCCTTCCTCAGGTGGAGCATTGTTCACAACATTTCCTCTTGTCCTAACCATTTTTTGTTACAAGAAAATTAAATTTTTTATCAGATTATGGACACAATAGGTCCAAGAGCTCTAACCTTCAACTCTGATACCAAGATGTAACATTCCCATTTTAAGACTTTAGAAATAAGAGATTTTTTTTTTTGAGTAATGTTCCCTGTTCTAAATACATAATTTAGAACACACATTCCAAAAATAACCATTCTTATAAAAAATAACCATATGCAACTGTAATGACTTGGTAAACTACCGATTTATTCATGTTTAACACTAAGTATTGAATACTTTTTTGTATACTACATATACTTGGTTCTCTTACTATGTTCTAGGTATTGAGTGATCTATCTAAGGAACCTAACTAAATATTTGTTACCAATATTCATCTGCATCATGATCCTTAGACTAGATGACATAGGACAATGCAACTAGCAGCTTGCAAAACTTTGGCCAAAGATTTTAACATACTGTTCATATTACTTATTCTTTGACGACATAAGTTCATCAATATGGAATACATCCTTCACTGCACTCTATAGTTATCAAGAATTTTCTCTACTGACTTTTTTCATTCTTCGTGCCCAATGTTTATCCCTAGTTTTGGTTAACATCATACGTTATGATAAGGAGCTCATAAAGGCTGATGGTAGATTGGCATACTAGGTCAACCTAGGTCAACCCCATGTGCCAAGATACCTTGAGTCCTAGATGGCTACTTCATATCGCAACTACGCTACTACCCAGTCCTAGAGATAAACTAAGTTCAAGTCTAAAATTGTGTAGATCTAGACGATCAATGCAGAAGGGTGTTGCCACATGTCAACTACAGTGTTGTATCCTTGAGAATATCCTAAACTTCTCGAAGGTACAACCCTGCAGTCAGCTTGTACCAGCATCCTACGGGACAACCTCGTTGAGATATAGATACCCTTAGGAGATTATTAAAGTTAAATTAATTTGGATTACTAAAGGTAGATTTCAGAAACCTTGCCCAGGCTCTAATCCAACTCTCTCTAAGTTCTTTTCCAAATCAGGTTCCATTAACCCTTGGAGAACTTCCTTAAATTTAAGGTTACTTTCAATGTTCATTAATGTTGGCTGAAAAAAATACCACCAAGAAATAAGGACAACAAGCTCTTAAGTTTCATTCAATGTGATTTAACTATTCAAGGAAGTTTAATAACCATTGAGGTTGTAACTTAGTAGACTTTATTAAATGAAGTCTAATGATTGTATTCATATCTCTGTTTTTTCATACTTTTTAATAAGAAAGGGAGAGTCTTCCTCTTAAGTTCCAGGGTTTAACACACCCTTTATGTCCCTTACAAAGTTCATAGTTTTCATTGTAATTTTTTCACGCGTTATCTTAATTATATGAATTGTTTAGATAAGAACATTGATTATCTGCAGCTTATTTAGTTACTTCAAGTTTAGGGAAAATTTTCTAATTCTCTTTTTCCTACTTAACCAAGAACACTCACTGAAACATATAATTAACATGCAAAACATCAACAGAATAGGATTCCATTTCTTTTGCAAAAGTACAAGATAATTTACATAATCCATGCAAGTAAATTCTCATTCTACATTTCCTTTTCAAAGCTTATACATTTACAACTTATACATTACAGACATACTGCATGACATCAGTCTTCATTCAAAAGAGAATAAATTTTCTTTTTCAATACATATTAAGAATAGATCATAATTCGTCTCAAGAATCAACTTAGATCAGTCAATGCAACATATAAGTTTTTTCCTTCTTTTATCACTTATAAAGTCCATCTGAAAAAATTGCTAGCACGGGTCAGCTCAATGAACTGAGCATGATAAGCACTAATCCTTAAAATGAAATGCATTCCACTAATTGTTCCAATAAAAACAACCACACTTTAATGAACAAGAAGTAATTCATATTCCCTATGCATAAGTAATATCAATAAAAAGAAGAGCAATACTAAACAGGTTTAACAAAAAGAAGAACAAAATATAATCTATAATACCTATCCTATAAATTAAAGTATAATTGATTCCAACAATTATCTTTACCAAACAATAAAATATAACATATCATTGTTTCCAATCTACGAAATATAATACAACTCATATCTTTCCTACAATATATAGAAGTGTTTACAGTATAATCCCTCTTGGATTTTTCATCTCACTTTCATGTAAGGAAGAAAAGAAAGCATTCCATTTACCAAGGTACATAACCATCAGCAAAGCTAAAACAATGTATATCATTATTTAAATTGTTCCTTTAAAGTAACTCTACTTTAAAATTTAACAATTTAAGGTATTCATCAAAATTGATCCATATGAAAGAAATTCAAGAAGAAGTGATGGATTAATAGTCAACAACAAGCTACAATTTCTTTTTCCAACCTTACTTCAATCTCATTCTACTTCATTTTAGTCAAATGAAAAGTATACAAGATAAATAAACACTGATTTCCTTTTCCAATAAGAATAAAAATCAGGAGGTTCCAACCAAAGAACTTATCCCAACTGTACTAGAAAAGGAGACCTAACAAGATCTGACCCTAATTTAATCTTTTCTTTACAACTTTGTTATCTTGTAAAATTGGCAAGGGCAATTTTACTGATAACCATACCAAAATTTTGTTCCGATCCCTCGTCAGGGATCCCTTGCATTCGGAACATTGCAAATCCCTTCCCGGGAAATCCAGTTTTCTGAACTTAGCCGTTTTTGGTCTTTTTGGGCGGGTGCATATAATCACTATGCAACATCACATGTTCATGCACCCCCTTTTTAATCCTTTGGTGCAGATTTTCTTGTGTCAGTAGGATTTTTGGTGTGCCTCTCTATGTTGAGTCTTTCCTGCGTGTGCCAAGGCGCGTGCCCCTTCCTGTCAACAGATCATTTGTTGCACCTCTTTTTGGTGCGCCAAAGGCACACATATTCCTCTGTCAACACCACTTTCGGTGCGTAAGGTGCACATATCTTCGTGTTGACAAGAATTTTGGTGTGCCAAAGGGCGCATGTTTTCTCGTGTCGACAGCTCCTTTGGTGCGCCACTTGAAAAGGTTGGTGGCGCATTTATTGCTACCTCACCTATAAATAGGCGCATCTGCACTGTCATTGTCACCAGAGCTATCACGTGATTACTTTTAAAAATATTGTTTTCTCTGAGCCTGTCAACGCACTTGCCCTGTCACTTTCGATCACATAGTGGACCATTTGCATGTTCTTTGCTATTTATCTGGGTAAGTGGCCTTCTTTATTTTTGTGCATTTTGTGGTTGTGGTTTTTGGCTGTTTATGGGTATGATTGAAAAAAGGATGAAATCATGAATTTTCTTCCCCCCTATTTTTTTTTCCCCACATTTCCTCCTCTTTCCAGATCTGCTGGTAGAGGAAGCTCTGTCCTAAAAATAATGATGGTTTGAACCCCCTTTGATTAAAGCCCCTTCATCACCCAAAAAAAAAAGAGCTTAACCATATGTAAACCCCTTTGAAAAAGAAAACCTAAAAAAGGAAACTGTATTTTCCTTTGGCGCATTGGCACACCATGTAACATCAAGGACAGTTGCGCCCTTGGTGCATCTGTCATCCCTGTTACATCATGAAAAGCTATGCCCTCATGGCGCACTTCCCTCGCTTGCTGCAAATGCTTTTCATGTGCCCCCTTAGCGCATCAGAATTGAGTGCAACATCACAAATTCCTATGCCCTTAGGCGCACCCAGCATCCATGTAGCAGTATTTTTCTATGCGCCAAGTGCAAAGCTATAAACGGCGTAGGCACGTCCCTCATCGCAACAACATTGTGTTATGCAGACCTTCCATGCGCCGCACCAAGTTCCCCTTCGACGCATGAACATATGTTGTTACATGCATTAAGCGTGCACCCTTTGGCGCACCCTGTACCCGTGTAACATGAAAGTAATTCGCGCCCTTTATAAAATAAATACACATGGCATAGGTGCACTTGTGCTTACAGCAACAAAGAATGCACTCTACAGTGTCTATGTGCCATGCAGCCCTTTGGCGCTGATTTAACCCTTGCAACCTCCCTTTCCTATGTGCCTTACCTGTTTAGCTCTGTAGCCTGCAATATCCATGCGCCATGCGCCCTGAGGCCTAAAAATTGCTAACTCTTTCTTCTGTTAGCATTTCAATGGAAAATCAAACAGCTGACATGGCTTTCTCCAATTGGGTTTCACTTCTTATTCTTGTAGATCAGCAGCTAAGTTTAGAAGAACATATGTCAACATCAAGCAAGAGACCTACCAAATCCAAAGGCAAGGCCAAGCTCACAGAAGAAGAAATGAAGTATAAGTATCAGAGGGTCAGAATGCCCGACTCCCAGGCCGAGTGTGACCTGGACATCAGAGACTCAGAGTTGGGTCATATTGATATGGAAGAGTTCTGGGTCAGGACTCAGAAGGTCACAAGAAGTCCATGGATGGACAAGCTGATGGGCAGTGCCCTGCACTTTGCTGGAGGAATCCCAGTCAGTGCCGTAAACAATGAATTTATGATGGTGGTTACCCGGTGCTACAATAAAGACACAAGATGTGTCGTAAATGAGAAGGGAGAGGTCATAATTAACCTCACTGCCCGCCACTTTGAGATAATACTCGGCATTCCTCATCACCGGCACTTTGTGGCCGTCAGCCGAGAGGATTGTATCAAAGCCTGGGACGACAATGAAGATCAGTGCATGTAACTGATGAATGAAGTATATCTGAAGAACAAGAAGGTGGTGACCCGTTGGCCACAAGTCATTCACTGCAGTGATTTTTCAGAGGAGCTCAGTGACACCATCATATTCCTGAGTAGGGTGTTTGGGCTTCCTGATGCCCACTATTTCCACAAATGGATGCTGCGGTATTTAGAAACAATGAACAAAAATATGCCCGATCAACACTTTGAGTGGGTAGAAATCATAAGCAGCATGATATCAGAGCAGCTGCAACAATTCCCCACAATGTGGAAGTTCTACATGAATTCCTATGTTGTTTACGCTGTAGCTTCGGAAAGGGACTACCCAACTCTGATGCGGAGTGGGGTTTGGCCCCAAGTTAGAATCTATGAATACTATCTAGAGCTGAAGCTGGAGAATAGCATCCCTCAATTTACAAAGATCAATGATGCATTTTTCTATTTCATCATCTGCCTGTTGAGGCCGAATATGACTTACGGTCGCATGACCAAGAGCATCGTGGCAGCCACTAAGAAATGGGGGGCCCTGTTCACTCAATTCCCCACGTTCACTTATCTAAGGGCGGCTAACTTCTTGGGAGAGCCAACTAGACTGCCAAGGTATGCTGGGCCCAAGTTGATTCTGCTAGAGCTGTCAAGACAGCTAGTCACCTACCATGAGAAGTGCCTCAAGAGAAAGAAGGGTGGAACTCCTTTCCCCCTTACAGTGGGTAGATACACATGTCTCACTCACCACAAGGCAAAAGACATGTTTGCAGAGCTGGAGCTACTGAATCTGAAACATGACTTCCCGGCAAGGCCTACCTTTGATCCAAGAAATTGTCTACCAAGGGCTAAGCTCGATCCGATCCACATCCCTCAAATCGAGGATATCTACATTGACCTATATCATGAGGTGGAGCTCAGGAGGAAAGACCATTCTCGTTTGGCCTTGGCAGAAATCATCCAATATGGGGTAGCCATCATCCCCAAAGGCTACCAAACTACCGAAGAGGAAGTGGATCAAGTGTATCTTGACACAGGTGGGGATGATTGGCCTTTTGCGGCAATTGATAGGACTAAAGCACCTCAGACAATTGAGGAGAGGGTCAAAGAAACTCTGCGCAGAACAGAGCATTGGTGCCGAATGAACGGACTCATCTACCTCGGGGTTGATTTCACAACCTCTCCATTGGGTAACACACCTCCTCGATCAAAACAGTAGCCTAAAGGCAAAGGAAAAAGCAAAGAGGGTGAATCCAGCACCACTCAAGAGGAAGCTCCTGCAAGTCCTCCTTCTGTTGCACCCGAACAAGTTGTAACTCTGGCTTCTCCAGAGAAAGAAGCGGAAGAAGATGTTCCAATAGGCCCATCCACTCAGGATGTCGCCACTGCTGCAACAACCGAAGTCCCTTCTATCCCTTCTTCTTCTCCTCCTTCCCCTCCTTGAGTGACTCAAGTGACCATTCCTTTGGTCGTGTCCTCTCCCCCTTCTTCTACCATTCCTCCCGCTTCTTCGTCCATCTTCTCTTCTCTCGCGGACCTGTCCCCCTCCATTTCTTCTCTCATCTCTGAGCTCCCTTCCCTTCCTATGTCTTCCTCTTCTGTAGTATCTCTTCCTCCCGTGAACACTTCCTCGGCTTCCCTCTCGATGCCGCCTCCAAGTGTCTCCACATTTTTCCCTTCTACTACTGCAGCTGCCCCCTTCTCTGTTCCTGGTCCTTCTCCCATAAGTCCAGCCTGGATCTCCCAACACTTAAGTCAGCAGAAAAGGAAAGTTCCCATCGCACCGATGGACTTCTCCATGATCCCATCAAAAGGGGAAAAGAAGCAGAAGCCCGTCACACGCTTCTCTCAGAGTGCTTCGGGAGAAAGGGTAATGGAGATCGCATACCCCAATCCTCTGAAGGATAAAAAGGATCTGTCTCCGACAGATTATACAGTGACTCAAGTCACAATGGGGACATCTTCTGAAAGCCTTCAGGGAGAGGCCCTTTCTGCAGTTGACGCCCTTTGCAAGAAGCTTTAAGAAACAAAGGAAGAGAAAAGGCTATTGAAAGAGAAAAATAAACATCTGCTCCAAGCCTTACAGAAGATGGGCAGTGCACCTCCCACAACTGCCGACCGAGACTCCTGAGCCTCTGAGCCAGGATAAAATTAATGAATATGCAAAGATCGGTGAGCAGGGCATGGCAGTTTCAGCTTGGAGGAGCCAAATCCTCAAGGACAGTGAAAGAGTGATCGCCAAGTTCTCTGATTTATATCTGAACATCAACAAGGTGAATAAGGAGCTCCAAGCGTTAGCAGGACCCATATCAGAAGAGCTGGACCATGCTAGGCTGCAACATGAGACCTTTCAACAAATGTTCAACTGTTCAGTCGAAGATTTGGTCAAGTTCAGTGTTTTCGGTCATCCCAGGGCCCTCAATAAAGTCATTTCCACTCTGGATTACCGGATGGATCAACTAGAATTCGTCCTTGAAAAGATCGATAAGGTAAAGGAAGAAGCCCTGGACGCGATGCACCAAATGGAACAAATCATTCTCAACATGTCTCCAGGGTTGCTTACTCCTTCCTTCGCCTTAAGAAAAGTTGATGAAACCATCCAGATCTTCAAGGAGATCGTTTCACAAGGGCTGGGGCCAAAGGTCACTTTTGACGCAGAGTCCATCAATAACCTGCTGGCCTGTCGGGACTTCATCGGGTTCCTCATAGAAGCAGAGAAAGAATATTCCAAACTCCCAGAGAAGCTCATAGATGAGTGGGAGACTTGCGAGGTGATCAGTGAGCGACACAAGGATCCTTCCCAGGATCAACTAGGGCCCATGATCAGCAAGTTCATGGAATACCGTGCCCAATTTCACATCTCGTCACGTGAGCAACAGCAGAAGCAGGCTACCCCCTTTCGGCCGTAGGATGACGATGATGAATAACTTCTCTTTCTTCTTCTCTCTCCTTCGGCATTCTTTCCTTTTTTGTAAATATCTAGATTATGTTGGCACAAATGATGACATCATCCATGTTGCACCATGGGATGATGTCATCCATCAAGTTGTTAAAAGTCAACATGACTTTGAGATATTTTGTAGATATTTTGTAAATAGGTGGTTGGCTCCTTTTTGCCTTCTTTTCTCTCCTTCTTCTATAAATACCCCAATACTTGTTGTATTGGGTATGAGTGAATATCTTTCAGATGAAAAATAGAAGTGAGGAGAAAAGACTTTGAGCTTTTTGTAACAGAAAGAATTATTAATACAATATTTAGACTTTGTGCTGAATACGTGTGTTATTTGCATTGGATCTTTCTTACGTTAGATCTGTGTGCTTGTTCTGTTGGATCTACTTCTGTTTTATTGTCATTTATTCATCAGTATTGCTTTGCTCATTTATGCAAGTAGGTTTGGCTCTGTTTACTACCAATCCCAAAACATAAACCCTCTGACCTTTCTGCTTTGGAATTCATTTCTTTTCTTTCTTCGGATCTGATCTTTCTCCATCCTCTCTTTCATTCCTTTCTTTTCGCAGTCGGAAACACCCTACTGGGATGAGATCCCAAACCCCCGAAGGCAGAATATTGTGAGACTTGCACAGATTCCTGCTGGTAGAATAGCAATAAACTAGTTTCACTTTGCTGACTCAAAGAGGGGCTATGCCCTGCACACTGTTGGCTCGTCTATCCATAGATCTGCCCAAGCGACAGATTTTCAGACCAACAGTTTTTGGTGACTCTACTGGGGAACGAACAGATCTATCAGATCTATGATAGTGGTAGGATAGAAAATCTAAAAAAATCAGAAAAATCACTATCTGTTTGCAAACTTTAACTTTTTGTCAAAAATCCAAAATTTTGCAAAAGTGACCCGAATTGAAAATTTTCTTCTGAGATCCATAGATCTGGCCTAGCTGAAGATCTTTAGTTCGCTGAGTTTTTATAAAAATCTGTATTTTGCGTAGATCTGAGTTTTTGACTGTTTACCAAAAATTTCAAACTCTTTGAAAAAGTCAAATTTAGATCTGAAAATCAGCTTGCTAATCTTCACTGTCATTTTATCCTCACTGTTATTTGTCATTAACCGCAAACGGTTTTTAGAAGAGGATAGTTTTTAAATATTTAGAAAAGTACATGCTGCTGGTTTTTGTCAGAAAAGCCAGAAAATCAGCAAGTACAACCAAAAATAAATTTTAAATCTACTTGGCAACATTGCAGATCTGGAAGGTATGCTGGCAGGTGAGCCATTTACCCGTAGCAGGTGAGCTCATGAAGAAGTCGATCCTACTTTCGATCTGCTTCAGAGGCACAATTTCAGTGTAACACCGGCGCGCTTTTCAACACTAAGTTCAGCTGATCGGTCAGCCAGAAGTGCCTCACCTCCGCGGAAGAACCAGTTTTCACAAGGAGCCTCCACATCCCTTTGTAGTGCCTTGCTGCTCAGTGGAACTGTGCTTCCAGCCCGTGTTCTTTTTCCAGCTGTCCAGATGGCGGTGCCATGGGGAAATGCTATGGGTCCTCTCGCATTACCACATCCTGTCCACGCGCTCCCACACGGAAACTGAAAGAATTTTCCCAAATTCGATGGGAGCGGAAACCAAAGCATGGATTCACACATATCTGCATTCATCATGTCATGCAGTATTCTGGATGTAACTCACGAAGATGTGTCGGTTCACCTTTTTCTGGAAACTCTACAAGGACCTGCAGCTGAATGGTTTCAGCATTTGCCGGCCGGATCTATTACCAGTTGGGCCACCTTGCGGGATGCTTTTGAAGACAGGTACAAGCCTTCAGAAGATGCATTTGCATTATTATCACAGATCACTCACCTGAAGAAGGAGGCCAATGAGACCATGCGTGATTTTATCACCAGGTTCAATGCATTAATCAACCGTGTCCCTGTTGCCATGCTTCCAACACCAGAAAATCAGAAGTGTTTCTTCGTGAACGCTATGAGCTCGAAAGTAAGTTTCTTACTCCTGCAAGAGCGAGTGGCTACCTTGATTCTCACCCAGGCCACTGCCATTCGAATAGAAGATAATTTGATAATATCTGGCGAATTGAAAAAGGAATCATCCAAGCCTAAATCTTCGGACCCTTCTCCCACTACTTCGTCTGATCCGGTATTTCAAAAGATGGCGAACGACTTACTTGCATTAAAGAAGCAGTTAGCCCAAGCTTCTCCCAGTTCCTCATACCGGGATATTCCACGGAGGAACTTCGTTTCCAACAATGTTCCTCAAAGGCCGCGCTTACCCGCAACTGCTCCGCGGTTGGCGCTTGAGGCTCCTCCGGTCAACGCTCTAGCCGAAATCGAAGAAGAGGAACAAGATTATGAAGAACCTTCGTCTCAGGGTGAAGATGATCAAGACGTCGGTGAGCCGACTGGTGACTCTACTATCGGGTATATGGAATTTGATGAGGAAGAATCTGATGAAGAGGAGGGTACCCAGGGCTATGCAAGCGGACAATCATATGCTGTTTTTACCCGCTCACAAGGAAAATAAGCAGAGGTCGCTGCCCATGTGCAGAAGGAGAAGGCCATGTCAAACATGCCTCCAACCATTGCTAAAAGAGGTAATCCTCTTCCTACTCCAACTCCCTATTAAGTCTTTTACAAGGAAATCTTTTCCCCCCATTTCTCCTCAAAATCAGCCTTCTCATACTCCTATAAAGACCAGTAATCCTACCCTACCATCGCGAAGTGAGGGACTCATTCCTTCACCAACGCAACCCTTGGCCGCATTTGATATCATAGATCATGCTAAAAAAACCAAGATCCAAATGTCTGAAGCCGAGTATCTTCAGTCAAATCCCGAACAGCTTGTGAGATTGACCAAGTATATTCAAAGTCAAGCTGTCATAACTAATCAGGTTTCCCCAAAAGGAATCCTTGCCA
This sequence comes from Taxus chinensis, assembly GCA_019776745.2. Lineage (NCBI taxonomy): Eukaryota > Viridiplantae > Streptophyta > Pinopsida > Cupressales > Taxaceae > Taxus > Taxus chinensis. The sequence continues at coordinate 368,531 of JAHRHJ020000066.1, read as the reverse complement.
CTCCTCCTGCATCCCGCATAAATGTTGCCTCAACATCTGCATCAGGCAAGATAGAGCCCTTCTATCTCTCCCTCCTAATCAATGGCCACAAGCTAAGTAATTGCATAATTGATTCGGGAGCTTCTGATAACGTCATGCCGGCAAAAGTCACCCACGCTTTGGGCCTCACCCTTACCAAGCCTTTTGGCAGATGTTATTCCTTGGAAACCAAGCAGGTGCCGTTGATTGGTCAAATCAAAGACGCGCAGTTCACATTTGTGGCATTCCCAGAGAAAAGAGTAAAGATGACCGTCCTCGTTGCTGACATTCCAGCAGCCTACGGAATTTTGTTGGGAAGAAGTTTTTGCAGCGAAGTTGGTGGGGAGATTCATATGGACTGGTCTAAAGCTAGAATCCCCGTCAAAGGTGTGATGCAGACTTTGGAGCCAGAATCACAAAAGAAGTACTTGGTTACTAACTCTGAAGACCCCAAAGCTCAAATTCTTTTTGAATCATCAGGAATGGGGAACTATTTCTTGTCTACCAAGTCTGACAAAATGGTTGTTCTTGTCCAAGAAGAAGATCTTAATAAGATCTGGACTTTGCAGTTCGATGGCAGCTGCGCAACCAGTGGATGTGGCGCCGGAGCCGTGCTAATATCTCCCGAGGAAGAAATTATTCCCCTCTCTTTCAAGTTGCAGTTCTTCAATACAAATAATACTGCTGAGTATGAATCTTTGTTACTCGGCATGCAGGCAGCAAGAGAGAGAGGGATCAAAAATCTGAAAGTGCAAGGTGATGCAGAGCTAGTCGTGAATCAAGTTAAAAGAATATATCAAGTGAAGAATGAGAGGCTCAGGCACTACCGTAATGCAGTGTGGGACAACATTGAAGAGTTTGATGCTTTTTCAATAGAATCCATTCCAAGAGCTCAAAATGACATGGCTGATTCATTGGCCGTTTCAGCGTCCCTCATGCTCCCTCACCCGGGTTTGAAAACAAACAAATACACCATTGAGGTGGTTTTCCGCCCAAGCGTGCCAGACAATTCTCAGCATTGGCAAGTGTTCAACGATGACAATCAACTCATTGCCTTTCTAGAGAAGGCAGAAAATTTTAAGGAATTGCACTTTGAAGGATCCACTTCCACTTGTCGTGAATCAGTCACCGATCAAGACGATGAATCCGAAGGGAACGACGGCATATGTCAGCTCAAAGGAAATAAAATTCCAAAGGGCCTGGTTTCTCTGGAACGGTTGTTCGACAGGCATGATCGTTTTGTGAAAAAGAAGAGGCGAGATGATCCTGACTCATCCCCAGAAACCGAACCGGTCAATTTAGGTTCGGTAGAACACCCGCAGTTTGTGAACATTGGAAAATGTTGCACGCCTGAAGAGAAGCAGAAATTCGTCAAGTTGCTGAAGAAATACATGGATGTATTGGCATGGTCCTATGCCGATCTAAAGTCTTTTAAGCCAAAGGACGTCCAGCATGACATCCCGTTGAAAGAAGACGTTAAAGCCTTTCGCCAGAAGCAGAGGCATTATAATCCTAAGATCTCAGGTACTATCCAGGCTGAAATTTAGAAAATGTTGGATGCAAGAATCATTTTTCCTATCCATCACAGTACTTGGGTAGCAAATATTGTGCCAGTGTGCAAGAAGAATGGTGAAATACGCATATGCGTAGATTTTCGAAATCTGAATCAGGCTTCCTTGAAAGACAACTACCCACTTCCTATAATGGATCAAGTTCTGCAACCAGTAACTGGATCAGAGATGTTGTCCATGCTTGATGGTTTTTCAGGCTACAATCAGATTGAAGTCTCACCTGAAGATCAATTTAAAACAACATTCACTACTCCCTGGGGTACATTTGCCTACAACAGGATGCCTTTTGGCCTAACCAATGCTGGCGCCACTTTTCAGCGGGCCATGGACCTGGCATTCAAAGGTATGATGGGGAAGGTCATTGTGGTTTATCTAGATGACTTAACTGTGTTCTCTAAACAACGAAATGATCATTGTGATCACCTGGAGCAAGTATTGGCCAGATGCCGAGAGCATGGGATTTCCCTAAACCCGAAAAAGTCTATTTTTGGAGTCACAGAAGGAAAGCTGCTAGGGCATGTTGTTAGCAAAGAAGGAACGAAGATAGATACCGAAAGAGTTAAGGCTATTCAGAGCCTTACTCTGCCTACAAGCAAGACTGGCGTTCATTCTTTCTTCGGAAAGGTGAACTTTCTCAGGCGTTTTGTTCCCGACTTTGCTGAGAAGACTCGTCACATATTGAACATGATGAAGGGGTCACCAACTTTCCGATGGAGCGAGGAAGGGAAAAGGTCATTTGAAGAAATAAAAGCTTCCGTTGCTCACGCACCAGTTCTGGTATGTCCCGATTTCTCCAAAGATTTTATCATGTATAGTTATGCATCTGAGCATACTGTGTCTGCCATCTTGATGCAAAAGAATTCGGAGGATGTTGAATCTCCGATTGCGTTCATGAGCTCTCCTCTCAAGCCTCACGAAATAAAAATGTCTCAATTGGAAAAGCATGCCTTCGCCGTTGTTAAAGCAGTCAAAAACTTCAGGTATTACATTTTAAATTCCCATACGGTGGTGCTGGTCCCTGACACGGCAGTCAAATCAATTCTAACTCAACAGGAGTTAGGAAGCTTGCGAGGGAATTGGATTGCAAAGGTTCAGGAGTACGACCTGGATATAAAACCAACCAAGCTGGTAAGAGGCAAGGGCCTATGTCAGCTTATGGCTGAAAACAAAGATTCAGAAAGCCCTGAGGAAAATGATGATTGTACCAATGAAGCGCAAAGCCAACTGGAGAAAGCCCATTCTCTCCCTCTGGTCCTATTTGTCGCAACCAGCGATGAGTGGTATTCTGATATTGCTTTCTTCCTCACCTACGGTGAATGTCCAGCTCACCTAACTGCAAAGGAGAAGCGCACTATAAAGCTCAGAGCAGCCAAATATGTTATCTGGGATGACGGTTTATACAAACGCGGGATAGATGGTGTCTTCTTGCGGTGTGTCGACAAGCCACAGCAGGTGAAGTTACTTGAAAGTTTTCATAATTCAGCCTGTGGAGGCCATTTTTCCTCTTCCGTGACAGCACACAAGATCATCCGAGCCAGGTACTATTGGCCGACGCTTTTCCAAGATACAGCTACCTGGGTAGCAAAGTGTGAACCTTGCCAGCAGTTCGTCGGCAAGCCCAAGATGGCTGCTTTTCCCCTCAGGCCGGTCGTTGTCAACGAACCATTCAGGCAGTGGGGAATTGATTTTATTGGTGCACTCAATCCCCAATCGAGTGCCAGACATAATTATGTCCTATCAGCAACAGATTACTTCACCAAGTGGGTGGAAGCCATACCTGTCAAACATGCCACTTCCGAGGTTGTTTGTAGTTTTATCAAAGAAAATATCATTGTCAGGTTTGGCATTCCCAACAAGATTGTTGCTGATAATGCTTCTAACTTCTCCTCACGGGAAGTTATTAGTTTTTTCTATGAATATGGGATAACTTTGGCTCACACCTCAGATTATTAACCTCAGGGTAATGGTCAGGCGGAATCCAGTAACAAAAACTTGGTGACCATCATACGAAAGCTGGTGGATGAGAATCAACGAATGTGGCACAAGTCCTTATACGACGCTTTGTGGGCAGATCGCATTACTCCCAAGAGGTCTCTCGGTATGTCACCTTTTCAAGTGTTATATGGCACTGATGCCGAGCTTCCCATTTCCACTGAAATCCCTGCTCTGCGCTTGGCACGAGCTATTGAAGATGAAACTTTCCAAAATTCTCTAGAAAAGAGGATCATGTATCTGACAGAGCTCGAAGAAAAGAGAGTAAGAGTGATCGACAAGATCACCGAACATCAGAATCAAGTCAAGAGATTGTTCGATAAAAAAGCTAAGCAAAGAAATTTTCAGGTGGGAGACCTCGTCCTTCTGTGGGACAAGCGAAGAGAGCCAAAAGGCATGCACGGAAAGTTTGATTCCCTATGGAGAGGGCCTTTCAAGATCAAGCAGCTCAACGGAGAGAATAGTTTCTATCTCTCATATCTGGATGGAACCGAACTCCCGCTTCCCTACAGCGGGCAACATCTGAAAATCTTCAGGAAGTAGAGCTTGCTCTCTTCTTTGTACAGTTTGCTTTAGTTGTGTGTTTGTTTTTGTCGTGTGTTTGCTTTCTGTTTGTTGTGTGTTCCCTTTTGTTTGCCCTCCGGTCGCCCTTGTTTTTGACTCTGTTACCCAATGGATAGGCACATGAGACTTGGGATTCTCTACCCCCGAGTTTTCTCAGGGATAGTCCCCAGAAAGAGCCAGCTGTTATCCTGTAAAATTGGCAAGGGAAATTTTACTGATAACCATACCAAAATTTTGTTCCGATCCCTCGTCAGGGATCCCTTGCATTCGGAACGTTGCAAAATCCCTTCCCGGGAAATCCAGTTTTCCGAACTTAGCCATTTTTGGTCTTTTTGGCGGGCGCATATAATCACTATGCAACATCACATGTTCATGCGCCCCCTTTTAATCCTTTGGCACATGCTTTCTTGTGTCAGCAGGCTTTTTGGTGCGCCTCTCTATGTTGAGTCTTTCCTGCGTGCGCCAAGGCGCGTGCGCCTTCCTGTCAACAGATCATTTGTTGCGCCTCTTTTTGGTGCGCCAAAGGCACACATATTCCTCTGTCAACACCACTTTCGGTGCGCAAAGGTGCACATATCTTCGTGTTGACAAGCATTTTGGTGCGCCAAAGGGCGCATGTTTTCTCGTGTCGACAGCTCTTTTGGTGCGCCACTTGAAAAGGTTGGTGGCGCATTTATTGCTACCTCACCTATATATAGGCACGTCTGCGCTGTCATTGTCACCATAGCAATCACGTGATTTTTTAAAAATATTGTTTTCTCTGAGCCTGTCAGCGCACCTGCCCTGTCGCTTTCGATTGCTTTGTGGACCCGTTTGCACGTTTTTTCGTTATAAATCCGGGTAAGTGGCCTTCTTTCTTTTGTGCTTTTGTGTTTGTGGTTTTTGGCTGTTTGTGGATATGATTTGGATTGAAAAGAATAAATCATGAATTTTCTCCCCCCCGCTGTCTTTCCACATTTTCCTCCCCCTCTTTCCAGATCTGCTGGTAGAGGAAGCTCTGTCCTGAGATGATAGCTTGGACTCCTTTGTTTAAGCCATTTAATCACCCAAATGAAACTTGCAAAAGAGCTTAACCATATGTAAACCCCTCTGAAAAAATCAAAAAAGGAAACTGTATTTTCCTTTGGCGCATTGGCATACCATGCAACATCAAGGACAGTTGCGCCCTTGGCGCATCTGTCGCCCTGTTACACAAAGATAGCTGCCAATGGCGCGCATTTCCCTGCCTGCTACATCATAAAAAGATGCACCCTCATGGCGCACTTCCCTCACTTGCTGCAAATGCTTTCCGTCGTGCGCCCTCTTGGCGCATCAAACTTGAGTGCAACATCACAAATTCCTGCGCCCTTAGGCACACCCAGCATCCATGTAGCAGTCTTTTTCTATGCGCCAAGTGCAAAGCTATAAACGGCGCAGGCGCGTCCCTCATCGCAACAACATTGTGTCATGCAGACCTTCCATGCGCCGCGCCAAGTTCCCCTTCGGCGCATGAACATATGATGTTACACGCATTATTCCTGCACCCTTTGGCGCATCCTGTACCCATGTAACATGAAAATAATCTGCGCCCTTTACAAAATAAATACACATGGCGTAGGCGCACTTGTGCTTATAGCAACAGAAAATGCACTCTGCAGTGTCTATGCGCCATGCGCCCTTTGGCGCTGATTTAACCCTTGCAACACCCTTTTCCTGTGCACCTTGTCTATTTAGCTCTGTAATCTGCAATATCCATGCGCCATGCGCCATGAGCCCTTTAAATTGCTAACTCTTTCCTCTGTTAGCATTTCAATGGAAAATCAAACAGCTGACATGGCTTTCTCCAATTGGGTTTCACTTCTTATTCTTTCAGATCAGCAGCTAAGTTCAGAAGAACATATGTCAACATCAAGCAAGAGACCTACCAAATCCAAAGGCAAGGCCAAGCTCACAGAAGAAGAAATGAAGTATAAGTATCAGAGGGTCAGAATGCCCGACTCCCAGGCCGAGTGTGACCTGGACATCAGAGACTCAGAGTTGGGTCATATTGATATGGAAGAATTCTGGGTCAGGACTCAGAAGGTCACAAGAAGTCCATGGATGGACAAGCTGATAGGCAGTGCCCTGCACTTTGCTGGAGGAATCCTAGTCAGTGCCGTTAACAATGAATTTATGATGGTGGTTGCCCGGTGTTACAATAAAGACACAAGATGTGTCGTAAATGAGAAGGGCGAGGTCATAATTAACCTCACTGCCCGCCACTTTGAGATAATACTCGGCATTCCTCATCACCGGCACTTTGTGGCCGTCAGCCGAGAGGATTGTATCAAAGCCTGGGACGACAATGAAGATCAGTGCATGCAACTGATGAATGAAGTATATCTGAAGAACAAGAAGGTGGTGACCCGTTGGCCACAAATCATTCACCGCAGTGATTTTTCAGAGGAGCTCAGTGACACCATCACGTTCCTGAGCAGGGTGTTTGGGCTTCCTGACGCCCACTATTTCCACAAATGGATGCTGCGGTATTTAGAAACAATGAACAAAAATATGCCCGATCAACGCTTTGAGTGGGCAGAAATCATAAGCAGCACGATATCAGAGCAGCTGCAACAATTCCCCACAACGGGGAGGTTCTACATGAATTCCTATGTTGTTTATGCTGCAGCTTCAGAAAGGGACTACCCAGCTCTGATGCGGAGTGGGGTTTGGCCCCAAGTTAGAATCTATGAATACTATCCAGAGCTGAAGCTGGAGAATAGCATCCCTCAATTTATAAAGATCAATGATGCATTTTTCTATTTCATCATCTGCCTGTTGAGGCCGAATATGACTTACGGTCACACGACCAAGAGCATCGTGACAGCCACTGAGAAATGGGGGGCCCTGTTCACTCAATTCCCCACATTCACTTATCTGAGGGCGGCTAACTTCTTGGGAGAGCCAACTAGACTGCCAAGGTATGCTGGGCCCAAGTTGATTCTGCTAGAGCTGTCAAGACAGCTAGTCACCTACCATGAGAAGTGCCTCAAGAGAAAGAAGGGTGGAACTCCTTTCCCCCTCACAGTGGGTAGGTATACATGTCTCACTCACCACAAGGCAAAAGACATGTTTGCAGAGCTGGAGCTACTGAATCTGAAACATGACTTCCCGGCAAGGCCTACCTTCGACCCGAGAAATTGTCTGCCAAGGGCTAAGCTCGATCCGATCCACATCCCTCAGATCGAGGATATCTACATTGACCTATATCATGAGGTGGAGCTCAGGAGGAAAGACCATTCTCGTTTGGCCTTGGCAGAAATCATCCAATATGGGGTAGCCATCGTCCCCAAAGGCTACCAAACTACCGAAGAGGAAGTGGATCAAGTGTATCTTGACACAGGTGGGGATGATTGGCCTTTTGCGGCAATTGATAGGACTAAAGCACCTCAGACAATTGAGGAGAGGGTCAAAGAAACTCTGCACAGAACAGAGCATTGGTGCCGAATGAACGGACTCATCTACCTCGGGGTTGATTTCAAAACCTCTCCATTGGGTAACGCACCTCCTCGATCAAAACAGTAGCCTAAAGGCAAAGGAAAAAGCAAAGAGGGTGAATCCAGCACCACTCAAGAGGAAGCTCCTGCAAGTCCTCCTTCCGCTGCACCCGAACAAGTTGTAACTCTGGCTTCTCCAGAGAAAGAAGCGGAAGAAGATGTTCCAATAGGCCCATCCACTCAGGATGTCGCCACTGCTGCAACAACCGAAGTCCCTTCTGTCCCTTCTTCTTCTCCTCCTTCCCCTCCTCGAGTGACTCAAGCGACCATTCCTTTGGTCGTGTCCTCTCCCCCTTCTTCTACCATTCCTCCCGCTTCTTCGTCCATCTTCTCTTCTCTCGCGGACCTGTCCCCCTCCATTTCTTCTCTCATCTCTGAGCTCCCTTCCCTTCCTATGTCTTCCTCTTCTGCAGTATCTCTTCCTCCCGTGAACACTTCCTCGGCCTCCCTCTCGATGCCGCCTCCAAGTGTCTCCACGTTTTTCCCTTCTACTACTGCAGCTGCCCCCTTCTCTGTTTCTGGTCCTTCTCCCATAAGTCCAGCCTGGATCTCCCAGCACTTAAGTCAGCAGAAAAGGAAAGTTCCCATCGCACCGATGGACTTCTCCGTAATCCCATCAAAAGGGGCAAAGAAGCAGAAGCCCGTCACACGCTTCTCTCAGAGTGCTTCGGGAGAGAGGGTAATGGAGATCGCATACCCCAATCCTCTGAAGGATAAAAAGGATCTGTCTCCGACAGATTATACAGTGACCCAAGTCACAATGGGGACGTCTTCTGAAAGCCTTCAGGGAGAGGCCCTATCTGCAGTTGACGCCCTCTGCAAGAAGCTTCAAGAAACAAAAGAAGAGAAAAGGCTATTGAAAGAGAAAAATAAACATCTGCTCCAAGCCTTACAGAAGATGGGCAGTGCACCTCCCACAACTGCCACCGAGACTCCTGAGCCTCTGAGCCAGGATAAAATTAATGAATATGCAAAGATCGGCGAGCAGGGCATGGCAGTTTCAGCTTGGAGGAGCCAAATCCTCAAGGACAGTGAAAGAGTGATCGCCAAGTTCTCTGATTTATATCTGAACATCAACAAGGTGAATAAGGAGCTCCAAGCGTTAGCAGGACCCATATCAGAAGAGCTGGACCATGCTAGGCTGCAGCATGAGACCTTTCAACAAATGTTCGACTGTTCAGTCAAAGATCTGGTCAAGTTCGGCGTTTTCGGTCATCCCAGGGCCCTCAATAAAGTCATTTCCACTCTGGACTACCGGATGGATCAACTGGAATTCATCCTTGAAAAGATCGATAAGGTAAAGGAAGAAGCCCTGGACGCGATGCACCAAATGGAACAAATCGTTCTCAACATGTCTCCAGGGTTACTTACTCCTTCCTTCGCCTTAAGAAAAGTTGATGAAACCATCCAGATCTTCAAGGAGATCGTTTCACAAGGGCTGGGGCCAGAGGTCACTTTTGACGCAGAGTCCATCAATAACCTGCTGGCCTGTCGGGACTTCATCGGGTTCCTCATAGAAGCTGAAAAAGAATATTCCAAACTCCCAGAGAAGCTCATAGACGAGCGGGAGACTTGCGAGGTGATCAGTGAGCGACACAAGGATCCTTCCCAGGATCAACTAGGGCCCATGATCAGCAAGTTCATGGAATACCGTGCTCAATTCCACATCTCGTCACCTGAGCAGCAGCAGAAGCAGGCTACTCCCTTTCGGCCGCAGGATGACGACGATGAATAGCTTCTCTTTCTTTCTCTCTCTCTTCTTCGACTTTCTTTTTGTAAATATCTAGAGTATGTTGGCACAAATGATGACATCATCCATGTTGCACCATGGGATGATGTCATCCATCAAGTTGTCAAAAGTCAACATGACTTTGAGATATTTTGTAGATATTTTGTAAATAGGTGGTTGGCTCCTTTTTGCCTTCTTTTCTCTCCTTCTTCTATAAATACCCCAATACTTGTTGTATTGGGCATGAGTGAATATCTTTCAGATGAAAAATAGAAGTGAGGAGAAAAGACTTTGAGCTTTTTGTAACAGAAAGAATTATTAATACAATATTTAGACTTTGTGCTGAATACGTGTGTTATTTGCATTGGATCTTTCTTACGTTAGATCTGTGTGCTTGTTCTGTTGGATCTACTTCTGTTTTATTGTCATTTATTCATCAGTATTGCTTTGCTCGTTTATGCAAGTAGGTTTGGCTCTGTTTACTACCAATCCCAAAACATAAACCCTCTGACCTTTCTGCTTTGGAATTCATTTCTTTTCTTTCTTCGGATCTGATCTTTCTCCATCCTCTCTTTCATTCCTTTCTTTTCGCAGTCGGAAACACCCTACTGGGATGAGATCCCAAACCCCCGAAGGCAGAATATTGTGAGACTTGCACAGATTCCTGCTGGTAGAATAGCAATAAACCAGTTTCGCTTTGCTGACTCAAAGAGGGGCTATGCCCTGCACACTGTTGGCTCGTCTATCCATAGATCTGCCCAAGTGACATAGATTTTCAGACCAACAAACTTAATAAACAATTTTACCTCCTCTCATTCATCATTGTTTAAGCTATTGAAATAGTTACAAAGATAGAGAAAAATATCAACTTAAAGGAAAAGACATCTAATTGCTAGGTTCCCTTTGAGCCAAGTTATTGTAAACAATATAATGCCATGTTATTGGCATTCTATCCATTGAGAATTCTTGAATGGATTTAATCTTCAAGAAAACATGATGGCAGGAGTTACTGTCATCACCAATCCGGCACTATGATAATTCTTCACCGGGAACTCCTCGTGCTATGATTATTTACTAATGCACAGCCTTTAGTTTGGTGGATGTAATCTGGAAACAAAACAACAACCATAACACAAGAATACCATCGACTATGATAAGACGGAATGATGACAAAATCTGAAATATCAAAGTAAATTATAATATTAACATGAAATTGTTACAATCTCACCCATGAGGGTACTTCAAGTGTTAACTTCACTTGACCAATATGGGAGAAACTTTACAATTACACCTCTTAAGGCTTCTTCAACACACCTTTAAACTGATGGCTTCCTTTGCACACTTCCTACAATATTTCTCACTACTTCCTTCTATGCTAAATGAGGGGGGTGGCCTCTCTATTTATAGAACTTCCAGGCTTATCCATCCTATCTCTAAGATAGGATAAGAAATCCACTCTGACGAATCATATTCCATACCTTAACTCTTATCTGTACATGTAAGCTTATCTTTTAAGATAAGATAAACCTTATCATTTTACATGGGTTCCACATTTTTAGACTTTTTACAAATAAAATACACAAAATATTTATGACCTCACTCCTTGTCCTTATTACCAATATAATATTTCTAATTCCTAATCATGTAGACCCTACTTCTCTAATTACCCAAACTTTGACATTTTAACATTACCGGACCACTTACGACAAATATTTACTTTTTACAACATTCCTATTGTACTTTGACTGTTACCGTACTCCACATTATTGGCGGCACCATACTGACGGCACTGTTATCTTCTATCAGACGCTACTACTAATTACACTTAACAACATCCTATTCCTAATACATACATTAATGAAATAGAAATTACGGAGGAAAATTTTAGTGTCGACATCTTCCCCCTTCCTAGCTTCTACTCCGTCCTCGGAGTAGACTATTTTGGTGCTTGGAAAATCTTCAACTTGTCGTGGTTGACCCATTTCGTAATGGGAGTGCCATCCAATTCCTCCAGTCGGTACGTACCATTTTCATGCACAGCTGCTATTTTGTAGGGCCCCATCCATTTTGGAAGAAATTTTCTCTGTCTTCTTTTTTTGTATCTGGAATCATATACTAGAACCAAGTCATTCACATGAAATGGAGACCAACGGATCTTTTGATCAAAGTATTCCTTCTGCTTCATTTTCTTCTTATGGCTTGTATCCTTTGCTATTTCCCTCATTTCCTCTAGCAAATGAAGATGTACCAACCTTTCTTTTACTGAATCACTTTCATCCATCCTTTCATTTTTCATAACTCTCACAGTGGGAATATCAAACTCAATAGGAAGAACTGGATCAATGCCATAGGCCAACTGAAATGGGGAGTATCCTGTTGCTGACTTTGATGTTGCCCTATATGCCCACAATGCTGCATGAATCCTTTTATCCCATTTATGTACCTGCAAGGCTGCATCTTTTGCTAGAATTTGACACAACACAAAATTTGTTCGTTCCACCTGTCCATTTGTGCTTGGCTTGTATGTTGTTGCCTTCCTGTGCTTAATAGAAAACTTATTGACTAGGGCTTCTACCACCTCATTAATGAAGTGGCTTCCTTGATCTGTTACAATTTCTAATGGACAACCAAATCTGGTGACAATGCGTTCATATATGAACCTTGCCACTTCATCCATGGAAGCTGTTTTCAATGGCCTAGCTTCAACCCACTTGGTTAAATAATCTGTGGCAACTACAATATACTTATTTTGGCATGATGTAGTTGGAAGTGGACCTACAATGTCTATTCCCCACTTTTCAAAGGGACCAAGGGGAAGAATAGGACATAATGGAGCTGATGAAGTCTTACGGTTACCATGTGTTTGACAAATATCACATGTCTTACAATAATTATAACAATCTTTAAAAAGAGTGGGCCAGTGATAACCTGCATCCAAGATCCTTCTTGCTGTAAGTTTTCCAGAGAAGTGCCCTCCACATGTACCATTGTGGAATTCTTCTAGCAGCTCCTTTCCTTGATCACGTCCAACTGCCCTCTTGTACTGTCCATCAGGTCCTATTCGAAATAATGCTCCATGCAGAATAGAATATGGACGACTGGCTTGAGTAATCTTTCTCTTAGTCTTTGCATTGGCACCATCAGGAAACTTGAATTCATTCAGATAATTCCAAATATCTATGTATTCACTAGGGATTGTGTCAAGGGAGAACAATGCTGCATCGGGAAAATCATCATCATCACAAGATGATCCTAAACCATCATAGGCTCGAGAGAGTGCATCTGCATTGACATGCTTCTTTCCTGGCCTATCTATAATATCAAATTCAAATTCTTGTAGCAAAATTATCCATCTTGCTATCCTCCCTGATGGGTTAGGCTTATTGACAATATATTTTAGAGCCTGATGATCCGTTACAACTATAAATTTTTGCCCTAGCAAGTAATTTCTAAACTTCTTTACAGCAAAAATGATAGCCAGAGCCTCTTTTTCAGTTACAGTATAGTTTACCTCAGCACTGCTCATTTGTCTGCTCCCAAAGTAAATTGGATGTTCATTCCCATTTTCATCCTTTTGGCTCAAAGTACTTCCTAGTGCTGCATCTGAGGCATCAGTGTACACAATGAATGGCTTGCTCCAATCTGCATTCTACTAGATTCCTTAGATGCCTCTTTTTTTTTTAGTATCGACCTATGTTGTTGGAATTATGACCTACGCGCTAGACTCTATCAATCTCCTTTTTTATCTTGTGTTGTTTGCAACTTGGCTGCATGATCTATTTGCATCATCTGTAACTTGGTTGATTGCATAAAAATTCTCAGTGCCAAAGAACATCAAATTTTCCTTTGGAGGATATTTTGGACTTTCTTGGTTGTCTGCTTCAAGTGGGGATTTTGAAGGCTCACAACTAGAAGCATTCTAGATCATGCACACTTGTGCACACACAACATTAGCGTAGTGATACTAGATATGAGGTATATTGCAAGGAAAGCACCATTTAGAATCATGCACCATGTTGTTTTGGACTAGGATAAGTTCTTGATTTTTATTGGGTGCTGGAAGAGGTTATATAAGAGGAATAACTTGCAAAGTAAGTGTGCATTAGCACACCATCTATCATTCTATTGGTTTTATCTATATCTTTGATTCCCATACTGACTCCGCCAAGGTATTGTATTTATCTATCTTTTCACTTAAATGGAATTTCCTTTGTAGGGTTGCGCATGATGCTTCTCCAATGATATGACCTTGTTGGAAAAGTTTCTAGTCAGGGCCTTCAATTTATCATCTTCTTTTTTTGTGCAGGAGTGTAGGATGTAGATGCAACTGGTTATGCGTTCTAAACTGGAACTAAAGAAATAGAAGGCTAGGGTGCTAGAGGCATCTCTAGGAACAAGGGTGTAGGAGGCCTAGGTGCCAACTTACCAACCTTAATGCAACTATTTTCTTTCCTTATTACAATGTTGTATACAACAGGCAAAGGTTTTACCTCCCATTGATTGAATCATGACTGAAATGTCACTATTCAAAGCCCTTAGTATAAGAAAGCATACTGGAATGTAGGCCTTAATACTTGAGAAATTATGTCCCGAGTCTTATAGAATCTTCTATTGAAATTAGTCATCTACTCGTTAGGTGCGTACTTTTTTGTAGTCAACTTCTCAACCAATGATAGATGATCTAATTTATCTTCAAATTAATTACATAGATCCGTTCCAAGATCATCCCAGGTAGTAATAGATGCAGGTCTCCAGCCACGTTTCCATTGAAGTGCTTTACCCTCTAGGTTGTAAGAAATCTGACAGAAATATCATCATGTGTAATCATATAGATAGAGCATACATTGGCCATATCTTGAATGCGTTCAATAGGGGTAACTTGATTCTCTCCTGTGAAGTAGGGAATACTCTTGAGAATGGCTACTAGCATATCATGATGTGCATTGATATTGAGTGGGATTCTGCCAGTGGATTTAGCTAAGTTCCTTGGAGGAGGATGAAATTGAAGCACCATGGTAGGGCATGCTTGTCTTTTTTGAGGAGTAGAGTGTGTGTGGTGCACTAGAGATGGGGAAAAGCACGCAGAAGATCTATTGCGTGTGATTCTTAACGAAAGCTAGAGGTATCCAAAATATCCTTCAGCTGTAGCACTCTTTCTGTTATGAACTCTTCTCATAAAAGGTGCTCAGGACTGCAAAACAAGAGCTCTGGAAATGTTGGGAGTACCCAGATGTGTTTGAAAAGACTTCAAGACTTCAAAGGCTGAAAATACTAAGTTCACACACCAAAACATAGAAATATGAAATTTAATCTTTCATTGCTTGTCCCACCGGGCATGACAGAAATTGGTTATTTTCAAACTTGCACCCATGTCTTGGATCTGGAAGAAATGATTCATTTGAGACAATAATGGAACCATCTCCTAATTGTACAACCTTACATGCTTGAGATGGATCTTCGGAGAAGGTCGGTTCCTCTATCTATTTCTACTACTACTACTACTCCAAATGTTGAAAGGGAAAATTAAGCTAACAATGCCAAGGGACCAAGGAAAGAAGGATAATATAATGGAAAATTGATCTAAGGCGATAGCACTAGAAAAAGAGCGATGAACACTATCTGCTTTGAATGAAAATGAAGAGAAGGGCTTCAAGGGAGGCTAGGCACATGTAGCATAACTATAACACATTTACCAGATCATTTTCATGGAACATAACTAAAATGAAGCTATAAGGGATGTAGAGTGACATAGCAAACATGTAATGTAAAAGAAAGGAAAGAACAAAGAATACAAAAATGCTTAGGAAAGATAATAGTCACAAAACGATGCTTTCATTATTTCCATAAATGCATAGAACTGTTTCAATGGTGAAAGAGGTTGATATCTATATGTATGAGTCAGATATAGAGGTATGTGACTCAGAATAGAGAAATATGAAGTCCTTAGCCAAGTGCATAAGGATCCAAAGTGTCCAACATTAACAATGAGCTCAGCTCTTACATTTATAGATGAATCCACGGAAGAAGAAGCACGGAAAACCTTATTTTGAAATACAACCACCAACAAAAATTATTCAATGCTTAAAAATCCACCTACAAATTTATTAAATGCATTTCCCCAAGTCTATTTAGAGTGTTCTAGAAGGAAAAAGGGTAGATAAGATCAAATCAAGTGGTTGGAGTAATCAAATCTGCTCATTAATTCCTAGAAATATGTTTTCCCTTTTCTCACCTACCAGATGTGTTAAGAATTTGAATTTGAATATCCATCATTGTAGCCTACATCAGCAGGTATCAATTGAGACTAGGTGCATACTGATCAAAACTTTGTAGAAAAATATATGGTTTTCAGAATATTTTCAGGGTTGTTTACATACGTAAGACACGTGGCATGCACTAATTAACTAAAAAATATGGTCAACTATGCAAAAGTGTTTTGTCGATTCTACTACATGTCACTCACTACTTTGTTATAAGGATTCAACGCCCCCTAGTGTGCTTCAATTAGTTGTTTATGTCACACTCAAGCATGTCAGAGAATGACATGGTAGGGAATGGCATAGAGGAGGGCCCAAAGGTATGCACATAGAATAATAAGGCATGGGAAGAAGGTAGAAGGAATTCATGCACAATCATAAGGTGCGCAAAGGAACTGGTGAAAACTTGTGAGTGGAAAATGTAGGGTCAAGGTATAACTCTTACAAGGTAATGTGCAAGGTATGCGAGAGGGAGAGGGAATTAGCTGATTGATGCAATTTACAGGTGTGCATGTGGGATGAAATGTTGTTAGGAAGAAGGAGAATGCACAAAAGATGTTTGAAAGGTAAGAGTAGAATAAAGAGGAAAAGGAAAAAAAGAAATGGGAGAAGGAAGGGCGCAAAGGCACACGAGGAAATAGTGACCAAGTGAATGTGCCAAAGAGACAACTGAGGTATGCACCACTTGTAATGAATATCTCTAAGCCTGAATATGTATGTAATTTGTCCAAATAACTAGGAGAGTTATTTGGATAACAAGTATTTTTTCAACAAGCCTATTTTAAAAGGGTGCATTTATAGGTGGATACTACTATTTCAGGAGTTTCGATTTATAATGATTGTGAAACCAAAAAAAAAAACTCAAGACTTGATCATTTCTCTAGGATCAATTCTTGTGAGGATTCACAAATCATTGAGGACACAATGTCGGATGCACAACTCCTTAGAATGAATCACACACCTACCAATTTGGAAGATATTTCCATCTTTTTACGCACTACATAGGCACATGAGGGAATAAAGACCTTTGGGAAGAAACAAATTATAATACACATAGAACCTTACCGGTTGATAGATGGAGATTTGTATAAGCTAGGTCGTGATGAGTTTTGCACCAGTGTGTACTGGAGCATGAGTGCAAGGCAATAATGGTAGAAGATCATATGGAATTACAGGAGTTCATTATGTAAGAGATACCACCATGTGCAAGATTATGATGGTTGACCTTTGGTGGGAAACCTTATACAAGGATATTAAATAATATTTTAAGGTGTGTGATCATTTTTATTGCCTTGGGAAGCTTGGAACAAGAGATGAGATACATTTGAGGCCTAATTCAATTGTTGAACCTTTTGAGAAATGAGCTATTGACTTTGTAGGTCATATTTTCCCACCTGCAAGTAGAACTAGCACGTGATACATTATAACTTGTACAGATTATCTAACATTGTGGGAAGAAGTAGCACCCACAAAGGATTACACGGTAGCAACAATAAAAAGATTTTGTAGGAAAACATTATCAATAGGTATGGATTTCTGTTGAGATTAACAAGTGATAGAGGCACTCATTTTTTAATGAGACTATAAAAATTATTTTGGCTGAGTTTATGGTGGCACACCACAAGACAATAGCTTATTATCCATAGGCCAATGGAACTATTGAGTATTTCATCAATATTTTGGGATGAACACATACAAAAATATGTGATGTTGGAAGGGAAATATTGGGATGATAAGGTTTTTATTGTACTTTGGGCATACAGATAAATTACACAAAAGATTAAACAAGGCCACACCCTTTCAGTTGGTGTTTTTCACGAAGGTTGTATTGCATGTGGAGTTCCTAATGCCATCCCTGCATATTGTGTTCATAGGAGGATTTGATGATGAACAATTTTTTGAAGAGCATATAGACAAACAAATGCAGTTATATGAGTGATGTGCTATTTCCTGGTGGATCCAAAAGAAAGAAATAGAGAGACATAAGGCATGACATGACAGAAATATTTACAATAAAGTATTTGATGTTAGAGATATGGTTCTTCTGTATGATTTAAATTTTTCCCCCACCCAAAGAATTTGAAAGTTCATTGATTGGGACCATTTTTATTAACGGATATATTGGAATCACATGCTTGTCAGTTACAGGCGTTGGATGGAACTTATTTTCCTGATTACTTCAATGGGAGTAGTATGAATCCCTACTCTAAATAAGTCTTCTTAGTTCTTGTAATAAGGCAGTATTTCCAATTAGATTATATTTTCCATTAATGCATTTCTTTTCAAGTGTTTCCTTTCATCATTGTTATGCTTTGTCAATTTAGGTTAGTGTTTTTTGTTATAATAAGCATGCTTGTGTGTGCCAAAAGCTGATTACTATTTATTGGATTCATACGTAGAGGACCGCACGTAATTTTAATGTGATTTGGATCAAGCAAAGATATAAGGATTGTTTTCTTCCATATTTTTACAAGTTGGATCGTTTGTTGGTGTCTCCTAGAAGGATGGTTTGAAAAAAATTAGTTTTACAGATGCAGTGGATAGGGTTTCTTTGAGGGAAATTTCTTTGATTAAAGACCACACATGGAAATATGATCACACAGTGTAATGCAATGTAGGCAGTGGTATGAGGAGATACTTGGGATATGGCATAGTGGTTATGTACTTTGGTGCGGGTAGAAGCACATAGGAGGTCTATGGATAAGAACTAGTATACTACACACCCAGAAGATTACAAATGCAACATGCAAAAGGAAGTCATGGAAGTGAACAAAGACATAAAAGGTACTTTATTAAAAAAATTACTTTAAAGTGTGGGTTTAAAAGGACAATGTGGGTCATTATGAAAGTATAAATAGGTGTAAGGGGTAGTCTTTTTTCTACCTTACCTTTGATGAGAACCTTGAGCATAAAATCTATCTATTGTTTGAGTGTGAAGAAGATCAAAGTGAAGCACAAACCAAGTTAGTACATGGAGTTGTGTGTATATCCTTGCAGAAGGGGGAAAGTTGGAACTAGTAGCAGGGCATAAAGAGAAGGCTTTTCATATAATTTAAGCAATTAGGGTTCACAGCATTTGAGTAGAAAAGAATCTTGTGTAGCAGAGCACCTAAGGCACGCTAATTCACATAAATATGGCCCTAAAGAAAGAAAGATCAAGATGACAAGGGTGAAGGTGGTAATAGAGGAACCCCTGGAGGAAATTTATTTAGAAATTTAGTATCCCCCTTGTGTGGATAGGGTGGAAATATGGAAGTTGAAGCTCTTGAAGTACAACATAAGTGAGTATAACCATATAACTAATGAGCACAAAAAGAATTTTAAGGAAAATCTAGAAAAGGTGCTCCCAAGAATAGATGCAGAAGGAAATCCTTTGATCAACATCTCCACAAGAAGGAAACTAGAGAAGTCCAGATTTTTGTAGATATATGAGCTTCCCTTCTTTATGAATCCCACGCATCTGTACCAATGGTTGATGTCGAGGGTACTCAAATATTTCTTCTACTTCTCCAAAAGAAGGATCAGGATTACTGCTAAGTTGATTATTTGAGTTATAGTTCTCCAGAGCGTATGAGAAAATATGGGATTGGATCTTTGCAAAAATGCAAATATAGATGATTTTTCCATATAATTGAGCAACGAGAAGGGAAAAAAGGCATTATAAATTACAGACTTAGATGACTATGCGCCAAGATTTGGCTCCATACTGGTGAACTAAAAATTGGGTGATTCTGAGTAGTGGAAGGATGTGAATAAAATATTTTTTGTATGTGGCACATAAAATGGCACACAGGGCACACTACAACATCATCACACATTTTTTGTAAATAGGATTATAGAAGAAGCATGAGTATAGAATGAGGAGGTTACCAAAATAACATGGGTGTTGATTTTACTCTTGATAGTATTTTGGGAGATTGGAGTGCCAGATGGACCAGAGGAAAATATGTGGGTTTACCCACCCTTGCATCCATCTCCCATAGTAAAAGTCATAGAATACACTTGTGATAAGGTTATTACATGTACATACAAGGCACAAACGAATAACTGGTATGACAAGTTAAGAGGGGTATTTAAGAATGAATGGCACATTCTACGTGAACTTCCCAAAATAGTTGGGGAGTAAATGAAATTCACAGTGATGCAAAACTTCTTTCTTACATGCTTCATGATGGTAAAGGTGGAGATGGGACCCTGGTGCAAGCATCCATTTACCTTCACTACATGATACCTCAAATGTTCAGTAAATAGGATAAAAGATGCATAGAAGCTAACCTTTTATGGAGATAATTTTGTCTCAGATTTGTACACCTTACGCGTGACTTATAGGTATGACTCAAGGCTCGCATACTTGGAGGTATTAGAGCCTGATATGCAAGAATTTCATCCCCATATCAATGTCACTATCATGGGTTTTATATGCAAATTGTTTGTACAAAAAATACCTAAAACTCAAGTAGGAGTTGAGGTGGATGTTATAAATTCCCCCCTCCCACATCCTAGAAGAATAGTTGTGCCACCATTAAAAAAGTAAAGTGAAGAGGAGGGTTATGGAGATGAAGGAAAGATGGACCACTCACGGAATAAGATGTATTATTCTTGATGGCAAAGAATTTGTGTAGAGACCTCATAACAAGGGAGCACGAAGCAGGAAAAGAAATGAGTGTGAAAAATCCATAGTTATCTCTAGCATAAGGGCAAGAAAAGAATTAGATCTAGAGAAAAGAGGATCATATTTGAGAGAAGAGTTAGAATAATAATTTTTTGAGAAATTAGAGAGGAAAAAGGAAAAGCACATAGAGAAATAGAAGACACCCATACAAGAAAAACAAGGGAGTAAGAGCCCAATGAAAGAGAGTACACCTGTATAGGAGGAATGGCATGTAGAAAACGATATTGGTGATACTTTTTTTATCAAGGAGGATACAGGATTAGGGGAAGGCACAAGAACGCACACTCCTAAGAAACAAAGGATGAAGATAATGATGGATAGGATGAGTTGGAAACCTCGGTCACCTCACATGGAATATGTGGATGACCCTAAGAAGGCCTTACAGGGTCAGTTTCAAAAGATAGTGGAAAAAAATATGTTTCATAACTGGGACTTGATGGATTTGAATGAAGGAGTTTCGCACACAAGGAAAATGATAAAATAGGATTTGCATAGCCATGCAAAGGAGCCAGAATTTGAAATAAAAAGACACTCTATCGAGACTATGATACTGAGGAAAGATCCTAGAATGAAGTATATGGAAATATATCCAAACCATTTAACTAACGAGAAGGCATGTAACACTCTGAATAATAGGGCAGTGGAGGTAGTACGCTAAAATTTAGACGCTTATGTGAATGTTAAAACTTTGGTTATTGATAATAAGGGAAAGGAGTACAAGGTGGAAAGACTAAGGAAGGACCTGTAATGGGAGAAGAAGAGAATGATGGAGGAATATGACAGAGCTGGCATATTAGTGAATAAACTTTTGGGACAATGCCCATCATTGGTGAGCCAATCGAGATGTGATTATGTTGATAAAATGGAGTATTTGGAGGACTTAGTGGGGATGCTTCTGGTGAACATAGAGAGTAGCATTGGGCCTACAGAAGAATAAATTAACAAGGAGAAAGCAGAGAATAAGGTTTTTTGTTAAGGCGTGAATAACTGAGTTGGATGACTTGTTCACCAGGATCAAGGAAGTAAGCACAAAAGCTTATTTTTCCTTCAATAGATGTCATAATTACAAGCCTTGTATTAATGCTAGGATGGTGGATGAAGAAGTAGTATTGTAGAAAATTCTAGAGAAGAAAAACCAACTAACAAGGCTGAGTGCACCCATGTGATAGTAGAAACTACTACACCGAAGGAAAAGATAAAGACAAAGAGGGAGAAGTTAGAGCTGTGAATAGGTGAATTTCATAATACGATATTAGACCACATGGATTAAATTGAGGGCATGTGCGCTGTATTATCAGTGATAATTTTTTATCTCAAAGGCCAAATTTAAGAAATCACTCCCAACCAAGTGCCAAGGATTACAGGATCTACACCTAAGAAGGTCTTTCAAATGCTAGAGGAATGGAGAAAAGTGGTCAATGAGATAGATGAAGAATTTCCAAATCTCCTTTGCTCAACCCGTTTATAGATAGTTTTTGTGTATATTTATTCCTTTTGGGCCTTAATTTTTGTTATCTCCTTCATCAATTTTACACTTAAAATGATCAAATAATTGTCGGGGATGGCAATCCCAATAGTTTGGGATAATGTTGCACCCCTAAAGTGTGTTACGTATAGGTAGTGCATGAGATTTTCAGACATGCAAGAGGCACGCACAAAGGCACGTGTAAAATAAGGATAGAAAACGTGGGTGGTGGGTTTCTTCCTGGTCAAAATATACTCCAAACTTAGCCTACTTTTGATCCACGAGATAAAAATAGACAATGGATAGTTAGAGTGGAGTTCAAGAAACGTTTTGAGAATAGGTTAATGCATGAAGTCTTGTGAATGAATCAAAGGATATTTTGGGAAAGATCAGATGCAAGTGGAATATCAAAATTCTCACATGGTTTATAGATAATAATAGGATTAGATCTAGACTCAATTATAGGTAATCTATTATCAGGTGAATCTTACATGCTTATTTAGTTATCTTTGTAGCGGCACGTGGCTATTTTAAACATGCATTCTATTTTGACAATGCATGGGAGGTGAAGGGAAATTCCCCACCCCCATATGTGTGTGTGTGTGTGTGTGTGTGTGTGTTTATTTACACATGTTAGATGGTTCTAAGTGGAAATTTGGATAGTAACAAAGTTATATTGCTGATATGTTTGTGCGCATGACTTTGTAATGATACTTATGGTATATTTAGCTTCTGTGATTTTTGATGATTTAATATAATGCATAGTTATGAATGGATATTGATTTTTGATGTCTCTGCTCATGGTTATTGTATGTTGAATCTGGTATTAATCCTTATTTGATCTATATGTTGTACTTATTATGTGTGTTTCCAAATTGAGCTCATGGATCTGATTGTTAGAATGGAATATGCACTTTGAGTGTGTTTATTATGAATATGCATGCTAGCACCCTGGTAAGACAATAAAAAAGAGACACCTGGTACCTTTTCATGCTTCAGGTGAGCCTTCAGATTCATTTGGATGGATGAAGTGTCAGCGTGCCTAGGGTTTTGAGTGGGAAAATAAGGCTATATATGGATTGTAAATCCTTTTGTACTAAAAGGTAAATTTGCATAAGGAAAAAATGTTAACATGTTTTTTTCATGTTTACCCACTTAAAATTAAGGGGAGTGTTGAGGTTTATAATATTAAGTGGGAAGCTTCTTGTTATAAAACCACCAAATGCCCCAGGTTGGATTTTAAAGAGTGGATCATGACCAGTTTCCTTGTATACAATAAGGCGATCCTTTTAAATATTGGTTACATGCACCATGGTAACATTGTATCAAAGTTATATGTGTGAGCATATTTATAAGTCTCATGATCATATGTGTGAAGCAGTTCATAATTACTTAATGAAGGTGTAACTGTATGTGAAATAATGGGAGTGCTGGGTAAAAGTATAGTCTAAATAAAGATAAGTTATTTCTCAGTGGGTTGTTTACCTTTCATGGTTTTCCCACTTAAACCTGGTGTTCTTGTATCATTTAATTTACTATTATTTTCTCTCATCTCTTATTATTACATTCTATAATCTATAATGTATAAACATCTAAATCTATGGTTAACTACATATCATAATCTATAATATTCAGCAATTTATTTTGTGGATCTATAATTTGTTAATTATATCTTCCCTTATAAATCCTAATAGAATTAAACTATTCCACCAGGAGTGCCTAAACTGTTGAAGCTCAAAATTTCACCCGCACCTAAATCTTGAAGTTCCATGGATTTAAGGCAACATGAGACTGTCTCTAAGATATGGGACTTTCTCTTAAGACAGACCTCCATAGAATCTTGGTTCCTTTACCTATTCCTAATTCTAAAACTAATCCTACATCTATAAATGAAGCTATATAATCCTAATATAATAATCCATGGGATCAAGGATAGAATTAAATGCAGAAAAGGGATATCTTAAGCTAAAAGGCGCAATATTGAACCAAGAAAAGGGGGAATAAACTCTCTCAATAAAGGGAAAATTGGGAAATGAGACAAAATAGGGAATACTTGAGTGCCACGGCCCAAAAAAAAAACATTTAACCTTCCATTTTCATGGATCATAATAGAAATAAAACCCTATAAAGGAGATAAAACATGCACCAAAACAACAATAGAGAGGTAATATTACAAATAAAACACAGGATAGGGAAGATAATAGCCATGAAACAAGAATTTTATTACTTCATGAAGATGCATAGTACATTAAAATGAAGGAAGAAGCATAAAATTCCTTCCAGAGGTCCAAATATGATCCCTGCACCTCAAAACACGTAGGAAACACTCTGAATTAATTATATTTAGTATGAGAGGGTCCAACCTTTACAAATGGGCACCTTTATACGATATATAAATAATGAGAGATAGAGAGAGTGAAGAGGAAAAAGAGGGGAGGCATGGATTTTTTTGGCTTAACCACTAAATAAGATGCATTAAACCTTTTAAAATGATCATGGACAACTGTACAAAAGAAAATCAACACATGACCTTCTTTATACCTGACTTCCTAAGGTTGTGTCGAGACAACCGGTATAGAATAGAAATGGATCTATATATGTGGTGATGATTGATAAAAAAATGATGCAATCTTATATCTTCAACAAACAATAACAGGATCTATGAGTCTAAGGCAAAGAATGATCTCCTAAGCTGAAGTGGTGTGATGGATCAATCTGATATAATAGCTTCTCTAAGGCTCTAGTTAATATCGACCTCTGTCGAGATTATATTCACTAATTGTTAAACATGCAGAAAGTTACTTGCGGGTGCCTCATATATATTTCCAAAATAGGTCATGGAAGTGAGAATGAGATGCATAATGAAACCATTGGGACTATGGACGATTTTATGGTCTATTCCAAAAAAAATTTGCCTCATCAGCTACTATTTTCAATAATAAAATTTATACACTGATATCAGGTGGAAGTGGTGATGATCTAAATACTGATACATGTAAAATAGTGTCGATATATAATTGGTTAGTAGGCCTATTAGGTTGTGCGACCTAGGGATCACAACTAAAAAATCGTGGAGGTTGTGGTCCTTACATGGTCATCTGCATAATCAAACCTTGTTTCCAGGAGTATTCCAATAATCATAGGCTTGATTAGCTGCAATATTTAGCGTGTTTAATTGTTAAATATTTTTTGAAAACTTAGAAGGTGTGTATAAAACTAAAAAATGTAGAACCGTATCAATATCGGTCAAGAATTCTAGCCCGTTGAGTTATGGGACCAATGGATCACAACTGTACGTCTTTTCTAGTTGTGAACTATTGATGGTCATGTGGAACAAATTGAATTGATTTGATAAAACAAGCTAACTATTAAAGGAAATTTAATCTATTTTTTTTTGTTTTTTTACAATATATCAAAACAAAATAGTGAAAGAAAAATAATCTAATAAAAGTAATTTTTTTTATCTTGTACAATTTTTAAGCAATACTTCTAATCTAATAAAAAAAAATACAAATAGTTAGCCGGTTGTAGCTAATTACTTGTGTGAATGCGTGAATCTAGATCTAAAAAAACTAATATAATTCAATCAAAAACCCTTCAAACCCTACCTCAGAGGTGGTTAGAAAATCATAACCTTAGAAGATCTATTGTTCCCCACAACTTCCCTGGTAATGTCAAAGAGAAAACTATGTAATGAACTACTCTATTTGTAATTTTTTAATCAATTGAAACAAACGATTTTACTACTCTATTTGATATGTGTTTGCAATG
This sequence comes from Taxus chinensis, assembly GCA_019776745.2. NCBI lineage: Eukaryota > Viridiplantae > Streptophyta > Pinopsida > Cupressales > Taxaceae > Taxus > Taxus chinensis. The sequence goes on along the minus strand of JAHRHJ020000066.1, from coordinate 342,977 downwards.
GATAATTCAGAATTGATAATTTTAGAAATGAAGCAAACAAGAAAATGATTCCAACATGGATAAGAAAGAGCTTTGGCAGATCTAGTTGTATCTATATCTATCCCCTCAGTTTGTTCCTGTCTTTCTTTGTATTTTCATATGAGTCCAAGGGATTGGGAATGCAAGAACAACAATAAGAGAAGACATTTGAGAAATGGTGGCTTGAAGGAGGTTTGGTTACAATGCAAGGAGAAGAGAGATAACACAAGAGATATGAGCTAGGCTATGAAATACCTAGCAGGATTTTGGAAGCAATACTTTACAAGATACACAAAAATTCTCAGGCATTTTTTCTTGAATACAAGCATAGAATATATAGGAATTTGGTTGGGATGTGCCTTCATGCACAAGGAAATAAGAGGAAGTCCAAACTAATTAAATCTATTTAAAACTAGAAGAGGGAAGGAAAACCAAGCAATCAAAACTATTTTTAGATAATTTGTTTCACAAACGCATCCTAACAGTTCACTTAAGTGAAGCATTGCATGTTAAAAACATGCATGACAGATTCTAGAAAAAGTGGGTAGAACCACCACCATGCCTAGGTGGCGGTTTCAGAATGGCCTCCTAGGAAGGGCAGAAGTCTTGCCACTAAAGTCCAAAAAAATCCATAGAATGAAGTGGGAAGCTGAAAGAAAGCATGGAAAACATAAGTACAATCATCTATGAGATAAATATACGCTGTAGATGTGTTTAGGAGCACGAACATGTTCTGAAAGGACATGAATCATCATTGGGGAATTTTTGTAACCATTTTTTTGACAATGCAACACATACAATTTTGGATGCGTACATATTACCCCCTTGGAAAAGTGTCTTATCCATGAAGAGGCATAAAACGTAGAGTCTGAGTATGGTATTCCTAAATTGGGGAGTTAGAAGCTATACCTGACATGCCCGTATGTCGAAATGTCGTTGTCTACACTCCCGCTACCTGCAAGACAAAAAGAAGAATCAAGTGCAGATAGATAAAATATCAAAAAATAAACACTAAATAAAAATGACAAGAGGACTTACCTTTTTTGCAGTGATATAGAGATATACATGTTCCAACACTCCACCATTGTGAACACATACGCTCAAAATGAGGTCAAAACAACATATATATCAAAATAAACTCATTTTTAAATTCATTTGCACATATTTGATTTGGTGATTTTGGAGCTCTGGACCCGCGGTGACTGTTTTTATGAGAGTACAGACAAAACATCTATTATGAGATTGTGATCATGCCCCCACAAGTGGGAGATCGACCCGTGTAGTTTAAGGTTGGTTTTTTTCACTTTTGTGTTTTTAAACCTAAAATTTAAAAATGTTTAAAAGTTTACTTAAGAGGGATCATTTTTGAAATTTCTTGTTTTAAATGAGTCTCTCTAGGGTAGTATTTTATTTAATCTAAAATGGTATTTTTTGTATTTTGGGCATCTTCTATGGTTAAAACATATTTGGTAAATCAGTTCATGACCTTCGCACTACTTTGGGTAGTGGTTCTGAATAGAAAGACCAAAACACATACTAACTTGAATTTTTTTGAGTTTTTGGTTTTTTGTCATGTTTTTTATGAGATTTACTCTTGATATACATTACTAAATTGCTTTTTTTCTATGTTTTGGTGGATGTAGAAGAAGGAGGAATACATCTATTATATTTGTGAGAGGGAGTATGATTAGCTCCCAAAGATTTTAGACCAGTTGACTCAAGACAAGATAGATACCCTCTAGAGGGAAGGTATTTGGAGGATTGCATATGTGCCTCATGTCACTCCTGATAGTCACATACAATGTGACTTGTTTTCTTACTGGGATGTAGACTAGAACACTTTTTGACTGCCAGGTGTCAGGGCTGAGTGGAATATCACCCTACAGAAATTATACTGCATTCTTGGTCTGTTGATACTTGGGAGGAGAATGACCTTGGAGATAGCAAGATCTAGGTTTGTGTTGACTAATTTGGCCACCTACATGGGGGATTTCATTGTATCATTTGGTTCAAATAAGGGGATAAAGGTTTGATCTATTTCCACTACTCCTATTCCCATGATTCATAGAGCTATCATCGGTATCTTGTCCTCACGGTTATCGAGGACAAGGGAGGTGATACTCTTCTTTATTAATAGGCTCCCATCATCATATAGATTGAGGGGCATGGCCGCATCTATGCTTGAGGAGTAGAAATCCTTGATACCACCTATCATGATCTATAAAGGGTTATCAGGTTATAGGGACAATTATTGAGCCATCCCATGCTAGTCATGAGCTAGGTATATGAGTGTATTACCCCTTATGGGAGGGGAATACTAGTGCAGGACCTGGGGGCTGTCTGAGAAGCTAGGTGGACAGTGATGTCATTTATTTTGATTCCAAATCAGCCAACATCTTCTCTGACTATGGTGGACATGGTTGCCACACATTACTAGGATATGGTAGGGTTATGGTGGCAGAAGACGACCATAGTGGTAGCTTTCTCCACTACTGGTCAGTTAGTTGACATGCTAGGGAGAGTTGAGATTGACCCTTTTAACTGAGTTCCTCAGTGGTTTGGCCTCCCTTATGTTGATATGCTTCCTCTAGTAGTACCTATATATATGACTATTTAGGAGGCCTAGAACCTCCCTAGAGGAGATCCTAGTTAGACATGGTTACTCCATGGGTGACTTAAAGTTAGGCAAGTGGCACATGACCGATGATTAGCTAGTCCCCCTCGAGCACCCATACTCCAGATTGAGGCATCTCCCACTCCCAGTGGAGAATAGGATGAGCCCATTAACGTAGACTCCAACTTTGACGATTACATAGGAGATTATATCGAGGAGGATTTAGTTGGAGAGGGGATAGGTGACGAGGGGGGGTTATGAGGTGAGGTTGGCAGGACAGCTCACATGGAGGCATAGGAGAGAAACCCTGAGTGGCATGACACTCAGGATATTATTAGAGAAGAGCAAGAGGAGGTGAGTGTGAAGAGAGAGACCTTGGTCTTGGAGGGACCACTTCCTTGAGATAGAGAGGGAGATGATGAGTCTATGATATGATAATGTCTCACCTCTGGCTTTAGGGAGACCCCTCAGCCACTAACAGTAGCTACCACTGATCCTACTTAGATACTGTTGACAATCATCCTTAATGGATGGATCGTCAAAGTCGTAGGAAACCTTAGGTTAGTGGGACATGAGCCCTAAAGAGACATCCAGATTTTAAAGAAGCTGGCTCTTCTCTGAAGTGTGAGATGAGGGTTATAAAAATGAAAAAAAAACATGAATTTTAAAGGGGATGATGCACAAAACAAGCCCTCTAAGAGATCAATCAAGACCAAAACTGTCTGGAAAATGGAAATGGTGAACGACTGTAAAGGGTGGTCGTAATGCACCACAGGTCAGAAAAGACACACAAAACACTACCTCAAACTACTCAAGTGCAACTTCAAAGATAGCAACAACATTGGAAGATGCATGATTTCTACATGAAAATAAAGGTGATCAAAGTCAATAAATATATGCAAATGATGTATAGAAAGCACCACAAGACATATATATTACTCCAACAATTGTGCACAATATTACATTAGAAAAGAGACAAGATTTCTGTTACAAAACCTAGGAAAAAGGATAGAGCTTTAGACCCCTATCTTTTACAATAGGGGGAATGATACTGAGAAGAAACCGACTGACTCCCATATTTGTTTACTAATTCTATCTACTTCCTCTCTCTTTTGCGTAAAATATATGAAAAGAAATAGGAGGAAGAAGAGAAGATAAGAAGCCCCCCTAAACTCCTTTTTAAGTGACTTCAATTATGATAAAATGGAGTGAAGTGATAGGAACAGATTTCTCGAGATATTTTCTCTTACTTTCCCATTATTTTCCCCTTCTAAATGGTGAGATCCATGGCTATTTAATGCATCTTTAATATCCTGCAACTGAATCCTTCAATATGGACTCTCTTGTTGAGGAACATCCCTTCGACTCTTTATTACATAATCAGATATTTTGATCCCTTGTGTATTGGTTCCCGACCTCATGACTCAAATGATATGTATTTTTTTGCTATACTGAAATGACCCTTTGATTACAGGTGAATAACTTGAGTCTTCATCGGTTGGCATTCTTCACATGGGGACTACACATTAATTCACTACTGAAATGAAAAGCTAGATGACCCTTCACCTCCAAACCTTTGAAAAAAATTTGAGTAATTAAATATTATAGATAAGTCTCATAATTACTCATAAGTGATACATGGCTTGTCATCTTTTGTGACCTGCTTCGAAACTAGAGTCCATTTCTTACCGGATCCACATGGGAAATCCACGCATCCTCAATATTTCTTCTACCCTTTTTTTTTTTTGCGATTTGATAATGATTTTCATTGCACATTAATACAAGGACCCTCTCTTAGTGGGCCCCTTATTATTGACTCTACATGGAAGTTCCATGGGGTTTGGGATTTTACTCCACCCTCTTTCTTTTGGGAATTGTGTCAAGATGACACATGGTGCCCTCCATGAGCAAGCCATTTTATTCCTTTAGGAAATCAAAGTAACTTGCTGCATATAACGTTAAAAATACCTTTTGAGTGGGGCCCCTATAGTTGGCTCCACATGGAAACCCCACAGGCTTCCAAGGCTTTATGTCTTGCTTTGAATTTTGAAGTTATGATGGTTTGACACTTGGCATCGTTTGCCATCCCGCCCGCTCTGCATTCCTTGTGTTTTGGCTAAGTTCCTTCCATTCAGCGAAGATTTAGCTCCGAATAGGCTTTGAAAACATAGGAGCATTTCTGGTTGTGGAATTTTAGATAACATTTTGGTGACTCACTGGTACCATTAGCCAACTGAATGAAAAGAACCCACAATCTCCTGCTATTAGATTGGTCTGGAACTATGCTTTGAAGCCACTACGAATCTGAGATCGTAGTAATTTTGAATTTTGTAAAGCCTTCAAGTTGTTGACCGATTCTTGCACCTTCTTACTCTCATGAAAAAACTTTTGTAATCTATTTTTTGTTAGAATAGAAAATTTAAAAGACAGCCAACTGAATCTTCTGACTAGTTTTAGTTACTTTGCATTTTCTTGAAGTGAAGCTTACAACTGACTCATCCAACTGTGAATTCTTCATTTATTCAGATTCTTAATAGGATATGGCTCATCCTTTTTAGAGTAATATAAGCACGGGCCTATACAAAGACAAAACATACATGGCTCAAATGAGTCATGCAGAGTGTGCAGAAGAACTTATTTTGTTGAAAGCAATCTACTCCTACTCCTAATCTAACTATTTTGGTACAAGCTACACAAAACTTGAAACAGGAAAGAAAAAATAACTTCTTTTTGTTATGACGTGAGGCCATATGCTTAATTTAGCTATTGATGTGGCTTGTAACAAGAGTGAAAAATTACCTTTCACTCTTCCACCCATGGTGTCAGTGAACAAAATTAATACCTCCTTAAGATGATTCTCTCTTGGTTGGCGGTGTTGTAGCTGACCCTTGGGGTCTTGAAAATTATCCTCATGTTCTGCAGTGATCATGACTGGTGTTAAGGCTTCCCTTGGTCTTGAGGAAGACCATTCTTTGGTTGGATTTAGTCTGACTCTTTTCTTTTGCCCATTGTTTTGGATTACATCTTTTGGAATGCCGATTTTATGTAGGCTTCTCTTAAGGGTGACATCCCTATCCTCTACTTCTTATTTTTTTAGTAGTTTTTTCGGAGAACTCAGGATATTTGATTGAAAGTAGAAATCTCTCAATAATACTTTCTTCTATAGTCCTAAGACTAGTCCCAGGGGAGCTGTTATGAGCGGAAGGCTGCCTTTGTTGCGTAATTGATGAAGTGGTGAAGATTGTTATTTCTACGGAACCTTCTTCATCGATCCATCAACCTAAATTTGATAAGCACTCAAGCTTATCTTATTCATCCTCTGTCAAAGTTTTATGCTTTGGTATGATGGCTTTTGAGTCTAGAAATTATCCATCGTATGTGGCTTCATCTTGCAGCATGAAGCCTGTTGAAAAATAAAATTCCAGGGAAACTACTTTGTGGGGTGGACAAACAGAAGAAATTTTTATAGCCTCTCTTCTACTCAACTTGTGATACAAACCTCCTCATCCCATATCAATTCTGACCATATGATCCTCTTCTTTTGGATTTGGAGCCATTTTTTACTGGTGTGGGGGGTATATCTATTGGAAGAAAGAAGGAGGGTAGGATGGGTGGCTTGGAGTTGGACAAAGGGAGGATTCCTTGGTGGTAATGAACTCATGATTGCAAAAATTCATAGGATGAAGATAAATGGAAGACAAGGAAAGAAAGATGAGTGGAAATGGATGAGAGGGAGGTCTACGAGCTTTTGTAATGATTTTTCCAGACCATTTGGAGTCACTGGATGTGCTCTACAACTATCATCATTGAAGTTCAAACTTTATCAATAATAGACCAAGTCGATACCATGCTAAAATATCACTCTGAGTCCTCCCACTGGGCGTGCCAAAAGAACTATTGACGATCATCCTTGGTAGATGGACTATCAGAGTCGTAGGAAACCTTAGGTTAGTGGGACGTGTGCCCTAAGGAGACCTCCATATTATAAAGAAGTTGGCTCTTCTCTGAAGTATGAGATGAGGATTAGAAAAATGAAACAAAACATAAATTTTAAAGGGGAGGATGTGGCAAACGAGTCCTCCAACAGATCAATTGAGACCACAACTATCTGAAAAAGGGAAATAATGAACGACTCAAAAAGGGTGGCTGAAATACACCATAGGTCTGAAAAGTCACATAGAACACTACCTAAAATTACTCAAGCAAAGATTCAAAGATAGCAACAACATTGGAAGATTCACAGTTTCTACATGAAAATAAAGGCAATCAAAGTTAATAAAGATATACAAATGATGTATAGAAAGCACCACAAGACAGATATATTACTCTAACAATTATGCACAGTATTACGTTAGAAAAGAGGCAAGATTGTTGTTACAAAAACCAGGAAGAAGGCTAGAGCTTCAGACCCCTATCTTTTACAATAGGGGGACATGAGACAGAGAAGAAACTGACTGAGTCACAAATATATATACTAACTCTATCTAATTCCTCTCTCTTTTGTGTACAATATATATATATATATGAGGAATAAGAGAAGATAATAAGCCTCCTACACTACTTTCTAATTGATTTCAAATATGATAAATGAAATGAAGTGATAGGAATAGATTTCATGAGATATTTCTCTTACTTTCCCATTATCTGCCCCTTTTAAAGGGTGAGATCCATGCCCATTTAATGCATCTTTACCATCCTCCAACCAAATCCTTCAAGATGGACTCACTTTTTAAGGAACATCCCTTTGGCTCTTTATTACATAATCAGATAGTTTGATCCCTTATGCGTTAGTTCTCGGCCTCATGACTCAAATGACATGTATTTTGTCGTTATACTTAAATGATCCTTTATTTACATATGAATAACTTGAGTCTTCATTTGTTGGCATTATTCACACGGGACTATGCATTAATTCTCTACTGAAATGACAAGCTAGATGAAACTTCACCTTTGACCCTTTGAAAAAGTCCTGAGAAATAAATCTTATAGATAAGTCTCATAATCACTCATACATGATACATGGCTTGTCATCTTTTGTGACCTACTTTGAAACTAGAGTCCATTTCTTTCCGGATCCACATGAGAAGTCCGGTCATCCTCGAGATTTTTTCTACCCTTTTTATTTTTCACAATTTTGTAATGAGGCTCATTGCACATTAATACGAGGACCCTCTCTTAGAGGGCCCCTTATTATTGACTCCACATGGAATTCCTGCGAGGTTTGGGATTTCACTCCCCCTCTGTATTTTTGGAATTGCATCAAGATGACACATGGCACCCTCTATGAGTACGTCATTTTGTTACTTCAGAAAAGTAAAGGACCTTGCTGCATATAATGTTAAAAACTACTTTTGGGCAGGGCCCCTATAATTGACTTCACGTGGAAACCTCGTGGGCTTCCAAGGTTTTATGTCTTGCTTTGAATTTTGAAGTTGTGATGGTTCGACACTTGGCATCATCTGTGAGATAACTCTACATTCCTTGTGTTTTGGCTAAGTTCCTTCCGTTTGGAGAAGATTTGACTCCGAATATGCTTTGAAAGTGTAGGAACCTTTCTGGATGTGAAATTTTAGATAACATATGCCTTGAGATTCAAGTACGTTGATACTCTTCCCTTGAATTTTTTAGTTGGAAATGTTAGTTGGTATTTTTTTTTTTGTAATTTTTCTAACTTGTCATTTCTTCTTTATTTATTTTTTTGCAGTGAATGCATAGGAGTGGTGAGAGCTTATTCAATGGGTGTGCATGGATACCATGTTGATCCCCTAATGAAAGACCCAAGCCGAGATGACTAAGGATTCAAGCCAGCCACTAGCAATCGGAAGACACACTAATGTGTTTGCACCTATCTAGAGAGCAGTAGAGGTGATGACCTCTCTTCGTACTCAGGTAACTAGGTATGAGGCAGCTGAGAGATTGATGAGATGGAGTCACTCTCATAGAGAGACCATGGCTATTGGCCACCACCATAAGCACTCCCATCATTCAGTTAGTTCTCATTGACGTATCCACAGTAGGAGTCCCAGACACGGCCGAGCACCATCCAAGGGATCCCATAGCGAATGATAGACCATTGGGCCTTTTATTTCTTTGTTGTCATTTTGTCATGCTTTATATGATTTTTTTGTATATTTCGGGCTCATTGCAAGAATTTTGACCATGCCTAGTGTGTGATGGCATTGTACACAAAACTTGATTTATTATGATATATATAGACTCTTCTTTTTGGTTTAGTAATTCTTTGTATCTGAGTTGACTTCCTCTAGGGTCACTTTGCATGTGTACTCTAGATGTTTAGAAATTTCATTTTTATATGCTTTTCAGAATGTATGAAGTGGATATAAATGCTAATAGAATGATTTCTTTCTTTTTTTTTGTTTTGTAATTTTCATATACAATAATGCAATCACATTATAATGTTGAACTTTAGTATCTCTGAGAAACTTTTGGTACTTCCTATTGTTTTGAAAAAAAAAACATGGTGAAAGAGTGATATGTTAAATGAATGAACTTTCCCCACTCATGACTTCATGTAACTAGTAAGATGCGAGAGATCAACACCAAGATCAAGAAAGGGCACAAGCTATAAATTTTTTTTGAATGGTAATGATGAGAGAAAGACAAGGATTTGACCAAAACCAAATTGAGACACTACAACCTCACTCTACTCAAGTTTTCTTCATAGTTTAGAGTGTGAATTGCTTTCCAGTTTATCTAGAATTAGATCTGTAGATGGCCACTTGGTTGACAAAATCTGATTTTTAGGTTTTAAGCCCTTTTGGAATTTTGGACATCTAATTCACTTTGTTTTGACTTATGATTTCACAATATTTGAATTAATTGTTTCTAACTTTCAAGTTTTTTTCAAAGAGACCCCCTACACTTTTCCCCATGCTACTAGTAGGAAGTATGGGCTCATCACCATGAAAAATTCATAAGCAAGTAAGGGAATTTCTCTCCTTTCCTAAACCTACATCACCAGTAAGAGACACAAGCTCAACACAGAAGGGTGGTAGGGAAAAGAAATGTGTAAATAAAAAAATTTCTGTGCATTTGCATTTGACTTATTTATCTAGGAAATATGGCTAGAATGTTCTTATTTCCAAATAGATGTTTATGTGATAGATGTGACACCATTAAGCTTCTAGAACATACAATAGGCAAAGACACCTAACCTAGAAGAAATCATAAGCAGAACCAAGTATACAGGCCTTGGTATGGTTATCATCAAATCTTTTTCTTAGCTTACTTGAATTGATGTAATGATTCGTAAACAATTGATGACACTGTGGAGACTTTTAGAGGTATGATTTGAATATTTTTTCCAATGTTTTTAGAAGGTTTTAGGAATTTCTATAAGAATAAGTCCCTTGATGACAAATTTTACAAAATGAACTTGCAGATGAAAATACAATGCAAATGCATTAATATACATATGAAAATGCTCAAGGATCATGTGTAATACCTCTTTAGGTGAAGATATTTTTATAGATTCACTAAACTCCTCACCCTCTAGTGTACATAGGTAAAATGCCCCTTTTTTGTAGTCTTCTATTACTTGATATGGACCCAACCACCTAGGCCTGAATTTCCTTCCTTCGCTGGTATTTTTGTCTATTCGGCTATCAAGTCTCAAAACCAAATCTCTCCCTCATATATTTCATTCTCGTAGACTTTCTTGTTTTATTATGGAACCATTTGGTCAGTGTAAATGCAATGGAAAATCAAATTTAACTATCAATTGTTCACACAACATTTCTTTGCTTTGTATTGATTTTCAATTTAAAAATTGAGTGATTATATCCTTTTGTATTTTTAATAAAAGAATTAAAACTGCAAGTACTGTGTAAAAATATAGAAAAATGAAGAGAATTCACCAGCAATTTGACACAAAATTGATAACAGAGTTCGGTGCTTGAGGCCTACGTTTCCAAGTCCAGTTGAATGGGATTGATCTATTAAAATATTGAAAATAATTCTTTAAAAATAATTCTACAAAATGATAACCTTCTTATAGTCTTCCTCTATAAAAAAAAATAGGGGTTTCTTTTTACTTCTCCTCAAAATTCCACTCCTAGCTCAAGTTATGAGCATTTCAATATTTAGCACAGTCCCGAATGCTATTCAAATAAAATAAAGACTCCTTTTATAATGTTTCTAAGCCCACTAGCATACCGGCTGGGCACTTATATCATTTTACATGGGAGGATAGAGGTTCCAATCTCCTCCAGCACATTTCTTCTTATCCCAAGGGAACAAAATCCCACATTTGGTGCATGAAGAATAGGGGGCGGTTTTAAATAGTTGGGTAGTGCAATTTTAAGATGGCTTAAGAGCCACCTTAGCCACCTTGTGAAGTGGGATTTGTTGGCATTGGATAAGTGTGGCATGGATAAGATATGGATATAATGTTGTTTAGGCAATTTTTAACTTTGACTTGGCATAATGCTGTGGAATTAATATATGAAGGAAGTTTGGATAAATGCATGGAATATGGAATTAAATAATGCGTGGAATATGGTAATTGCATAGTTTAAAATGGCATATCAAATTAGTCCCACATGCATAGCAAAAATGCAATTAGAGGCATATATATACACAAGTTGGTATAGTGATAATAATGAGAAGGAGGCCAAGACACCCCTCCATAATCGAGTGTGTCAAACCTGGCTGAGGGCCCCTAGCCAGTAAATAGCGGGGTCCATTTGTCCATGAATGAGTGTCCAAGACCGGTTCCCAAAAACCACTTTTAGTCCTCGTCACACAAATTGTCCACGTGTCACATTTAATTGAAACACTTGGCGAGTGTGCACATGTCCAACCTGCACAAAACTCCCAAATTTTGCCAGTTGCCCAAAAATTTCAGCAGACTATAACTTTTGCAAACGAACTCTGTTTCCTGCAAACGAGATATCGATGGAATCATATAATTTTTCTCCACAATTTAAAAAATGACTACAACTTATTCTGAGAAGATCTTAGATCGGTGTTTCTCTGTGAGGATCCTCTGGATCATTCCTCCCCACTGAGAAAATTTTGGACCCCAAAAGTCAACTTAATTGGTGAATAGGTGAGGGTATTTCTCCCTCACCTTTCCAGTTTCCATCCATTTAGCCTTGTTTGGATGCATGCCTTTGAACCCAACACGAAGATACTCAATATCACCCCTTCATGAAGTTCTTACTTTCCTATCCAAAATGATGTCTTCTTGCAACTCATCAAGATACTCAGGAGAAAAATCATCAATGGAAGGCATTATGTTAGCATCATCATGATCAAAAATCATAGGCGGTTCATACAATCTTAAATTCTCAACATTTACAACTGAGTAGATTTGCATATATGGAGGTAAATCTAACCGGAAAGCGTTGTTACCAATTTTTTCCAATATTTGGAATGGACCATACCGTATAGGTTTCAATTTTTTACCTTCACCTATCAGTCTTTCCTTGCTGATGTGAAGCCAAACTGAATCACCAACTTTGAACTTGTGATCAGTTCTATGTTTATCATGCCTGGATTTGTACTTAGCCTGACTTTTCTCCAATTGTTCATAGACATACTGATGAACCTGTTGAATTCTCTGCACAAATATTTTAGCCTTGTCAGAATCACTTGAACCATTTACAACAGTTTCATGTCCATAATATACATCTAAAGGAGAATTAGGTAGATATCCATAACAAGTCTCAAATGGAGACTTCAAAGTAGAAGAATGTAAGGCACGATTATAAGCATGTTGCACATAATAAAGATGTTCATCCCATAATTTAGGATGTTTGCTACTATAGCCCCTAAGTAATTGTACCACTGTGCGGTTTACAACCTCTGTTTGACCATCAGTCTGTGGATGAAAAGTAGTGCTCTTTTTCAGTTTTGTGTCCATTAACCCCCACAATGTTGACCAAAATTCCCCAAGAAATCTAGAATCCTGATCAGATATAATTGAAGTAGGTAAACCAAAATGAACCCAAACAAACTGAAAAAACAAATGTGCAGTTCCCTCACCAGTTATTTGTTTAGTACATGGAACCAACACACACATTTTGCTAAATCTATCCACTACCACATATAAGTAATCATGTTTCTTCCATGTCATGGGCAAGCCTCCTACAAATTCCATGGAAACACTTTCCCAAGGCCTTGTTGGAACAGGAAGAGGAGTGTAAAGTCCTAATTTCCTATTACTTGGCTTGCTTGTGGCACAAAGAACACATCCCTTAATATACTTGTTTACATGTTCATGCATTCTAGGCCAATAACAATATTTCTGTAAATGTGCAACTGTCTTACTAACACCAAAATGCCCAAAATAAGAGAAGTATGTGCTTCCCTAATCATATGCACACATTCATTTTCTGGAATACAAAGTTTTCCAGAATGATATAACAATCCTTCATGCAAATGATAATCTTTTTCTCCTACTTGTTTCCCACTTACTAGATCCTCATACACTTCTCTAAAATCAACATCATTAACATATTGTTCCTTGTAACTAACATGAGCCAAAGAACTATGTTGCAAAAGAATAGATGCTACTACCACTGGTGGTCTAGATAACATGTCGGCAACCTTATTTTGAATACCTTTTTTATACCTGATTACAAGATGAAATTGTTGCAAAAATCCCATCCACCTGAAATGTCTAGACTGCTGCAATTTGGTTTGTGTTTGTAAGTACTGAAGCGGTTGATGGTCAGTATGTATAATTTTTTCTTTTCCCATTAAATAATGCTTCCACTTTTTAACACTTTGAACCAAAGCATACAACTCTTTATCATAAGTTGGATAGTTTCTTACTGCACTTGTAAAGGTTTCTGAATGGTAACACACTGGTCATTTGTTCTGCATCAAAACTGCCCCCATTGCGTAGTCACTAGCATCTATCTCAATCTCAAATGAATGTTGTAAATCCGGAAGTGCCAAGATCGGAGTGGTACTTATCTTCTCTTTCAGTGTATCAAAGGCTTTTTGTTGTTTTCCTCCCCACTGAAAGACCTGTTTAATACTTGTCAAAGCATGCAAAGGAGATGCAATATATGAGAAGTTAGCAATAAATTTTCTCCAGTACTGAACTGCACCTAGAAAACTCCTAACTTCCGTCACATTAGTGGGTCTAGGCCATTTCACAATAACCTCTATTTTTGCAGGATCAATTCTCAATTCTCCATTTCCTACAATATAACCCAAGTAAATTAAAGATGTTTTTCCAAATTCACATTTTGACATCTTCAAATACAATTTCTCTTTCCTTAGTGCATCTAAGACTTTCTGGATGTGTTTAACATGTTCATCCCATGACTTACTGAAAATAAGAATATCATCTAAGTAGACAATAACTGAAATTATCAATGAATGGTCTAAATATATCATTCATAACTCTCATGAATGTTGCTGGTGCATTGCACAAACCAAAAGGCATCACTAACCATTCAAACAATCCCTGTTTCATTTTAAAAGTAGTTTTCCAAACATCACCTTCTGCAATTCTTACTTGGTGATAACCACTTCTTAAGTCTAACTTAGTGAAATAAATTGCATTCTTTAATTGATCCAGTAAATCATCTATTCTAGGAAGAGGGTAACGATTCTTTATAGTAATCTTGTTTAAAGCACAGAAATCAACACACATTCACCAAGTGCCATCCTTCTTAGGAACCAATATAATTGGTGAACCACATGGGGATGTACTTGGATGAATTATACCTTGAGCCAAAAGTTCCATTACCTGTCTCTTGATTTCCTCATTCTCTACTACTGACAACCTATACATTCCGATATTGGGAAGAGGTGCATCCTGAAGCAACTGTATCTCATGTTGAACCCCTCTTTTGGGAGGTAGACCTTGTGGATCCTGAAAAACATCATCAAAATGAGAAACAATTTTTACCAATTCATCCTTATGTTTCAGATCACAATCTCAAAAGCCATCTCATGTTCTTTCTCTTTGGCTTTGACCACCATGAGCACAAAAAATTTTTGCTTGAGTTTACAAGCCTTTTCATTTGACCTGTAGTTACCAAGGATAGATTATTCTTTTCATGGTGAGCTCTAACAATAAACTCAATTCCATCCTTTACAAGAAAATATTTATTTTCTTCCCTATAGAAGATTGCTTTACGATCATACAAATAAGGACTTCCCAAAACCACCCCACAAATATCCAAAGGAACTACATCCAATTCAACCTCATCTATAAACTTGTCTGTAATGGCAAATCTGAAAGTACAAGTTTTAGTTACCTGCAGTTTTGCATCATCACAAACCCAGCCCAAAGGATAAGGCTTAGGATGTGGTTTAGTTTTGAGTCCTAGTTTCTTAACAACCTCCTCAGAAATTAGATTAGCTTGAGATCCACTATCAAAAAGAGTATCAATTTTTGTATGCTTTGAAATTACTCTAATGTGGAAAAGCTCATTCCTTTTCTTATCATCATGTATAGTTTGTTTACTAGAAGAAGATGCAACATTTGTAGTACTATTGTTGGAAATTGAAAGAGTTGATTTACCTTGAAAACTCATAGCTGTGATCTTGGTTTCATCACCTGAATCAGAACCAAGATCATGAACTACAGTGTTTGTTTTCTTTTCTTTTCCTTTCTTAACCATCCATTTAGGTTTCTTTTCAGGATGTAATTTCCAACATTTAGACTCATCATGGTTTTTTTTACAATGATTACAAAATGGTTTTTCATCTTCCTTCTTAACAGTAGAGTTTGTTTTATGCTTACCCTTTCCTTTTCCTTGTTCTTTCAAACCTTTTCCTTTAGATTGCTTGTTCTTTTGATTAAAAGAAGAGAAAGAGGACTCCTTTGTCATTTTCCCTCGTGCTTCCAAATGGGTTGCTTGAACACATACTGCATCAAGATTAGTAGGACCTAAAACAAGTATCATATGCCTTAGATAACTATGCAATCCACCAATATATTTAAGCAGTGTTTCTTCTGTGTTTAGGGAAATTCCCAGAATTAGAGCCCTTTTCCTAAATTCTTGTGTGTATTCTTGAACACTTTGTCCCTTAGTTTGTCTTAATGTTTGCCAATCCATCATAGCTTGTTGCTTATAACCAAGAGGATAAAATTGTTGCCTAAGATTTGAAACAAATTCAGACCAAGAAGTGATTTCTATACCTTTGGTTTCTTCCACTTCTTGAAGCTTACTCTCCCACCAAATGAGTGTTGTGCCACCCATCCAAAGAGTTTCCAAATGAATCTTTGCTTCATCATCAACAATTCTCTGAACCCTACAATATACTTCTATCTGTTGACCCAGTTATCCAACTTCTCTGCATTTAGCTCTCCAGTATACATAGGCAATTCAAACTTGATATCTAACTTTAATGAAGGAAAATCAGATTTTAAAGGTCTCTTTTTGGAATATCAGAACTAGAGATTTCTTCTTTCTTACCTTCTCTAGTTCCCTTTTCCCTTTGTCTATCTTGGTACATTTCTTCCACCATTTCCTTCATCTGTAGGAATGATTGACGAAATTTTTCTTCCTCTCGATCCGCCATTGTAGGACTTTGAGATCATCTGGTACCAATTTTGGGATCTCCTTCAACTAACTCTCCTTCACCCTTCTTAGATCGAGACCTTGTTAACATCCAAAACACAACTTGCAATCCAAAAACGTTAATCTGAACCAAAAATTGGTCAAAACTAGCTTTGATACTAGTGATCTGAAAATCAAATTTAACTAGAAATTGTGCACACACTTTTCTTTGCTTTGTATTGATTTTCGATGTAAAAATTGAGCATTATATCCTTTTTATATTTTTAATAAAAGAATTAAAACTGAAAGTACTATGCAAAAATATTTAAAGAAATGAAGATAATTCACCAGCAATTTGACACAAGAATTGATAACGGAGTTCGGTGCTTGAGGCCTACGTCTCCAGGTCTGGTTGAATGGGACCGATCTATTAAAATCTTGAAAATAATTCTTTACAAAGAATTCTACAAAATTATGACCTTCTCACAGTCTTCCTCTATCAAAAATAATAGGGGTTGCTTTTTACATCTCCTCAAAATTCCACTCCTAGCTCAAGTTATGAGCATTTCAATATTTTACACAGACCTAAATGCTATTCAAATAAAATAACACTCCTTTTATAATGTTTCTAAGCCCACTAGCATACCGGTTGGGCACTTATCCTTTTACATGGGACCTAGGTTCCATTCTCCTCCCTCCACTGCATTTGTCTTATCTCCTTAGGGATTTGTAGAATTTTATCCCACATTTGGCGCATGAGGAATAGGGGGAGGTTTTAAAAAGGTTGGGCAATGCAATGTTTAAGTGGCTTAAGAGCCACCTTAGCCGTGGGAAGTGGTTGTTTGATTTGTTGGCGCATGGATACATTTGACCTGGCTTAATGGGATTTATGCACATATTTAGTAATGTTTGTTTAAAACTTTGCTTGGCATAAGGCGTATTTTGGGATTAATATAATAATGGAATATGGTTTAGCAATTAAATGCGTGGAATAAAAATAAAATGTGTGGAATATGGTAATTGCATAGTTTAAAATGGCATACCAATTAGTCCCACATGCATAGTAAAAAGTAAAAATGCAATTAGAGGCATATATATACACAAGTTTGTATAGTGATAATATGAGAAGGAGGCCAAGACACCCCTCCATAATCGAGTGTGTCGAACCTGGATGAGGGCCCCCAGCCAGTAAATAGAGGGGCCCATTTGTCCGTGAACGAGTGTCTAAGACTGGCGTTCCCAAAAACCACTTTTAGTTCGTCACAAAAATTTTCCACGTGTCGTAATATAATTGAAACACTTGGCGAGCGTGCACACGTCCAACCTGCACAAAACTCCAAATTTTTCCAGTTGCCTGAAAATTTCAGCGGGCTATAACTTTTGCAAACGAGCTTTGTTTCCTGGAAACAAGATATCAACAGGAATCGTATAATTTTTCTCCACGCTTTAAAAATGACTACAACTTATTCTGAGAAGATCTTAGATCAGTGTTTCTGGCCAGAAGTAGCCCATCTGATGTATCTTCTGAGTAGTGGTGTGGCCACCAAAGTGACCTCCACATACTCCACTATGTGATTCATAAAGAATATTTTCAGATTCTTCTTCATCAACACATCTTAACAACATTCCATCAAAGGCTCTACGATAGAGAAATTGTTCAAGGATGACACACTTGGCAATTATAATACACAACCATCTTCTTTCTTGCGATGTTGCCCCTTCTAGATATGTATGGCCCACTATGAAGTTAATGATGTTAGTGTACCATGGACACACAAAAATGGGAGGCTTAGTCTCAAAAAAATACACACACTCATCGAGGAAGTCTAAATTTACTAGATCACCTCCATCTAACGGGTTGTCAGCCAACCAATCCGTAATGATTTGTCCTTTGACGAATTTTTGATTAACAAATGTTAACTAAAATTCACCCATCAGAGTTATAAAGTGACCAAATTTCCTAGATAAGGACCCTTACATGAGAAATGTCCGCATGTGATCTGGTTTAACAATAACCTATATTTCTTGGTTTAGTATGTAATGTCTTAAGTGCTTTGTCACAAAGACTATAGCAAGGAATTCCTTTTCTGCTTGTTTATACTGTGTCTCATAATCAAGAAATGTCTGAATAATGAAATAGACCACACGTTCTCGTTTATCATCATCTTCTTGATCCAACATGCAGGCTAATGAGACATCCATAGCTCATGAATATAGGATCAAGGGGCGATCTGACCTAGGTGGCATGAGTGTGGGAGGAGATAATAAGAACCATTTAACCGACTCAAATGCTTCATTATATTGTTCCGTCCAATCAATGCAATAATCATTTTTCAACAAATTGTTGATTGGGTGAATAGAAAAGGTCAAATTAGGGATAAAACTTTAGATTTTACCATGTTTTACAAGGAAAGATCTGATGCCAGACTCGTCTTATGGTGGAGTCATTTCCAGCACAGCTCAAATTTTGGCTGGGTCTACATCGATCCCTCATGAAGATATGATGTATCCCAAAATCTTGCCTCCCTTTACACTGAACACACATTTTTTTGGATTCAATGTGACATTGTATTCGATTAAGCAAGAAAGGATGATACGAAGCATCTCTGGGTGATCACAACCATTTTTCTAGCCTTAGTGAGAAGGTCATCCACGTAGGATTCCATAATCTTATGTATAAGATCATGAAATATATAATTCATCACCCGTTGGTACATGGAACCAACATTCTTAAGCTCAAATGGCATGACAACATAATAATAGGTTCCCCAAGGAGTTATGAATGTATTTTTGGCCTGATTCTCCTTAGATATTCTGATTTGATTGTACCCAAAAAACCCATCCATGAGAGACAACAACTCAAAACCAGTTGTCACATCGACAATAACATCGATGGATGGTAATGGGAAATCATCTTTCAGACATGCCTTGTTGATATCTTGAAAGTCTATGTAAATGTGGATCTTTCCATTCTTCATGAGAATGGGGACGATATTAGACATCCATTACGAGTAGTCTAATGACATGATGAACCCTACATGCAGGAGTTTCATCACCTCTTCCTTCACCTTGAGAGCCACCTTTGGCTTCATGGGCCTTGAATTTTTGCTTAATTGGCTTAACATCTAGCTTAGTAATGAGGTTGTGAACTGTAATGTGTAGCACAACTCCCATCATTTCCTTGTAGCTAAATTCGAAATATTTTTCATGCTCCTTGAGGATTTGGGTATGTATTACTACTTCCTCTGGGGTTAGAGAGGATCCCAACTTCAAGATTTTTGGGTCCTCCTCCATCCCGATGTTTATATCAATCATTTCCCTTCGATTAAGGAGGCATTTCCTTCCTCAAACTCAGGTGGGGCTAGAGGTAACTCTAAATCCCCCTCTTCTCCTACCTCATAAATTTCAAGATCCTTCCCAGAGGAAGATTATATCATGGGATTTCCAAAATAGGAAGAAGAATGTGGGATTAGGGAAAGATCAACCTCATGATGAGTAAGATGTAATTCTAAAAATTGTTTAGATATCCCAAAGTTTCTTTATCATTGTCAACGTGGTTTGAGATGATAAACTCATTCTCAGCTTCTATGTATGTCAACATTGGGGTTATTGGTATTTTATGAACCAAAGGTTTAGCGTGAACTGAAACCGTGAAGTTTGTATCTTCCAACTCACTGTTTGGAGTGAAGCTGGAAGTAGAAGTTGCTATAGAGTCTGCAAGAAGTTTTTTTTCCTCATGGAATTTCTTCAATCGATATGAAGTCAAACCCCTTTGTTAGATTTAGACACTGTTATTTTATAGAGTTGTAGAATGCTCAGCTCTAGTCTCATATACCTGTCAGATACTTGATTTGTGACCAATTGTGAATCACCTAACACCCTAATATTACCAAGCACCAATCCTTTTGGCTACAATGAGACCAAGAAGGAGGGCTTCGTATTCAACCCCGTTATTTGTACATTCAAAGTTTAACTTGAAGGCAAAAGGCAGAATCCTTCCCTCAGGAGAGGTAAGGATCACACCTGCCCTGACACCAAAACAACATTTGGCTCCATCAAAATGGAGAGTCCAACAGTTACTTGGAAAAATGGATGTTGGATCATTCTTTGTATCTTCTTCATTTACCTCAGTTACTTCCACCATACAAACTTCATCTACTGGAAGAGAACTCGAGTCCCAGGGTATGTCCCATACCCATAGAATCGAATGGAAGGAGAATAGGTAAATCCTTCTCCAATAACTCGACAATATTTTTAGTAGTTCATAATGAAACTGTCTCTATGATGAAAGTTTCATCTTTGACTGCAGGAATGCCTTCAATCAAACCCGTAGTTTCTAATTCCATTGTAGGAACCAACTTTTCTTCTGAGCATTGAAGCTTGTAGGTTTTTTTAACTGATTTACAGGAAGCTCAAACTTAGAATGAACCCCTGACCTCTTCTTTAAATCATCTATATGTTTTTCGAAGGTTTTTGGGTCACCCTGTGCCACAAATACCTTCCCTAAATGTAGGAACCTTACTTCCTGAAACAAAGTGGAAGGAATCATCTTCATGTGATGTATCGAAGGATGACCGAGGATCATATTATAGTTGGTTTCCCAATCTATAATATAAAACTTTGTTAGAACAGTCTTCGGTCCAAGGTTGAATGGTAAACACTATAGTTCCAATTGACGTTGCTTTGAGGCTATCATAACCTCTCAACATGTTTCATGTTGAGGAGAAATTGGTTTCTCCGTAACCTAACTTTTGAAGGAAAGAGAAGGGGACTATGTTGACTGCTTCCCCATCATCAATCATCATGTTTTACATAATTTTTATAAATCCAAACTTGTAAAAACAAATTTGCCAGATCACCTCTACGAGTTATTTCAGTGTCCGTGGGCATCTTGCTGATGTCAACTACAAATTCAACGTCCCTTTCAGGGTGCCCTTGAGGATAAACATCAAAGTCTATGTGATTTATTTGTGATACTGGTAGAGGGGTGACATTAATCAAATGCCCAAGACCTAGTGCTTCTAATAAAGTGGCTCTGTGAGTAGGGGAATTCTTTAACAGATCCAAGAAGGAAATGTGAGAGAAGATTTGGTCAGGTCATTGATCAAGTCATAAGCTCCTACTAGCTTTCCTATTGTATCATGAATGTCATCTGATATATTTGGGTAGATCAGGGATAGGCTGTGAAGAATAATCCTTTGGTTCTAGTGGTAGCTTTAATTTGAGGTTCGATGTCCAACTCTACCAATCCCACAATGTTTGTTTGTTGGTGACCATCTAAAGGAGGTGCCACCTGTGAGTTTGAAAAAGTTGAGGCCTCATGATCATTGGTTCCTATGACGATACCTTTGTTTGAACCATTGGGATCTATTCTACCATCTTTTGGGACGCATGGGGAGAGGATCATTAAAGATCCTAAGTGGTGTGTTCTATGGGGATACTGCCCCATGTAAGTGTTTTGAGTTGGTGCAGTTGGGTTTTCCAAAAACATGTTAACAAATAATTTTCTTTGATCCTCTGGAAAACGTTGTAGAAACTTGTTGTGATTGAGACATGTTCTTGCATCATGCCCACAAACCCTATGGAAACCACAATATAAGTTGGGATCATAATCTCTAGGCATTTGATTTGCACCTTGTTGTGGTCTGAAATTATGATTGTTATTGTTCAACTATTGATTATTATAGTTAAAATTTGGGAACCCCTTGCCCTTGGTTTTGGAATTGGTTTGATACCCACCTGGGTATTGATTAGGGCCTTGGTCTGACACTTGTCTTTGTTGTTGTTGGGGTTGTTGTTGAGGACGGTTAAAATCCATAATGTTGATTGAGGGCGAGAAATTATTATTCCTCTTGATTGTTTCCATTTGGTGTTGTTGTTGGTAGTATTTGTACTGGGAGAATTAACAACATTAGGTTTCTTGGGCTTGATCGGTAACACCATCAGTTGTAACCCCGCGATTCTTATTAAGGACCTTTGGTCCTTGATTATTATTTCATGTGTTTTGGAGTAACCAGGGTTATTTTGGTTAGGAGTGACTAACCTTCCATTTGAACCATAAGTCTTATGACCACTATCTAATGGTTCTTGATCAATTGGGAGAGTACCCTCTAGCACCTCTTTATAGCTCCTTAGCAGGAACTTTTGGACTTCTTCCTTTGTCTCTCTATTGAGAGAGTGGAGGAAAAAATCACAAAGCTCCATCTGATCCATGTTTGGAGCACTTGTAGAGGAGTAGAGAACTTTTGTCACCTTTGAATGAAGTGCAGGCTCGACAGACTCGTTGTGCTCTTGTTTGATATGAAGGAATTCTCTTATTCCTATCCTTAAAAGTTTGTTTTCATATCAAAAGATTTAAAGTAAAAGTTTAGACATGAAGCCTTTGGTTTAAGTATTAGTATTGAAGCCTTCTAGTCTATCCATAAAACCAATCGAGATTCAATACCTTCTAGCATTTGAGGGAAATCTTCCCTCCCCTTTGAAATACGAAGATTGCATAAGGGATAAGCAAAAATGGTGAAGGCATATGCTTAAGATATTCAGAAGGTCTCATTTGGATGTTTCCCATTGAAGATCCTTGTTGGGGAGGTAGAGGTTGCATTTGTCATAAACATTTATTGGGGCATATGGACTTGGGATGCCATAAGTCTTGGGAGCATAACAATCCATATGGTGTACATATCCCCCTTGTGGTGATTTAGAGGTTACATGTTGTATGGTAACATAATCAAACCTTGTATGGGGTTGACCACTTTGATATGGAGTTGAAGGCATGTTTAAGTGTACATTGAACATTACATTTCTCAGCTGGTATAGACAGGACGACATTTGAAAATGCACTTCCGAATGGTGCCTGTTGTAGATATCCATATGTGGCATGAGGGGGCATACCCAAGGTGCTCATCCCAGTTAGAAAATCTCCTAGGGTTTGGAGTGCCCATGTATAAACTGGATTTATGAGTACAATAAGTACTTGTCCATAATTCTGACGGAATAGATGAGAAATCTTAGTTTGCCCATGTGTATGAGTTTTGAGTATTTTGGGAAAGCTCTAATTCTTTAACTTTGTCTACTAATGTTGAGATGACATCACCTGTAGATGGGGTGACATGTTTTAATTTAGGTGCTTGTTTTTGAAACTTTTGGAGGTTAAAAGGAGTGTGGTATCTTGCTATGAATTGTTCGTTATTCTGCCACCCCTCGTTGGAATGTTTTCCATTGTTGAGGGGTAGTGTATTGTTTTGAAAGCAAGACATCAACATGTCCTTACAACCTATCAAAATGTTTATATTCTGGAAGCATTGTTTACTCTTGGTGTATCATGCTAAATAATCCTCATCTAGAGGTGGGAGTTGGTCTGATTGCATGCTTAATGGGTTATCAAACAAAACCCGAGGAGATGAACTTGCCTCCCCAGTGAAATTCATGTTGTTAGAACTTGATCTGTTCAGGAGGATGTGTTTGCATGATTTGGTCAAGAGTCCTCGATTACGTGACAGAGGAACCAACATTGGTTCCCTTGAGGAGGAGGATTTTGAGCTTGAGGAGTTGAACGATTATCTGTCCCATGTAGAGAGTGAAGGTTATTGTTGTTGTCTACCCATTTGATAACAGTAATATGCTTCAATACCTGGGATGGGTACGACAAATTCATCATAGTCCCGACATATTCTTGGGGGGTATATGAATACCCATAGGGAATGGAATGATGGATGAAGAAAATGGAAAGATTTAGAGACTAGCTCTTCAAACTCGAATTCACCAATTTGTATGAAAGAAAATCAACAAACAAATTCTTTGCACAATCGAATGTCTTGAGGTTGTGCATGGTAGTGGAAATTAAGTGAAGCCAAAATATGAGGTTCAACCACATGTGCATGGGATTAAATCCCTCCTCAAAAACAAGTTGAGGAAACATGTTTATTACTAATCTAAAACACAATAAGGTGAAGTCTAATGCATACAATATTCCACTAATCTAACCATTGGGGTTGGGATAGAATCCCGAAATCTACATATCCACACTATATGAAGATGTTGCTCCTTTATAAATGGACCGGATCATGAAATTATTATTATGGAAATAAGCACAATGGAAAATGAGATGAGAGGAACGTATTTTCTTTCGAGTAAACACAGAGCACGAAATAATCATACGGGCTTTAGATAACAAATGAGGATGTTTAATGTTTGAAATTATTAGAAAGATCAATATGCTAAACAAGCTCGAATAGCTTAATATCACAAACATAAGAATGACTATCTTAAGAAGATACCTCTCACAACACAAAGTTTGCAAAAATGGTATCAGCTTCTATTCCTCTAATGATTAAAAAGAAAACAAAAAGTTTTTCTTCTTCACAATAGCCATCTCAATGTTCCAAAAATGTCAACCCTTTGGAATGTATGTACATCCCTTATTTATAGCAAAAATAGTTGAGATAAAATAGGACAAACCCTATAAAATAGTTTGTTATCAAGAGTCCTATTTTGCTTGACTCTCACGTAGGAGACCAAGTCAAAATATGATTCCTATGTGACGAAACAGAAATGAAAAAGACATGTCAATTTCAAGATTGAAATGACATTATTACATCAAGACTTAGTTTGAATCGTCATCTTTTTCTTCCTCATCTTTCTCTTCCTCTAACTGAGCCTGTTTGTTCCAAAATTCTTGGAAGTTCCAGATTATACCTTGCATCTCATTTTTTTCAGCGCAGTGGAATGATCACTCAAAACTTCACATGTTTCGTGAGTGTCATTGGCACTACCGGGAAGCTTTCTCAATCTTTTGTTGAGTTTTCTCAAGGCCTCCAAAGAATGTTCAATCTTTACAAACCTGTCAATGATTTCAATACCAAATCCGTGAGCTAAATTCATGTCTAAATTGATTCTTGGATTTGTTTGAAAAGATCATCAGCTGGTAGGATGCCTGAGTTTCCACTGACACTTTTGCACAGATTTTCAGCGGTTCTTCTTCCAGGTCGCTCTTGAGGACGGTCCATCAATCAACTAATCTCTTGATTCTCTCAATTTTCCGCAAGATTCATTGAGAATCTTTACCCTAAACCTGATGGCTTTGGTCAGCTAGAAATGCTTATCTTCCTGTGGGATGATACCTTCTTCTACCAAGATGTGTGATGGAATTTGCTTCAATATCTGGAGAGCTTTGAAAGTCAAATCAAGGTGTCTAATTTCTTGGGATAAATCATCATCCATCTTTTCCCCATCACTCTGTATATTCCCCAAAGATTGATAGACTTCCACGGTGTCTTGAATCACTTCTTTCCCCTATTGGAGCAGCCTTTAGGATCCATTCATCGACCACCTTTCCTTTTTCATTAATCTTGTTCGATTATAGGCACTGATGAGAAATCGGAATCCAATAGGGACAGAGGAAGATGGCATGGATTCAAGGGGTTTTGAGAGCTTAAGCAATACTTCAGTTAACTGCTCCACCTTTCCTTTAAGCTCATCTCTGTTGTCTTTTTTTCCTTCAATTTCTAGCATAGCACTTTTATAGCATCCCGTGCATCCTGTTGTGCTCCTTCTGTTGTCACTTCTCCGAGAGCCACCCTGGTTATCTGATATTCAAAGGCCATTATGTCCTCTTTGGTTTTGTCAGTCATGAGAGTGGCGATCTCTGCAAACTTATGCCCCGAAGCGTCCACTAAAACCCTTGAAACTATTTTGGGTTTCTTGGCTGATTTAGCAGTAGAAGCCTTGAGTGAACTAAAATCAAAGGCTACAAGTATGGGTACAATTAAACCTTCCTCTATCCTCAGAGTTTTCTCAAGTAGCCATTGAGGTGTGTCAGAGGGAGGTTCCATTATTGTAGAAGTTGGTAACTCTCAGGGGGAGAGGGATTGAGTGGGGACAATTACCAATGTGGTAGCAGATTCTGTGAAAATAAGCATTTGGTAGTTACTTTAGTAGCAAGAGTGAGAGTCCAGAGAAAATGCATGACCGATTTGGGGAAAGAGGAGGTAGAAGTGGTTGTGAAGGAGGAAGTGCAGGGCCTGGGATGCAGGATAGGTCACTTCAGTCGACACTAAAATTTTCCTCCATAATTTCTATTTCATTAATGTATGTATTAGGAATAAAATTTTCCTCCGATGTTGTTAAGTATAATTAGTAGTAGCATCTGATAGAAGATAACGGCGCCATCAGTACGGTGCCACCAATAATGTGGAGTACGGTAACAGTCAAAGTACAATAGGAATGTTGTAAAAAGTAAATATTTGTCGTAAGTGGTCCGGTAATGTTAAAATGTCAAAGTTTGGGTAATTAGAGAAGTAGGGTCTACATGATTAGGAATTAGAAATATTATATTGGTAATAAGGACAAGGAGTGAGGTCATAAATATTTTGTGTATTTTATTTGTAAAAAGTCTAAAAATGTGGAACCCATGTAAAATGATAAGGTTTATCTTATCTTAAAAGATAAGCTTACATGTACAGATAAGAGTTAAGGTATGGAATATGATTCGTCAGAGTGGATTTCTTATCCTATCTTAGAGATAAGATGGATAAGCCTGGAAGTTCTATAAATAGAGAGGCCACCCCCCTCATTTAGCATAGAAGGAAGTAGTGAGAAATATTGTAGGAAGTGTGCGAAGGAAGCCATCAGTTTAAAGGTGTGTTGAAGAAGCCATTAAGAGGTGTAATTGTAAAGTTTCTCCCATAGTCTTGGTGAAAGGCAAGTGAAGTCAATAACACTTGAAGTACCTCATGGGTGAGATTGTAACAATTTCATGTTAATATTATAATTTACTTTGATATTTCAGATTTGTCATCATTCCGTCTTATCATAGTCGATGGTATTCTTGTGTTATGTTGTTGTTTTGTTTCCAGATTACATCCACCAAACTAAAGGCTGTGCATTAGTAAATAATCATAGCACGAGGAGTTCCCGGTGAAGAATTATCATAGTGCCGGATTGGTGATGACATTTTGGTTCCGTTGCCGGGACCATTCCTCGTTGGTGGATTTTCTGGAGAGATATTCCCACTTAGTCAAAAATCAATTGGAGGGTAACCTTGTTTTTACTGTGCATAGTAGTTACCATGGTAAAGTCATTTTTGCCGTGAATAGTAGTTACCATGGTAAAGTCATTTTTTGCTGTGAATAGTATTTACCACAGTAAAGTCACTTTTTACCGTGAATAGTATTTACCGCAGTAACTTCACTTTTTACCGTGAATAGTGTTTACCACAGTAAAGTCAGTTTTTACCGCAGTAAGTCAAGTTTTACCATAGTTTACCGTGGTCATTTCTATTTTACTGTAGAAAGGTGTAAAGTCACTTTCTAGTGATTCCAATTATTTGTGCACATAAGTCTTGTTGATTGTACTTGTGGGTTGGTATTTCACGGTGGTTACTTTTGAAAATGGGAAAGATTCCTGTTTTTTCAGCTCAATCTAATGAAGATGCTTCTTCTTTCATTCAAGAGTTTAAACGATCTTGTATTTGTAATGGCCTTATAAGAAGGGAACAATGGACTGAATTTTTTCCTACCTTTTTGGATGGTTCAGCACTTAGGTGGTTTGAAACACTAGGTGATAATGTGAAAAATTCATGGGATTTATTAACTGAAAGTTTTCTTGAAGAATTTGGTGAACAACAGAAATATGCAGATCTCATGATCGAGATCACAAAGCTATCCCAAGGAGAGAAGGAGAAGATAAGGGATTATCATGCTCGTGTTCTAGAGCTAAGGAGGAAGCTCGATGCCCAGATCCGGAAGGAAGGATTAGCGGATGGGTTGATGAATGGCGTGGATAATCTCCTCTGTAAGCACTTCATTCTTGGGATGAAGCCAGAGATCAGACAACGAGTGAAGTATGACCACCCAGCTACCATTGAACAAGCAAAGGAGATTGCAAGAAGGCAAGAAGAAAGCATGGAAGAGGAGCCCAAAGAAATTGTTGCTAAAGTAGAGCCTACACCAGCACCTTTGGTCTCCAGAATCCACAACCACTCCCGGTGAGCACAAATATTTCTCCTAGTACATCTACTGAGTATGAAGATCTTCTCAAAAATATGGGTCAGTTAACTATTAATCTTCTTCAAGGAAAAGAATTTAGTTCTCAGGGAGGAGATAGAGGTCCAAAAAGAAATATTTCTGAAGTTGTATGTTATGGTTGTTATAAAAAGGGTCATTATAAGTATAATTGTCCAGATAGAGCTTCTACATCTGGTAAAGGAGATAATGATAAAGGAAAAGCACCTGTGAATTCTTTTGATGTAGTAGATAAGAGTAGAAATAATGAAGTAGATGTGTTTGTAACAAAAAGAAAGAAAGAAAAAGATAATCAAGATGGAAATGATCCTAAGAAGATGAAAGGAGAAACTAGTAAGAAACATAGGAGAAGAAAGTTGGGTGTGCAGGATTTTCTGATTTCACAGGGGCAAGGACCATACTCCATCTTGGAAGATCTGTCCAAAAGGCCTGCAAATATTACATATGGTCAACTCTTGGCTATGTCTTCTGAGAAGAGGCGGGAGTTGCGAAGTGGACTCAATGCTCGAAGAAGGAAGGAGGTTGAGGTCCCTGTTTTGGAGGCAGAGGCGGATCCCTATGCTCCACAAGCTGAGGTATTATGTAATGGTATTTCAATTCATGATGTCTTAGTTGATGGAGGTGCTGCAGTTAATGTAATGACCGAGTCTGTAATGAATATGTTGGGTTTAAAAATTGATCGCCCTTCAACACTTATGTTAAGGTCATTAAATAAAGGAAAAACTAAACCAGAAGGTGTAGTTTCAAATGTGGCAATATCTGTTATGGGTGTTGTATGTGTGGTAGACTTTCAGGTGATGAAAAATGGTACTGTTGCGTACCCAATGTTGCTGGGAAGACCATGGCTAAGGAGAGTTCATGCAAGAAACTACTGGAATGAAGGTTTCATGACACTTGGACGTGGTAGAGAGAGGGTGAAGATAAACGTGATCCCTCGACATCATAAGGTAGAACCTGTGGATTCAAGTGATGAAACTGATGATTGGACATCCTCTGATTACTCTAGTACCAGTGAAGTGGACACTGAAGATGAAGAAAGTGAGGTTGATGTTTCAGTCATGGATATCCTTCCAGTCACACCAACTCATGACCCCATAAAATTATCTGAAGAAGAAGTTGATGATCGTCTCCAACAAATAAAGATTGGTGATGCTGTGATGGAGAGTGAGAAGGAATCCTACCTCCAGCTCTTTCGAAGGTACATACACCTATTCACTTTTGATTACAAGGAACTCCGTCAAGTAAGTTGGGTAGAACATTGTATTGAGCTGGTAGATGGTGCTAAGCCCATAAAGCAAATGCCATATAGAATGAATCCTAATTTTTCCAAGACTGTAAAAGAAGAAATAGATAAGTTGCTTGATGCAGGATTCATATTTGCTGTGGAGAATTCAGAATGGGTTTCTCCCATTGTGATCTCAATAAAAAATAATGGGAAGCTACGCATTTGTGTTGATTACAGGAAGCTCAATAAGGCAACAAAGAAGGATCATTACCCTCTTCCATTTTCAGATCAGATCTTGGACGAAGTAGCTGGCCAGGAGTGCTATAGTTTTGCTGATGGATATAGCGGCTACAACCAAGTTCGTATAGCAGAGAAAGATCAGCTGAAGACCACGTTCACCACTCCTTGGGGAACGTTTGCTTATAGAGTTATGCCTTTTGGGTTGTGTAATGCTCCAGCAACATTCCAGCGTTTGATGAATAGGGTGTTCGAACCCTACATTGGGACCTTCATCAGAGTATTTCTGGATGATTTTTGCATCTATGGGAGCAAGTTGGACCACCTGCACCAGATGGAGACATCATTTCAAAGGTTAGATGAAGCACAAGCCTCACTAAACCCTACAAAGTGTGTCTTTGGATGTTCTAAAGGCGTTTTGTTAGGGCATGTTGTATCCAGAGATGGTATTGGTACTGATCCTGATAAAGTTTCAAAAATCAAAGATTTACCATTTCCTATGAATAGAAGTAAGTTGAGATCATTTTTAGGCCATGTGGGTTACTATAGAAGGTTCATCAAGAATTTCTCAAAGATTGCACAGCCACTAACCCAGTTCTTGAAGAAGGATGTTACTTATGAACCAGGAAATAAGGCGCATGAAGCTTTTGGACAACTGAAGGAAGCCCTGGTGTCTTCACCTGTTTTGAAGAATCCAGATTGGAGCAAGCCATTCATTGTGTACACTGATGCCTCAGATGCAGCACTAGGAAGTACTTTGAGCCAAAAGGATGAAAATGGGAATGAACATCCAATTTACTTTGGGAGCAGACAAATGAGCAGTGCTGAGGTAAATTATACTGTAACTGAAAAAGAGGCTCTAGCTATCATTTTTGCTGTAAAGAAGTTTAGAAATTACTTGCTAGGGTAAAAATTTATAGTTGTAACAGATCATTAGGCCTTAAAATATATTGTAAATAAGCCTAACCCATCAGGGAGGATAGCAAGATGGATAATTTTGCTACAAGAATTTGAATTTGATATTATAGATCGGCTAGTAAAGAAGCATGTCAATGCAGATGCACTCTCTCGAGCCTATGATGGTTTAGGATCATCTTGTGATGATGATGATTTCCCCGATGCAGCATTGTTATCCCTTGACACAATCCCTAGTGAATACATAGATATTTGGAATTATCTGAATGAATTCAAGTTTCCTGATGGTGCCAATGCAAAGACTAAGAGAAAGATTACTCAAGCCAGTCGTCCATATTCTATTCTGCATGGAGTATTATTTCAAACAGGACCTGATGGACAGTATAAGAGGGCAGTTGGACGTGATCAAGGGAAGGAACTGCTAGAAGAATTCCACAATGGTACATGTGGAGGGCACTTCTCTAGACAACTTACAATAAGAAGGATCTTGGATGCAGGTTATCACTGGCCCACTCTTTTTAAAGATTGTTATAATTATTGTAAGACATGTGATATTTGTCAAACACATGGTAACCGTAAGACTTCATCAGCTCCATTATGTCCTATTCTTCCACTTGGTCCCTTTGAAAAGTGGGGAATAGACATTGTAGGTCCACTTCCAACTACATCACGCCAAAATAAGTATATTGTAGTTGCCACAGATTATTTAACCAAGTGGGTTGAAGCTAGGCCATTGAAAACAGCTTCCATGGATGAAGTGGCAAGGTTCATGTATGAACGCATTGTCACCAGATTTGGTTGTCCATTAGAAATTGTAATAGATCAAGGAAGCCACTTCATTAATGAGGTGGTAGAAGCCCTAGTCAATAAGTTTTCTATTAAGCACAGGAAGGCAACAACATACAAGCCAAGCACAAATGGACAGGTGGAACGAACAAATTTTGTGTTGTGTCAAATTCTAGCAAAAGATGCAGCCTTGCAGGTACATAAATGGGATAAAAGGATTCATGCAGCATTGTGGGCATATAGGGCAACATCAAAGTCAGCAACAGGATACTCCCCATTTCAGTTGGCCTATGGCATTGATCCAGTTCTTCCTATTGAGTTTGATATTCCCACTGTGAGAGTTATGAAAAATGAAAGGATGGATGAAAGTGATTCAGTAAAAGAAAGGTTGGTACATCTTCATTTGCTAGAGGAAATGAGGGAAATAGCAAAGGATACAAGCCATAAGAAGAAAATGAAGCAGAAGGAATACTTTGATCAAAAGATCTGGTGGTCTCCATTTCATGTGAATGACTTGGTTCTAGTATATGATTCCAGATACAAAAAAAGAAGACAGAGAAAATTTCTTCCAAAATGGATGGGGCCCTATAAAATAGCAGTTGTGCATGAAAATGGTACGTACCGACTGGAGGAATTGGATGGCACTCCCATTACGAAATGGGTCAACCACGACAAGTTGAAGATTTTCCAAGCACCAGAATAGTCTACTCCGAGGACGGAGTAGAAGCTAGGAAGGGGGAAGATGTCGACACTAAAATTTTCCTCCGTAATTTCTATTTCATTAATGTATGTATTAGGAATAGGATGTTGTTAAGTATAATTAGTAGTAGCGTCTGATAGAAGATAACGGCGCTGTCAGTACGGTGCCGCCAATAATGTGGAGTACGGTAACAGTCAAAGTACAATAGGAATGTTGTAAAAAGTAAATATTTGTCGTAAGTGGTCCGGTAATGTTAAAATGTCAAAGTTTGGGTAATTAGAGAAGTAGGGTCTACATGATTAGGAATTAGAAATATTATATTGGTAATAAGGACAAGGAGTGAGGTCATAAATATTTTGTGTATTTTATTTGTAAAAAGTCTAAAAATGTGGAACCCATGTAAAATGATAAGGTTTATCTTATCTTAAAAGATAAGCTTACATGTATGGATAAGAGTTAAGGTATGGAATATGATTCGTCAGAGTGGATTTCTTATCATATCTTAGAGATAGGATGGATAAGCCTGGAAGTTCTATAAATAGAGAGGCCACCCCCCTCATTTAGCATAGAAGGAAGTAGTGAGAAATATTGTAGGAAGTGTGCGAAGGAAGCCATGAGTTTAAAGGTGTGTTGAAGAAGCCATTAAGAGGTGTAATTGTAAAGTTTCTCCCATAGTCTTGGTGCAAGGCAAGTGAGTCAATAACACTTGAAGTACCTCATGGGTGAGATTGTAACAATTTCATGTTAATATTATAATTTACTTTGATATTTCAGATTTGTCATCATTCTGTCTTATCATAGTCGATGGTATTCTTGTGTTATGTTGTTGTTTTGTTTCCAGATTACATCCACCAAACTAAAGGCTGTGCATTAGTAAATAATCATAGCACGAGGAGTTCCCGGTGAAGAATTATCATAGTGTTGGATTGGTGATGACAGGATCAACTGGTGGAGTGGGGACAATTACCAATGTGGTAGTAGATTCAGTGATAAAGAGGCACAGGATGGTCCTATCATGTTGGTATTACTTTGGTCCCATTTAATCAGAGAGGGGTGAGAGTCCAGAGAAAATGCTAGCTTATGACCAATGAAGTAGATGGGGAAAGAGGAGGTAGAAGTGGTTGTGAGAGAGGAAGCACAGATCCTGAAAAGCCTGGGATGTAAGAGATCTCACTTCAGTTGGGCAGTCAACAAATGGTGAAACTAGGGGTTGGCATTCTCCTTTCAAAGAAATTTCTCCTATTTCTGGTGGTGTTGGTGATTCTGGCACATTCACCGTTTCAACTGGAGTACAATTGAAGATAAGTTTCTTGCTCTTCTGTTCTGGATTCAACATGCTTGACCTGTATAGGTCCCTTAGAAGATCTTTTGTCCTTTCCCTTTTTAGGCTAGGGCACCAAAGGAGGTATTCTCTGCAGCAATTAACTTTGAAAAATTATCTTCTTTGAAGCTCATTCCCCAAGAGGTGAGCTGCTTTGGATGCGTGCAAGAATTAGGGCCGATCTATCTCTAATGGAGGATTTTTCACTGATAGACCAATCAATAGGTGGGAAAACATATTGATCTTCATTCAATCCATCATAGGAAGGATCTAGAACACTTTCATTATCGCCAATACCTTCTGGTATGTCAGCGAGTTCAAGTGTCTGAATCTTAGCAAGTGTCAATCTGTCTATGATAAGTTCTTCGGACAGCAACCTCATCACGTAAATCAATCTAGATGTATTCTATGCTTGGCACGTGCAGGTGTAGAGTTCCATATGCCTTAAGGACTCCTTGAAAATCAAACCCGTCTTGGGGCTTCATGTGCTTCTTAAACTTATCTTGAAGCTCATGAACAACATTCTTGGCTTTCACCAGCATTGAACAATTATACCTTCCAATAGAAATTGGGAAAGATACAACGGCCTTGTGTTTACTCTGTTGGAATTATGGAAATCCAACAATTGCCTGACCAGATCCATCAAGATTAGTTTGTCCACTAGATATCCGGGCAAACGGAAAGGATCCCCTATAAGTACATGACTAGTCGAAGATATGTGAACTTCTTAAATTACAAAAAGACACAACCCCATTTTGAAACTTCATGCCCATGCCTCATCAGAAACTCTCATTTTCCTTAGTTCAGGATTTAACCTGCAAATGTTCTCGTAAAAGAAGGCATCGTTTACCCTTCTGAATTGGTCTTCAGACCCTTTTCTTGTTAGCTAAGGAAGATACCAATAAACATTCTCTACTACCTTGTTCCCCTTGGTGTCCAATCCAGGATAGTTCCTCATGCCGGCTGCTGCATAGGTGACATACGAGGACATATAAAACTTCCCATAGATAGGACTGTTGTCATTTGAGAATCTAAGCTCGTTACTGATAAGAGTACCCCAATCAATTCCCTGTTGATTCTTCTTAATAATTATCATTAACTGGTACATCCATCCTTGGAAAACATTTGACTTGGGGAAACCAAAAAACTGACTTAACAGATTAATGATATCATTGATTTCTTGAATGAAATCACTTCTAGGAACAAGTCTTGGGAACCTAGAAAAAGTGGGTTTATTTGATTAGAAACTTCTTATTCACGTGCTTGATCTAATCCTCCTGATCATTATCCCAAGCTTTTTAAGCTGACTTGAGATCCATCATCCCCATATTCCTCAAAATTAGGCAGCTTGAGAAGGTCATCGAAGTAACCTCCATCCAACTTGATTACAACTTTTCCCTCCTTGATTCATTCATAGAATGAGAAACAGAGTCATAGTTCAATGATTTGGCTATCATGAACTCGGTGCACTAAGCAGACACAGGGATTCTTGCTGCATTAGAGGTAGACCACTGCTAATTTGATTTCATCCATGGATTCTAGGAAAATCTTGCACCTCGATTCCAAAAATCCTTCATATTTATGTTTCCGAGCTCTGTATCACAGATCTCGTATTAATTATCAATGTAGGAGGGAGACTCCATTCCTAAATTTCTCCTTCATCCTCCATGATTTTTCAGAGCTTATCTTATGATGAAATCTTGATGGTCTGACATGAGGAATTTCAAAGAAGTGAGAGTGTCGGAGATTAGAAGGTGTTTGAACACTTTAGGAAACCTGACACATTGGGAGGATGTTTCAGACTTCGGAAAACCCAATAACACTTGGAGGATGCCGGAGACTTCGAAAAACCCGACACACTGGTTAGGATACCAAGTAAGTTCAAAATGTCTGATGCTTCTAAAATTTTCAATACATTGCGGGTTTTGAACATTGCAAATGTACCCTACGAAAGTTCTTTCTAAAGAGGGAATCGGGAAATTGTTAATTTGGATGCATGGTTCTTCTTCACTATTGATATCCCAAACATATTTGTGAAATTAGGATGACATATCTGGGGATAAAAAAAAGTGTGCCTTCCAAAGGGGGAACCCTAAAACACTTTAACCTGATTTAGAAAACTACCCAAAATGTTGATCAAGATAATGTACCCCAACAACCCTGAATATAATAAAAGGACAGAAAGTTGGAAGAATTCTTTACACAATTATTTCACAAAAAACCACAAACAAATTTGTTGGGGCATGATAGAAAAATACCTTCAACTAGAACAAGAAATGATAAAAAACAAGAAATGCAATCAGACACAGAGGTGAGTCAGGTTTCTTTTGGGTCGAAGATGCATGCATGAAAATCCACGAGGTAAAAAGTTACGCTTTGGTAAAAGATGACATGGAAATCCAAATATTTATAAGAAAATTCACATTTAATACACTTCAGTAATGACATGTGCCAACTACCCGACAACTCGGCAAATAATGCCTATTGTCAGCATCCTTGTCTTGATATCCGAAAACCTGACACAAAGGGTTTCCAAGAGCAATTCAGTTTTCGGGTTGCGAGAAGCAAGCGACATGATTAGCATCATGCTTGATGGTCCCAGAAACCCAAAACAAAGGAGTAAATCATAGCTTCGGGGATCGGAAGACACACGACATGAAGCATGTTTTAACGAAGGCATGTTCTGATGTTTGATAGTCCCAGAAACCCGACTCACCTTACTTGAAATTAGCAGGTTTCAGGTTTCGGGATGATACCTCACACGACATGATTGCATCCAAAACACATTGTTGTCTTGAACTTGTGAAACCCCGAAAACCCGATTATCTCTCTGAAAGGTTCGAATTTTAGAAAACTAGTTCAAAAATTTCTTAGGGTTATCTCATTTTTGGCGTAAACTCAAAAAGTGAGATAATAGTGCCGAGACAACCATTGTAGAATAGAAATAGTTATGTATATGTGTGGTGATTATGGATAAGCTAATGAGGAAATCATATATGGCGTTCAACAAACAATAACGGGATCTTCCTGAGTCCCTAAGGAAAAGAATGATCTCCTAAGCTGAAGTGGTGTGATGGATCGATATGATATAATAGTTGTTTGGAGGCTCCAGTCGCATATTGAGCTTAGCCAATATTGGGGGGGATCCACTAGTTTCTAAACACGTGGAAAGTTATCTGAAGCTCCCTCGTATAACTTTCCAAATTTTCCCGACAAAGGTCATGGAAGTGAGAACGAGAGGCGTAGTCAAACCATAGGGACTATGGGTGATTTTCCGGTCTAGTCCAGAAAGTATTTGCCTGATCAACTGTTATGTTTAATAATGAAATTTGTGTAATGATATCAAGTGGAAGTGGTGATGATCTAAACGTATTGCCTGCATGTAAACCAATGCCAGTCAATGTCTAAATGGTCAGCATGCCTTCATTGAGTTGTGGGACCTGGGGATTACAACCGAAAACTCGTAGAAGTTGTGGTCCTTGTATGGTCATGCACATAATCAAAACCCTTTTTCTAGGAGCAGTCCAATAATCGTAAGCTTGATTAGCCACAATGTTTAACATATTTAATTGTTCAATATCTCACTGAATACCTAGCAGGTGTTCGTAAAAATACAAACCTAAACCCATATCAATGTCAGTCAACAGATTCTAGTCCGTTGGGTTCCCTGGTACCAATAAATCACAACCATACCTCTTTTCTTGTTGTGGACCATTGATGGTCATGCAGAATTGAATTAAATTGATTTGATAAAACAAACTAACTATTTAAGGAAATTTAATGCAATTTTTTTGTATTTTTCACAGCATATCTAAACAAAATAATGAATGTAACCTAATCTAATAAAAGGTAAATGTTTTATTTATATTTTTTGGTTTATAAGCAATGCTTCTAATCTAATAAAAAACTAAATACAAATAATCAGTTAGTTGTATCTAAGTACTGGTGATCAGATGTGTGAATCTATATCTAAAACAACTAATCTAATTTAATCAAAACCCTCCAAACCCTACCTCATAGGTGGAGAACAAATCATAACCCTAGAAGAGCTATTGTTCCCCATTACTTCTGTGGTAATTTCAAAGAGAAAACTTCCTAATGACTTGTTTTACTTGTAATATCTTAATCAATTGAAACACAATTTTACTATTCTATTTGATATGTGTTTTAAATGAATAATTTAGAATTGATAACACAACAAATGAAGCAAACAAAAAAATAATTCCAACCTAGATAAGCAAGAGCTTTGGAAAATATGGTTGCATTTGTATCTATCCTCTAAGTTTGTTCCTTTCTTTCTCCATGTGTTCATATGAGTCCAAGGGATTGGGAATGCAAGAACAGTAGCAAGAGAAGATGCTTGAGTAATGGTAGCCTTGAAGGTAGTCTGGTTGCAATGCAAGTGGAAGAGAGATAACACAAAGAGATCTGAGCTTGGCTATGTAATTCCTAGCAGGATTGTGGCAACAATACTATGTACGATACACAAAATTCTAAGCCTTTTTGTTGAACAAAAGCATGGAATATATAATAATTAGGGCTGGGATGTGCCTTCATGCACAAGGAAAGAAGAGGCAATTCAAACTAATTGAATATATTTTAAAATAGAAGAGGGGAGGAAAACTAAGAAATCAAGGCTATTTTTAGGTAATTTGGTTCACAAATGCATCCTAAAAGTTAAGTTAAGTGAAGCATGGCATGTCAAAAACATGCATTACGGATTCAAGAAAAATTGCTTAGGACCGCCACCCTACGCAGGGCGGTGGTCATAGGACCACTGCCCTGCCTGGGTGGCAGTTTCAGAACCACTGCCCTAGGTAGGACGGCAGTCCTAGCACTAAAGGCCAAAACATACACAAAATGAAGCGAGAAGCTAGAAAAAAGCATGGAAAATATAAGTAAGGATGTCTAGGCTACAAATATACACTTTGAATGGGTTTAGGAGCTCAAACATCTTCTTAAAGGACATGAATAATCATTGGGGACTTTTGTAACCGTTTTTCGACAATGTAGCACATGCAATTTTGGGTACGTATAATAACCTGCAAAAACATTCCCCCCTTCTACATTGCTTGTGGGAGAAGGAAAGAGCCTCATACTTCATCAATTTATGTGGTTGAGCGATCTATAGCTTCACCTTTAATGCCAAAACTATTTTTCCCCTATTCACACACCAAGCCTCATCAATTTTTGAAACTAACAATGCCAAATTGAAGGGATTCAGGACACCTTTCCAACAAGAGTAGTTTTGCATGGTTTGGAGCCATAGAGAGAAAGTTATGGCCATTTAAAATTTACAAGTCAAGAGGAACAAGAGGATGACACATGACATCCTTTGATTGGTCACTAGGATTGCCTTTGTAACGTCTGTATTTCCCATGTATCACATTTTCATGACTTTTTGGGGTTGGTGTACTCATTAAAATCATTCCTATTCCATGGGCTTAGAGTCTACAGGATGCCTCTTCTTGAGAAACCCTCGGAATGCTACCACGTGTCTACCTTGAGCACCCTCTGACTTTCTTCTATGTGGCACATTATGATTTCTCATGGGGTTAAGACCTTTGACTGAAGGGGACACATGTTTTGCAGCCACATGTTTCCTTTTGATTCATTGTAGTGGTTGAGGGCCTCCGAAGCAAGTGTAAGGTGTCAAGGCAAGAGCACATGCTTGTAAGAGCATGCAGAGTTGTGAGGGAATCCTGCGAGCCCACAAAGGAAGGTTGCGTGGGTTGAGGATTGATTTGCAAGTTTGCAAGACATGTAGAGATGCATGAAAGGCCTAAAGACCCTCCAAGGAATGTCGTGGGGGCTTGGGAAATGGAATGTATTCGTGCAATCTACAACTGTGAAAGAGAAGGCAACTCCCTGCCTGTAAAATACCTTGATTTTTGGAGATGGGTATTTTCACAATCAATGTGGAATGGCGACATGAATGCAAAGGGATCATCATAGAGTATGAAAATATGCATTTTATCTCTAAAATTTAAGGAGAACACTTCAAGTCTATTGAACTGTCAAAGTATAATGCCAAAGCCCAAAATGAAATGCAAGTTACCAAAAATAGCGTTAGAGAATTATTTTGTGTAATAATTCACAAATGAGATATTATGAGTCATATGAGAATGTACATGAAAAATAATTTAGCTACAAAAATATATAAACTAGATGTTTTGGATAAAATATATGTATACTGATATCAAACATGTTAACTTTTACTTCTATAAGATTAGTTTATTTAGTTTATTGAGTACATTGACTTATAGTTTATACTTGTAATAAGGAGGAAAGTTTATATATCTTATCAGTCATCTTACATGAGCATGCCTCCATTTTTCTAAAAATATTTTCATATCTAGCCCATCTTATTTAAACGGATTATCGATAAGTTCATAGATCTAAGTTGTATGTTTTGTTGGATTTTTAATTTTTTTCATTAAGAACTAGAATAAAATCATACAATCAATAAAATTAAATAATTTAATAGTTATTTAAAATACTTACTAGTAACAAAAAAAAAGAGGTTGGTAGAAGTTCCACTAATGGCTAAGGAAATAATTTCTTGAGAACTTGGCAATGCACACAAAGAGATATGTAATAAAAGGAAAAAATAAGGGCTCACGTGCTATCTAAAGTCATTTATTAATATAAGACATTTTTTATTTTGCATAATAGAGACAGACTAATATTTTGATACATAACATTATTTTCCTAGCTATATGTTTTGAGTGGGTGAGTGAGCACATAAAATACTAGTACAAATATATAGAATTTTCCATGCAAATTTTGAATCACTATTTAAACAAATTAAAATGATAATATTTGAAGAAATCAATTAAATAGTTTATAATTGTATGTACAAGGTAGTTAGTATAATGATTAATGACAAAACTTTTCTCACATATGTGCATGTGGGATTCACTAAGTAAACTTGTGGCATATCAGGTTCGTTCATAGGATAATAAATAATACACCTATTTAAAGTTCTAGTTCTCAATATTCTATTATTAATACCCTTTCCCAATACATCATTCCTATTATAAAATACCCCTTATATTACTAGATATTACATATACCGTTGGCATTGTAGGAAGGTTTGGGTGAAAGAAAAAAGTTTCAAAAGCGTGAAAGAATTAAAAGTACAGATGAAAGACACATGCCTTCCATCAGCACTTTGTGGAGAGGTCTAGACCCAAATTATAAAAGGCTACAATTACCGAGTAAACTAATTTATGCTACATGTCACAAATTGGCAAGGCAAGAGTTATGAAGACCATAATCTTAAGGTTTACATCATGAAATGGCACAAATGGATGGCAAGTGTTCATGATTGGTGGCCCAAGGAGCTACATAAATCAAAATCTAAAACAATGTAGACAATTGTCTTACCAATGCAAGATGCATGTTAAAATCGGTGGAGAAGAGAGTTATAGAGCTCAAGCTTTTGAAACATTTGCATGCATGATAACGTTAATTCACTCCACGTGTTAGACATTGGTGGCCCAATGAGTTAGAGTTTGGAAAAGTCAACGGTGAGTGCCTACACCATATATCTCTACATGTTCGAGATCAGTTGAAAGAAGATACAAAAACAAAGAGTCTTGAAGGTCTGCGACTTTACAGTGCACAAGTTCCTTGATTAATGACAAATGTCATTGATCTATGGTTGAAGAGTACGATACAAAAGTCAAAGTTCTTAAACTATATGGTGAATGAATAAGTCGATAGAGGCCA
Organism: Taxus chinensis; assembly: GCA_019776745.2. Taxonomy (NCBI): domain Eukaryota; kingdom Viridiplantae; phylum Streptophyta; class Pinopsida; order Cupressales; family Taxaceae; genus Taxus; species Taxus chinensis. The sequence continues at coordinate 301,917 of JAHRHJ020000066.1, read as the reverse complement.
TGTGGCAGAGATAACGAGAAGTGAAAGTTTCAAGGAACAAAGTAAAGGATGTAGGAATTATTATAGTGATATCAACGGTCACCTCCACATCACATGTTCACTCCTCTTCATCCCCTCTTTGAAGTGTTGATTCTAGTTTGAATGTTGACATTATTATTAACAGACTTTTTTTTCGAAGGATGTCATGCATAAAGTATTAGTACGTACTAATAATAAGAGTACACTTTTTAATCGAAAGAAAAGTTTGCATAAAAACAATAAGAGGAAATGGTCAAAATATACTATTATCGGGGAATTATAGGTATGAATAATTTAATTTTATTTAAAGAATTATTCAAATGTTTTAATCCCAGCTTGGAATTCACATTTACAATGAAAGTCGCTTAAAAAATTAAATGTTGGGTAGGTAGGTAGTTGCAGTTTTCCTTGGACATTTTGAAGATGAGGTGGTTGCAATTTTTCTTGGAGATTTTGAAGATGAGGTGGTTGCATTTTTCCTTGGAGATTTTGAAGATGTGACAATTTGACTTTCTTGTGAGACTCTTCTTGGATGGAAAGATGCTATAAAAGTTCTCGCCCTCGGAGGAGGAGGCTAGCATGTGCGAAATGGCACATATATAGGCATTTAGTTGATGTTATTATTAACATTAATTTCAACCCTCCTTGTACGCCGAGGCCCAAGACTGTGACTATTTCCCTAAGAGTAGAGGTAAGGGTTGGCAGCATGCTCAGCACATGAGGGGAAGGTAGGTATCTTCCGCGTTTAATATTCAAAGCAGTGCCCCACCTTGTTGGAGATTATGAGTCAGGTGACGTCACGGACCCAGAAATCTACCACGTGGTTATGTATCCTCTCACGCGTGTTCATTCTAGACATTCTGCCAAAAATTCTTGGTAAACAAATGCTTTAGGAAACCTAATGACGTGCAAGACCAAAATACGTTTTGCTAGAGAAAAATCTACGTCCTTTTCGGAAGGCTTCCTTTCTGTGATCAAATTTGAAAACCTAGACTTAATTTGGAGACGAATGTGTTCATTCAAATTTTCTACGACGAAATGCTGTTAGTAGTTACATTACCGTGAATTAAATACACATTTTATTGGAAAGAGGTTCGTTACAATATTTTTATTTTTATTTTATTTTATTTGGGGAAGAATTTTATTTTCAAGAGAGTTTGGATTTTATGGAGTGAGTATTTAATAACAATATATTTGAAAGCTTTTGAACGTGATTTTTTTTGGGTATGAAATAAATTGAATTTTGAAGTGGATAATCTTCAATTACAACTATTCACGATAAGATTGAATTAATTATTGGGATTATGTCTTTTTATTCAAAAATTAAATATTTCAGTTAAACAATTAAATAAGTTTAAGTTCATTAAAAATATATAGAATTAATTATTGGAATTATGCATTTCCATTTAAATAATCAAACATTTCAATTAAATTATAATTAGATAGGTTAAGTTTATTAAAAAATATGTAAGATAGAATTACATTTTTTGAATTGAGTTAGTAACTCTTGATTTTAACTCTCAAGGGTTATTAGCTTCTAACCAATAAATAACATCATGATATTGTCCTTCCCAAATCCAAGATCATTTATTATGAAATAAAATATAAATCCTTGAACAACATTCTTTTTCTATGCAAAATCACATATCTAACATAACACAATAGGCAATTTCATTAATCTAATCTAACAAAGATAATTAAAAGTTTAAAGTTGAGCATATCCTAACAATAATTCTACTTGGATTAACATTTGTTATAATACAATGTAGTTGAAATACATGCATACATGCAAACATACATATTTGTATTGGTAATATGACTACAAGGAATGTGCATGTTGATACAAAAATTATGATCTACAAATTCTATCGATAGTCACTTTCACTAATATAATGATGAATTTATGTAATCTTGAATGCTACAAGATTGTAACACCTATAGATATTTAAATCCTGAAGGTGTACAATAAAATAAGTCTCAATTATTGTCAATGACAGTAAAATATGATAAGATGGTCATCACTAGAGAATGTCGCAAGTTTGGTAGAATTTTCATAGGAATATTGTAAGCTAATATAGGACAAAAAATATTCTTATTAGAACTTATGTGGATTTTTATGTCTAGAAATTTTCATGGGATATCATGTAGTTATACTAAGACATACTAAAGGAAAAGAATACAACCTTACATGCCGTGTCATATCTCCTGCTTCATATTTGTTTTTCACATTAAGAAAAGCTATATATCTCATGTTTCTATCAATGATACAAGTCATATATGTGTGTGTTTTACCAAGCCTTTTTACTTGCAATAATGTGGTGATTCGAATATTTTAACCATATGTTCCTAGATTAGGGCATAAAAATCTTAAGAACCAAGGAAGATCTAACATATCATTCTTCAATCTATAATAAGCCATAATATAAGCCTTGCATTTGTTCAATGTAATCATCATAGTAGAAATGCGATTTCTTCCATTACAAAAATAATAAGAAGCCACAATAAAAAGTAAAATATTTAATCAATTTAATAACACTAAAATATATATGAACCAAAATTTCAATGGAATACAAATATATATCTTGGATTAAATATAAGAAGGTAAAATATGTCACTATTTGAATTATCTCAAAAAAACTTTCGAAAGAAGAGAAAGATGGGTAAATTAGTAAGATTTATGGATGGTGTGATATGGATTTATGTCTTTTTTCACATTCATATTGATTTTTTTGAAATTAAATTAATTAATAGTATACCCATTAACTAACAAAATATAGATTATATTACTATGATAATTGTAAAGATGGCCTTTAATGAATATTTGTCTACCTAAAATTTATATTAAAAAAATCATTTGTACTTGATGAGTGAATTCTAAAATTTAATTATTATTTTTTATGGGTGATTTTTAATTGCATTTTTGAATCAATTTAAAGAATTGAAAGGAAGGGTTAAGAAGAGTTTCATTTTAATCATTGCTTCCATTCTAGTATATGTAAATGAATGGATGAGTTACACTCATTAAAATTTGAGATTTAACATTAATCTAGTTGAAACTTTTATTTAAAAATTATTTAAGTTTTTAACAAGGTGAAAAAATGTCATATTTAAGTTTTAAACACTAAAACAAATTATTATATTTTTATATTTAACAATTTGAAAATAAAATCTTATAACCCAGAGTAGTCCAAACTCTTAAAAAAAAAACTGAAACTAAATTAATCTCTTAAAATATAATATGTTATTATTTGGTCACTATAACTTTAATAATAATAAATACAAAGAGAATTAAAAATAAACATTAATTTTAAAATTCACAACAAAATAAAGACAATTAAAATTATTATTATTAAACTAATTTTAGTAACCAAGCACGTTATAAACACTTATATTTCTGGATAAGATAATTATATTGCATTATTCTTTATGGTTGTCAAATTTAACTTGCTTCAAAAATTAACCATAACAGTAAATAGAATTCGAATTTATAAACTATAAAAATAGAAATTTGAAAAAGTTATTTGTATTTGGCTAGTTAAATTAAGAAGATATTTAAATTTCATTGATTTAGTGTTCATTTTGTCCATTACCAATCAAATTTAATATTTAAAAACTCGTTTTTAAAGCTGTAAAAACGCCTTGCAAAATCTAGCACTGCCAAGCGCGTATGTCTGGTAAGAAGGGACATTTAATAGCCTGCTTAACATCATTACTCATCGATTATTTTGAAAAAAAGAATATAAACATCAACATGACTCTCGGTTTCATATTTAACTTCCTCCCAACAAAGGAAACGACCCGTAATAATTCAACATGTAAGCAAGTAACCCTCTTTATTTTAAATGGCGAACAACGAGGCGTCAGACTTTAGTACATTCGTCTACAATCATACACAGCTTGCGCTCTGCTTGAATAATGGAATCATTCGATTTCATTTTAGGGCCACAGCGGTTCCCACAGTAACATGGGATCGGAATCCTCTGAAAATAAGTCATTACTATGGTCTGCACTGTTATCGTTGTCGTTATCCTGCGGATCACTTTCAGATGAAGAGAAGGGCTCGGATTCTTCCCCCGACTTGTACAATCGCGAGACAAGGGACACAAGATTAGCCTGCTGCAAATGAAGTTTCAGAATCTCTGCTTGTGCAGTTGCCAATTGAGTTTGCAGTTTCGAGATTTGGTGTTGCAGATGACAAACAGTTCCTGCACACCCATATACAGGATCTCGCAGTCTCGCCTCTGCTTCATACACCATGCTACTTACCGCGTCAGCTCTTCGATCATATGGAAGATCCTGATACATTCAACCACATTTCATGAATAACTGTAATCAACATTATTATACTTGTAGACACAACTATGTAGCAAAGATTACTTATTTAACCTTACCTTAAGCATTTTGATAATGTTGCTTGCTCCAAACACCCGATGTGCGGTCGCAAACTTGTGAGGATTGTCTGGAGGAAAGTAAGGCGCGAGCACGCATTTCTCTCCGCATCTCCTTCTAAGAATTTTGCACGCCGCACACGGAAATGTAGACTGCTTTCCACTTGCAATGCGTTCCATCCCTTTTCCACCAGGAATAGTATTGCAGGAGGGAATATTAAACGCTTAAGACTAGTTTTCTTACACGGAATTGCAATGCGAACTTTCTCTTGTGAATTATAATCGGATGTTATTTTTATAGACGGCCAACGCCACATAAGACACACAACTTCAGAATTCTTGGAATATAAAGTGTCCAAGTTGGTGTACATTTTTTCCTCTCAAAACTTTGTTTTTTTGTATGAACAAAATTCAAAGTCGGCACTGCTACTTAACTAATCTTTATTTTTAAGTCGCGATAGTGTTTGATTTTTAGCGCGGTGACTCCTAATTAACCGCTTTGCGAAGATTCTGGGTGGCATGTTTGAAGCCGCCGTAGTGTAGCGTGTGGAAATGGAAAACCATAGTACGGAACGCGTCGGCCACACATGTCAATAAACACGAGGGCTGAAAAAGCATGTGACCACAGGGTCCCATCAGTTAGCGGTTCGCGGTAGACCAGCACAGCCCCAGTTTATATAAACACCGTATACAAAGAGATGTCGTCCTCTTTAATATTTTAACATCAAACTTTATTTGGTGAACACGAGACTTTGGATTTTTGCTTTTATTCAGCATAAATGGCGACTTTTACGAATGAAAACTATGACAGAATTGGGCAGACTTTGGAATGTGGATGGTCGTTGGAGTCGCATCATTGTCCTTTCTTCTAGATTTTCTTAGAAACCGTCGTGGTTAGTCAAAACTTATGAGTAAATTGGACTGTTACACAGATGGATCAACCCATTTACATCGATTCTGTGCGAACAAAACTTGGCCGCCCTTTCATGATGTTAGGCTCCGCCGATTTACTTCAATTTTGTTGAACAAATTCTAAATTATCGTCGTTTTATGTTAATTTTTGACTTTTCTAATTATAGATTATATTTATATATGATACTATGGGAACGCACTATACATCATAATATCAATACAGTTTATGGATAACAACTCGGTACACGCCATAATATCAATACATTCGTTATATAATAGATTAAAACTACAATCAACAATCGAAGGTGTTTCAAAATAGTTGATACGCTTCAATATTAATAAGTTTATTGGCTTGACTCTATATAATTATTTCTTTTCAAATATTTCATCTAAGGTAAGGTCAATAGCCCATAAATTCCGAAGCTTATCCACCACTTATATACAGTATTAGGTATTGTTTCTAGTAAAGCAAAAGATACGCATATGTAATGACTTACAATATTTGTCTACGCATAAACATCTAAATTAAAATTGCATTAGAATTGCATGCTCTTTAATAGTTATTATAAACTAGCAATCGCATATGTACAATGTAATGTAAACGCCAAACATTATATGTTATTTATTTTAGAGGGATAGTTATTACTTTTGTAGTTGATTGTGAGAAGGGGTGGGATTGATGTTGTAACTATAGAAATTTACATGAACCATTTCATTTAAAGGTTCTATCTCTACATTTTAAATCTGTTACAAATTCATACATATACATTTGTAGATCTTATATCACGAGTGGTAGCATTTTGCAGACTAGTTTAATTGAACTAAACATGAATATATGAAGACTTCTGTACATTTACATATTTTATATCATGAGTGATAACCTTTTGTGGCCAATTTTATTTGCACTAAACATGAATACATTTGATACCCCTTGAATGGCACTGCCACTTTGGATACAAGAAGTGTTAAGTAAAGAAGTTGTGGAGGTGCTATCAAAGTAGAGGGTAGTATTTATAACGGGTTGAGTGATAGTATTCTTGAGTCCTCCTTCCTTCTTTCTCCAGGTGTTGGTACGGGCGACATTTTTAAGTACCTTTCGAATGAAAAAGGAGGGGAAATGTAGATTTGCACGTGAGGAGACTTTGGAGAAAGTTGTGAATGTCACAAGACTTCGATATTTGATGCTTCCAACTGTTTCCAACTCATTTTCAAATTCACGCTAGCTTTCTGGTAGTGACTATACAATCGTTTTATAGTAATTGGCTTACAATTCTTTAGAACAAATTTATAAACAATGCTTGTAACACAATAGCCAATTACAGTTATTAAGGCAAGGGAGTTAAAATTTGTAAATAATATCTTTCAAAACTTCACAAAGAAACAAGTGGGAAAAGGAATCCTCACAATGTAGCAAGGTTGAAGCAGTTGGTTAACTGCAATGGCACTTCCCCTAGTAAATTGTTATTTTTTAGTATCCTGCATATGATCCATTTCCATTAGCAAACATGGGAAAATAATAAGATACACAGAAGGGATCCAGAGTGTTACAAATATTGTAAAACTTCATTACAATATATAATCCCATGAATGTCTCTGTTTAGTTGATCCTGGGCCAAATCCCAATGTCATACAGTTGTATATTTAAAGATTTAGCTATGAATCAATAATCAACCACACAAAGAAATGGAATTGGGTGGGATTGGAAAGAAACTATTTGCCTAAGCGAGCTACCTATTCAACAATACTTATATTGGGTTTATGAAAACTCTATTTGTCTTTTTCAAATCCCGTATTTTCTTGTAATTAGATATTGCAGAGAAGATTGGGAATCTGTGGGAAAAGGATGGCACAAAGAAGAGGCTAAAAATAATGACAGAAGACCGGCTAGAAGAAGGTAACTTTGATGAAATAGTGAACGGCATGGATGGGGCTTTTAATCATACTGCATCCTCTATCTTCGTACCACAAGGTCAAAACCCAAGGTCTGCTTGTTGCATTTAATTGAAGCTTTGAATGCCTACATGCAAGGTGGTTTGAGCTCCTAATTTAGGATTCAATCGAAATTGATTGTAATCAATGAAGTAACGACAAAAAATGAAGACAACAACACTATATCTGTAAAAACAGGGGTTGATACTTATCAAATTTTTATTGTGCAATAATTTATACATGAGAAAATGTATCAAACACAAGCATAGAGGGACTTGCGAGGCCAAGAAAAACTCAATTTCACAAATTTATCAAAAAATAATGAAACCTCAAATAACAAATTCCTCAAGTAAAATCCTAGTAAAATTGAAGGAAAGAAAAAAATGACACATGAAAAGGCTCGCATTTAAATAAAATGGTGGCAGATTTCATACCTGTCTCTCGTTGCACATGGAAATTTGTACCAGGACCATAGGATGCCCATACCCTGGCTATTCAACATCTTTGTATTCTACTAAATCATCTTTTGGCACTGGCTTGATCTTCTTGTATTTGATCCAAAAACTTCTGATGCAAAGAATGACCTTGTCTAAAGACTAAATCAAGAAATTATTGAAATTCTAATAATTTAGATAGGCAATTCTAACAATTATTATAATGTCATCTACTCAATTGGATTAAAAACATTTAACCACAATGCAACTTCAGTTCACTAAAATTGAGAACGAAAATGTGGCATAAGAAGGATGGCAATTACCATAGACACTTATAACAGGATTAGGAAGGAAAAACTTCAAGACTACCAGTAAAACCCAAAAAATTATCTTCATGATCCATCCACCATGATGCCAACCATCTCGAATATCCTTTTGGGTCTTAATTCCAATCATCACAAGGGAAAATATTGCGAAAAACAAAAAGCTTCCCAGACACACATGCAATACAACATATGTTTGAAACCATTCTTTTGTAGGGGTATGAGAAAAATGGTTGATCCTTGCAATATTCAAAGCAATGGATTTTGTCAATTAAGAACTCCTTTACTTTTAGTGGAAGTGTTCACCAAAGCAACCATAAATTCCCAGGTAGCGAGCCACCATACAATAGTCATGATTAAATATATACGGATTGTAATGAACAAGGCATATTTTGACTGCTGTGTAATTAAATATACAATAAATAACCTCACAAATAATATTAGAACATGAACACAAAATTGTCAACAAAAGTAAATTGCTCTATATTCTTGTTGCTTTGTACAAGGGAGGATTCAATTTTGCCTCCTTGAAAAAACTAACAATTTTTTAATACTCAGGCTAAGACTAACTAATCTGTATAGTCCTGGTGGGTTTCAAATTTCACTCACATATAATCAACACTTAAATGATGTTAAGTTAAATAGCTTCCTTAACTACAACATATTTCACACATTGGATTACAATAATCAAACGTTGTAGTGGGTTGCTCTCAACATATCAAAGGAATTTCGATAATACAGATCAAAATATTAAGTCTAAAAAAAATTACTTAGAGTCCATCCCAGAAGGAATGCTCAACCTCAGAACTAAGGCATGAATTGCTTTTGAAATTAAAGTGTATAATTCTGGGCTTACAAATGCATAGACATAAAGTATTAAAGGTAAGTAAAACACAATTCCTTACACTTGTTGTATTTGTGTACCTTACAAATCTAGGACTACCTTAATGGCCATCCTATTTTTTAATCTATAGAATAGCCCCAAACGAACGCGAATTAGAAGGCAGGTGCATTAGGTATAATTTCTAAAATCATTTTCTATACTACTTAAATTAAGACAAATCCTTTGAATCTGGCTGTGAGATATTTTACCTACTCTAAAAGCAAATAGACTTCCAAAGAATAAGTAATTGCAAAATCTTTAGATAGGGAACATGAAGATGTTGTAAGACATGGACCAACTAAGATGCAAAAATTGGTACTCTTGTTAGCACTAGTGGGTGATCCACCCCTAAGTGACTATAATTTCTCAGATTTAAACTTTTCTGAAGTGCCAATTGAACCTCTAACATCACTCCTCAAGCTACACAAGGCATGAGCACACCTGGCCGCCTAGATCCAACATCATGCTCTAAGACAAGGACAAGCTAGAACTCAAACCTAGAACATTCCATCAACAATATTAGGCACTCCACCATGTAGGACCTTCAATTGGCAAGGTATCCATCAACCCGTTACAAGGTTTCTTTAGTTTGGATTAGAACTTTGATACCTCTTCTCAAATCACAACATGATTGAGCACACCCAATCTCCTAGGGTTGGCACTATGTTGTAAGGCGTGGACCATCTAGGTCTCAAAACTATGACCTCCTATGTGAACTACAGGGTAATCTAACAATATGTGATGTTTGGACCTTGTTAGAGTGTCAATTGAACCTCTAACACTGCTTTCAAGCCACATAGAGATGAAACACACTTGGCCACCTAGCTCTACTCTCATATTCTAGAAAATAACCAGCTAGGATTTAAATATAGGACCTTCGATCAACATTGCTAGATACTCCACCACTATGCCACCTGCCCTTCACAGATTAATGCTTTTCTAGAGTGGAGATAAAACATATGACAAGACACACTATTGTATAGAAAACATGAGAAATTGAGAGAAAGGTATTTGAAATATACAACAGTTTAATCCAAAAGTAATTAGAGCTAAAAATGATAAGGAATTGGGGAATGCTATAGATATGGGTGTAAAGATACTATTATACAAAACACGTTAGAAAATTGAAAGGGATGACCTTTAAATATCCATTATTGTAATGCAAAAGTAATTAGGTTTCGAAAAGAATGTAAATCTCGAAGTTTGTAGATGTCAGATAGGGATGTGGAGAAGATTTTATGTAAAATATAAAAACTTGAGAGGTTTGTTACTGAACTATTAAATACTCTAATGAAAAAGCACTTAGATTTAAAAACAATGAAAAAATGTGGAGGATGTAGAAGATGAAACATATTTCCTTTTAACTTCTCCACCATACAATGATATTAGTGCCAATTGGGCACATATTTGTAGTCAAAACATGGTGCATGGAGTCTTAAGCCACCTCAATCCAACAAAACTTAGGAACCTTATTTTAAACGTAGACACGCACAAAGACCAATATAGATACTTTGATAGGTCCTACAAACCACTTTTGCCTAAAGAATATTATAACTCATCTCATCTCAAATACCTTATCTTTCAACGAACAATGAGTTAGATCACCATAATCATTCTAATTCCCCTTTTTGTAAATTTGTTTATGAAGTGTACAGAGAAGTATATTTTCTTTAATTATATGAGGTTTGTAGTAATTGAAATTATTTGGACATGAATTCTCATACATTATCTATTTAGATAATCTTGATATTCCTTTCTGAATAAAAAGGATGAAAGAAGCACTCCGATGTTTCAACTACCTAATGACTAGTCTTTCACTCCGAAGTTTAGTTCACTCGTTAGTGATTCTAATACATGTTTCTTTTTCCAAAGATAATGATTTTCAAAGCTTTGTTTATTTTTTTGTGGTTGTGCAAGCACTAGAAATTTATATAATTTCATCTCTAGAATTCTGGGTACAAAAAAATACCATTTCAAAGTATATTCATTGTTCAGTAATTCAAGATAATAGAAATTTAGATGACTAAACCTCTGGTGTGATAAGAAAAAACCATTGAAAAAAATCACTACAAAAATTTAAAAAATTTAAAAACCATTTGAAACAGAGTCTCGATTTTACATGAAACTTGTAAGCTTCAAACTCATCACTTACTCACATGTTCAATATTGTCTTTGTTCCATTCAGATTCAACATACTCTCAAGCTTAACATTTCTTTGAGCTCGGCCTTTTTCACCAGGTCCTCTTTATCTAAACACAACTTGCATTTCCCTTAAGACTTTTCTCCCCTAGAACATCATCGGTCCTCTGTTTTGACTCGTTGTAATCCTCAATTTGACTTGTTCACCTTGATCTTGCTCGAGAAAGTATCGATCTCTTTAACACGAGTCTATCTCTCTAATAACATGGTCATGCAACAAAAAATATGAAAAACAGACACAAAAATAATAAAAAGGCAAAATCCTAATTATAGGGCATGAAAAACCAAAATTAAAAAAAATAGACACAAAACAAAGTACAATTCTCAATCTGGAGAAAATTTTATACCAATTTTCAGAAATGACTCTATGTCCAATGCTCCATCCTATCTTTTCTACAATTTAATCTATACTTGTGCATATTTTATCAGGAATAAGGAATCTGATTGTCTTTTTTACCATTTAAAAGAATCTTTTATATATACTTTAGTTTTATGTTGTTTTTGATGGAAAGGTTGTTGTAATCGACCCGTTCGATTATTGGGAATGTTGTTTTTGTGCATGGGGGTTTTTACCAGGAAGCAGTTGATGATTTCTTTGGCTCTACTTCAAAGGATTCTCAGAATCCAAGTGTGAATGCTCATGAATGCCCCATTTGTTACATGATTTTCACAAGTGGGAAAGCCCTGTGTGGTCACGAGAGGATTCACACAAGTATTTCTTCTCATTCCCTACCAAAGCACTAGAGTAACATCTAGATTTCAACATGCCCACCCCTGTTAATGTCGATGTTGATAGTATTGAAACATATGAGCTCCTTTTCATTGTATGAATTCATGAAAGAAGCAAGAAACGATATCCATAATGCACGATAAAGAATCACAGTCATTATGGAAAGCCACTGCATCGAACCCTAACGTTGGAGGCATAACATCATTCACCCACTTATAGCCATCATTTTCACCCTACCGAAGATGGCCAAGTGAAAAATAAACTATTAAAAATAGTTACGAAAAAGCAAAAAACATCCAAACGGCCGTCAAAATTAAATGCCTTGAAAAAACGTCATAAAGACCATCAAATTTAACACAGTTGTAGAAACGTCTAGAAGGGCATTTCCCATAGGGGGAATGCCTTTGGTGTAATTATCTTAATGCTTTAGATTGAAATTCAATTATCTTTCTTTATAACTCACATTTTTTTCACTTGTAGTTGAAATTGAAGGCATCATAATATCTTTTGTAGAGAAGGATACGTGACCAAAACATTAAAATGGGAATGGTGATTTATTTTTCTTGTTTTCCTATTATTTTATTCTCATTGATCTTCTTATTCTATTTGGAAAACATAAATAGTTTATTTAAGGGACATAAAGAAACCACACCCCATTATATAACCTTCTTACATTGGGGTTGAAGATCATTGATCATTCAACATTCTATAACACTACATCATGAGATGATTCATCTATTGTAATGCAATTTAGTAAGTGGAAAATTTCATGGTCTGCAATTCTAAATTCTTTGAAGTAGGAATATTCCTCTCTTCTTAGAGAGGTCTAAGAAATGCCACATTTTTGGATTCAGATGATAGGAGGCATGATAAACATTAATGTGTTTCAAAGTGTCTTATCTTCACAAATGAAATCTAGAAATTTTTGAAGAAACTCATTTCTATGGGATCAATGGGATTGTGAGAGATAGGTAATTCCTTGATAATTAATAATACTTGATCTACCTTAATATACTTTGTGTTATAAAAGACCATGTGACATTATTATTATTTCTCATTCTCATCTAAATTGATTAAATGAAATTGGTGCTTGCTTTTAAGAAATATGGCATGCCATAACATGATCCTATGATGGCTTCCTCGATGTCAATGTATACAACATTACATTAAACTAAAAAATAAAGCCATGAAGTGCTATTTAAGTTAAAAAAAATTATGTGTGCTTAAAATGTAGGATGAAGTATCATTTGCAATCAACCATAAAAAATAGACGGTACTCCGAAGAGAATAATGAGAACGATATCTTTAAAATGAATTTAATTGAAAATATAAATGGGCAACATAAATACTTATATTTATGAATTCTGTAGGATTTAACTTAAAATCTAAGCCTTTAGTAATTATATGCTTACAAATACTACTTGATGAAAAACAAGAGTATGGTGAACTATAGTTAACAACGATTATTTCTTTTATAGTTAAGCTAGTGATGCATGTGCAAATATTTCAAGGTCATGTTTGGATCATTGGGGATTTTTGTGATGACAGTATAGATCACCATTCTTAGTACGCAAAAATGTTTTAGTTAAAACATACACTTATCATTCTTTAGATCAAGTTTTTAGTTATAATTATCCTTCATGCAATCTTAAGAAACCCTAATAATCCTCTAACATAAACAAAATAAATTTGAAAGGAAAATTGAGAACTGTTGATGTGAGGTAATTTTTCACCTTTTATTTGGTTATTAGGTGTTTTTCTACCTCACACATGGTGAGTCATCTCACTTAGATGATTCATAGGTATTTTAGGGAGTTATACGACATATGAAAAATTCCGTCATAGAATATGGCATATTTTCATGTGTCATTTTCATATGGGAGATGCATATTATTCCTAGCATTATAACTCCTCAAGTCCATCATAAGAGTATGACATGTCAAGGAATAGGATTTACGCAACACTCCCTTATGTACTTATCTTTTTTATCTATGAGTATGAGTATACATATTATTTTTACATGAACAATTTGGCTTGTGATTAATCTTCTTGTTAATTACATAGAGCATTTTCTCATTTCCGTTAGAGTGTAATAACCTTAATGATCATGGGATCCATTTGATCCTCATGGTTCACTCTATCATGGTATTAGAGTTGCGTTGTTTTGGTAAACGTGTAACTTATTATTGGTTCATTCCTAATTACTTCTAGTTTCAAAAAATTATCTTCTTGTTTAAGTTTCATTAATCCTTTAAATTGATTTGTGCTAATTCAGGTTAATCTCATTTATGGAGTTTGTTGTTTGTGGTGTTTAATTTTTTGTTTATGTAGTTAGAATTTTCCCAGCTAAATCTAGCTGATCATAGCTATCTTTAGAGGAATATTTAATTTGGAGGTATTTATGCTCTTGGTTTTGTGTTTCATTTTTGTTATCCAAATAACTCTCTCAGTGTATTGCCCACTTCCCTTTGACACCTTTTGATACTGATCATGATACTGCTGATTATATTATGGACATGATTATGGACCTTATTATAGTATGATGTTAGATGTTAGATAATGGATTATTGTTGACTTGATTCAGTTATGATGCATGATGATTATTAGAGACATTTTGGATGTTGATGTTGATATACTATTTAACATGGTTATATTATGGATGTTGTTCAGACATGTGATATTTGGATATTGTGAGTAGACCTAGAAATGAAAATTATTTGATGATGACATAGTTGTTGAGTAAAAATTGTAAATGATCTTGTTAGTTTCTTGGATGTTGTTGTGATTCATATATCTAGATGATCTTGGAATTTTATTTATATTATTTTGGATGTTCTGATATGGCCATGAGGCCGAAGGAGGTATTTGTGTTTTGCAGGTTAAAATATCACAACAAACATCGGGGGATTGGAGACCAACCACATTGGAATTCTAGATGAATTCAACAAGGTCACCATGGCAACTAATATTTGTTTGTGCATGTTTGTGTGTCTTAGGTATTTCCATAGGGGGATCACCTTTAAATGTGACCAAGGGGTTATGTGTTTTTATTTATTTGACCCTTTTGTTTAATGTTGCATGTGTTTATTTTGTGATGCATTTGCCCCTTTCTTTATTTATTAAATGTTGTATTAATATTGTGGGTAATAATGTTGTTAATATTAATTAAATAAAGTATGTCATAAGAAATTAATTAATAGAGTTGTTGGCCTTGAATTAAAGTGTTGTAAGAGATATGTAAGTGATGTCTAAGTTAACTTTTAAGTGTGAAACACTCCACCTTCTTGGAAATTCGAAATTTTATTGGAGGCTGATTTTGGAGGTTTGTGGGACAAGTTAAACTTGTCCCATACCTCTTAAATTTAATTACCAACCATACCTATGGTTGGAGCATTGAGATTAGACTTTTATAATGTTTTTTTGAGAAGATAATTTGTAAGTTTTAATTGCACTTTTCTTACATGATTTAATTTCAGTCCTTTGGGTGTGGGTTGGATTTGAGTGTGTAAGTAAACTGTCATTTTTCACCCACCTATTTATTATGCATTGGAGAATGAAGTTGAATTTTGGGGTTGGGGTTAAGGATGTGTGATGTGGCATCCTACACGGATCCACATCATCCTCTTCCCTTCCCTCTTCTATAAAATTCTAATTCCTTGCCTTGTTTTGGGGTTGCTTCACTTTGGAGACTTCATTCTTGGGTGAATTGTTTTGTTTTTTTGGAGCTCTTGCCTTGCAGAAGTTTTTGGAAGATTGTTGAATGCTTGTGATTGACTGATTTGGATTGCTTGCATTGAGATAAAGCTTGTTGTTTTGGAACTTGGAACAACTCCATCATGGAGAGGTAGGAGCTTGGCTCTTGAAATGCTTCTTTTTTGTTTATGAAAATGTTAATGTGTGAATTTTTTGGCATGTTTGTGGGCTATTGGGTAGATGGCCTAGGAATGGTGTAGGAGAAGACTATGTGGTTTATTTTGTGGGAGGCACAAGTGTGTTTTAGGGAGGTATAAGTGAGGATGGAGATGGGATTTGGGTTCCACCTTACAAATAAATAGCTTGCATTTATTTCCTCTTTATGGGGTGCCATAAGAGGTTGGGGAGGCATAAGGAAATGTGAGGAATAATGGGTACTTGGGGAGGCATAAGGAATGTCAGGGTTTTGATATATTATATTTTAGTGGTTTGTAATTCAAGTGGTGATACCCATTTCCCATTTTGGGAGGCATAAGAAGCATCCCCCATAGTTTCTTGCTCCTTTGGCTTGCATGATAAATCCTTAGTAATGTTTTTCATGTTTTAATTTAGTTGTAAACTACATTCTATTTTGGGACTGTGTTTTGTATGTGAAAATGTTCCTTGTGTGTTTGTGGAAGCCTGTTGTTGCCATGAGTTGGATCACATCTTTTATTGTAGTGTGGTTGGGGCTCAGGGGCCAATGAAGAAGGTTGGGTTCTCCTCTTCATTATATTTCTTGGTTGGGTGGAGAGCGTTGCCTTTCCCCTACTCTTATTGTGATCACAATTTGGAAGAATGAGAAATATGCATGTTGTTGTTCTAGAGCTGAGAAAAAGACGGTTTGAAAGTCCCTTGTGAAATGAAATCTTATTGTAGCCCTTTCCCACTTTAAAGTGGATTATCTATATATTCATTGTAATGGAAAGATACTTTGTATTGATAATGAAAGTTGAAATTTGAAATGTAGAAGATTTATACTTTGTATTCCGTTTTTGGAGAGAATGTCAAAGAATGATACATATTTTGTATGTTGTATTTTGAAATCAAATGGAAAGGAAGTTGTAAGAGTTTCATTTGAATTACTGAAAGTGTTTTCCTTATTCATATGATATTATTTCAATTCAAAACCTGTGTTTAACATGCACTGTGAAATCCTTGTTTGGAAAGTGGAAAAGTGAAACATGTGAGGAGAAACTGTATTATCCTCACCTTGTTTATAATATATGATTTGTGAAAGAATAGAAACTGCATTCTTGTTTTAATGTTTGTTTGAAAGAAAGAAAAATATTTATGACCAGTATGGAATGAATTCAATGTTTTATTTCAAGGCAAAATGGAAATAGTTAATTTCTATTTGTAAATGTATACGCTTCTTTCAATTCACTGTGTACTTTGTATAATTCCTTTATCAAATGTTCAAATAACCCTACAAATAGATAAGAGGAAAATGAAATAATCAATTGGACTTAATGAGGACAAAATGATTCCAAACCAAACTAAAAACACTTAAGGAAATGTCTTGAAAATCTTTCAATCGAGCCAAGGCAAATATGCAAGCCTTTTGTCTGTAAACAAAAAGAAACTAGTAATTTCAAATGCAGATCAAACCAACAATTTTACACTTTTTGTATATCTGAACAGTTTCCTAATGGAAACCTCCATGTCTATTTGACATGTTGAAGGAGAAAGAATGAAAAATTTGAACAAAATTTTATAAGTTAAAATTTACTAGTTTGCACTATAAAAGCCTACAGAATTTTTTCATGAAATTGACCCCTTAAATTTTATCAAAACCAAAATTTAATGAATCATGTGTAAAGAGGACATTGAGAGATTTCTAGAAAGTCCTCGTTTTCCCAAAACGGAGCTCTCTATCAAAAGTTATGGCCTTCTAAAGTTTTTTTTCACTTGGCGTCAAAAATTTTTTGGGAGAAATTTCCTTGGCGGCCCCACGAGCCCAAATTTTTCCCTTAGCACTTCACAAAATTTTTGAGAATTTTTTTTAACTTTTCCCTGCCATCCCACCGGCTTGCAGCCAATCAGAGGTTTCCATGTGGCACCATGAGGTGTCAACAGAGGTGTGGATCCCTTTTTAACTTAGCACTTCTAGAATAATTTTGGGAAAATTTTCCAAATTTTTCCCTGTCAACTCGTAATCAATTAGGAGCTACCACGTGGCATCGTGAGGTAATAGCGAAGGAGCAGGTCCCTTTTTGCCTTTTTATGTTTTGGAAAATTTTGGGAAATTTTTCCAAATTTTCACCACCCCGCCAGCCGCATCCAATCAGGAGCTACCACGAGGCATCACAAGGTGCCGGCAGAGGCGTGGGTGAATGTTACCCCTTTTTTCCTTTAGGGTGTTAAACAAAATTTCTTCCTACTACCCCACTTTCCCTACGTTGGCTTAGGAGATGAAATGTGTCCCTCGCAAACTCGTGGGAGCGCAAGTGCAAAGGTGGATTTTCGCCCCTTGGGAAATTTTTCTCCCCACAGGCCGTAGACCCTCCCATGGGGAAATTCCCCCCCCGCAGCCTGTCGACCCATCCTTGGGGAAACATTTCTCCCTTGGGCCCGCAGGCCTGCTCTTGGGGAAAATTTTCACCCCAAGGCCCGCCAGCCCATAACTTAGAATAAAATATGAGGAGTTAAGGAATTCTTTATATCACTGTGTTGGTCTGAAAATTTGTTGGGAGGGTAGATCTATGGATAGACGAGCCAACAGTGTGCAAGGCATAGCCCCTCTTTGAGACAGCAAAGTGAAACTGGTTTATTGCTATTCTACCAGTAGGAATCTGTGCAAGTCTCACAATATTCTGCCTTCGGGGGTTTGGGATCTTATCCCAGTTGGGGTGTTTCCAACTATGAAAAGAAAGGAAAGAAGGGAAAGACGAAGATAGGATAGATAGATCCAAAGGGAGAAAAGAAATGAATTCCAAAGCAGAAAGATCAGAGGGTCTATGTTTTGGGATTGGTAATAAATGGAGCCAAACCTACTTGCATAAACGAACAAAGCAATACTGATGAACAAATGACAAAAAAGTAGAGGTAGATTTAACAGAATAAACATACAGATCTAACATAAGAAAGTTCTGATGCATAACACAGGTATTCAGCACAAAGTCTCAATATTGTATTAATATTTTCTTCTGTTACAAAAAGTACAAAGCCTTTTCTCCTTACTTCTATTTTTTATCTAAAAAGTGTCCACCACTTTGAATACAACAAGTATTCAAGTATTTATAGGAGGAGAAGAAGAGAGAAGGCAAAAAGGAAACCAACAACTAATTACAAAATATCTAAAAATATCTAAAAGTCAACTGTTGACTTTGGGCAACTTGGTGGATGACAACATCCCATGGTGCAACATGGATGATGTCATCATTTGTGCCAACATACTTTTAGATATTTACAAAAAGAAAGCCAAGAGGAAGAAGGCTATTCATCGTCATCTCGTGGCTGAAAGGGAGTATCTTGCTTCTGCTCAGGAGAGACAATGTGGAATTGAGCCCGGTATTCCATGAATTTACTGACCATCGGCTGAAGTTGATCCTGGGCAGGACCCTTGGTATGATCACCGATGACCTCACAAGTCTCCCGTTCATCTCTGAGTTTTTCGGGGAGCTTGAAATATTCATTACCTACCTCCATCAGGTACCCCACAAAATCGTGGCAGGCCAGAAGGTTATTGATGGATTCAGTGTCGAAAGTGACTTCTGGCCCTAGCCCTTGAGAGACGATCTCCTTGAAGATCTGAATAGTTTCATCTACCTTCCTCAAGGTGAATGAAGGAGTGAGCAAGCCCAGAGACATTCTTAGGACAATTTTCTCCATTTGATGCATTGCATCCAGGGCTTCCTCCTTGACCTTGTCTATCTTCTCCAGGACAAATTCCATCTGATCGACCCGGTAGTCCAAAGCAGCAAGGATTTTGCTGGGTACCCTAGGGTGATCGAAGATGCTGAATTTAACTAAATCATCGACTGAGCAGTCGAGCATCTTCTGGAATGTCTCATGTTGCAACCTAGCATGGTCCAACTCTTCGGAGATAGGTCCTGCAATCACCTGGAGTTCCTTGTTCACCTGACCAATGTTTTGATATAACTCGGTGAACTTGACAATTACTTCCTCGCTGTCTTTGAGGATCTGGTCTCTCCAGGCGGATACTGCCATGCCTTGTTCACCAATCTTGGCATATTCATTTATCTTATCCTGACTAAGGACCTCAGGAGTTTCAGTGGCAGTTGTAGGAGGTGCACTACCCATTTTCTGCAGGGCGTGGAGAAGATGCTTGTTCTGCTCTTTTAGTAGCCTCTTCTCTTCCTTTGCTTCTTGAAGCTTCTTGCAAAGGGCATCCACCACAGATAGGGCCTCTCCTTGAAGGCTCTCGATGACGTTCCCATTGTGACCTGCGTCACTGTATAATCTGTATGGGACAGATCCTTTTTATCATTTGAGGGATTCAAATACGTAATCTCCATCACTCTTTCTCCCGATGCACTCTAAGAGAAGTGGGTTATAGGCTTTTGCTTCTTAGCCCCTTTTGCTGGGATGACGGAAAAGTCCATTGGTGCAATGGGGACTTTCCTCTTATGCTGACTCAGGTGCTGGGAGATCCATGCTGGACTTAAGGGAGTGGGACCAGAGGTGGAAGAGGGAGCAGCTGCAGTGGATGAGGGGAAATGGGTCGAGACACTTGGTGGCGGCATCGAGAGAGAGGCCAAGAAAGTGCTCACGGGAGGAAGAGACACTGCAGGGGAGGTAGTCGTGGGAGTGGAAGGGAGCTGAGAGATGAGAGAAGAAATGGTGGGGGACAGCTCCGCGAGGGAAGAGAAAATGGAGGAAGAGGAAGGGGGAACAGTAGAAGATGGGGGAGAGGATACGACCAAAGGAATGGTCGCTTGAGTCACATGAGGAGGGGAAGGAGAGAGGGAGAAGGGATGGTGGGAACCTCCATGGTTGTAGCAGTGGCAACATCCTGAGTGGATGTGCCCATTGGAACACTCTCTGCCGCTTCTTTCTCTGGGGATACCAGAGTTACAACCTGTTCCTGTGTGGCGGAAGGAGGGCTCTCAGGAGCTTCTTCTTGAGCGGAGCTTGATTCTCCCTCTTTATCTTTGCCTTTTCCCTTTGGCAGATGCTTTGACCTGGTAGGTGCGTTGCCCAAAGGGGACGTGGTGAAATCTACTCCAAGGTAGATAAGGCCGTTCATTCTGCACCAATGCTCTGTTCGCCACAGTGTGTCCTTAACCCTTACCTCAATGGTCTGAGGTGCCTTTGTCCTATCAATTTCAGCAAACGCCAGTTGTCCCCATCCGTGTCTAGATATACCTGATCAACTTCTTGATCGGTTGTTTGGAAACCTTTTGGAACAATGGCCACGCCATATTGAATAATTTCTGCTAGGGCCAGGTGGGAGTGATCCTTTCTCCTGAGTTTGACCTCGTGATACAGGTCGATGTAGATGTCCTCGATCTGTGGAACGTGGATCGGATCGAGTTTTTCCTTTGGGAGGAAATTTCTTGGATCAAAGGTTGGCCTTGCCGGGAAATTGTGCTTTAGGTTAAGCAGTTCCAGCTCTGCGAACATTTCCCGGGCCTTGGTGTGGGAAATGCAGGTGTACCTTCCCACTGTGAGGGGGAAAGGAGTTCCACCCTTCTTCCTTTTCAGGCACTTCTCGTGATATGTTATGAGCTGCCTGGATAGCTCCAACAGGATCAGCTTAGGGCCTGCATACCTTGGTAATTTGGTGGGCTCCCCCAAGAAGTTAGTTGCTCTGAGATAGGTGAAAGTGGGGAATTGTGTAAACAACACCCCCCACTTCTCGGTTGCATGACTATGCTCTTGGTCATTCGACCGTGAGTCATATTGGGCCTCAATAGGCAGATGATGCCGTAGAAAAAGGCATCGTTGATCTTGGTGAACTGTGGGATGCTGTTCTCCAGCTTCAACTCTAGGTAGTACTCATATATTTTCACCTGAGGCCAAACCCCACATCGGCTCAGCGCTGGATAGTCTCTCTCTGAGGCTGCAGCATAGACTACGTAGGAGTTCATGTAGAACCTCCCCGTTGTGGTGAGTTGTTGGAGCTGCTCAGAGATGGTGCTGCTTATGATTTCTGCCCATTCAAAACACTGGTCAGGCACATTTTTATTCATGGTTTCCAGATACCTGAGCATCCATTTGTGGAAGTAATGGGCATCAGAAAGCCCAAATACTCTACTTAGGAAGGTGATGGTATCACTCAGTTCCTCAGAGAAGTCACTGCGGTGAATAACCTGTGGCCACCTAGTTATCACCTTCTTATTCTTCAGGTACACCTCATTCATTAACTGCATGCACTTGTCTTCATTTTCCTCCCATGCCTTGGTGCAGTCTTCTTGGCTTACAGCCACAAAATGCCGGTGGTGGGGAATACCTAGCATAATCTCAAAGTGCCAGGCAGTGAGGTTGATTATGACCTCGCCCTTTTTGTTCTCGACACACCTTGTGTCTTTGTTATAACAGCGGGCCACCACCATCATAAATTCATTATTCACCGCACTGACGGGGATTCCCCCAGTGAAATGCAGACCACTGCCTACCAGTTTGTCCATCCAAGGACTGCCTGTGACCCTCCTGGTTCTGGCCCAAAAATCATCCATGTCGATGTGGCCAAGTTCAGAATCTCTGATGTCTAGGTCACATTCTGCCTGGGACTCGGGCATTCTGACCCTTTGATATTTGTATTTCATCTCTTCCTCTGTGAGTTTGGCCTTACCCTTTGACTTGGTTGGCCTCTTGCTTGATGTAGACATATGCGGATCTGAGTTCAGTTGCTGATCTGCAAGAAGAAGGAGTGAAGTCCAACGCAGAAGAGCCATGTTAGCTATTAGATCTTCCATCAAAGCTCTATAGAATGAGGAGTTAGTAATTTAAAAGCCTCTGGGTGCAGGGTGCAGGAAAGTTGCAGGCTGCAGGGTTAAAAGTATGGCGCACTGAAGTGGAGTGTTGCAAGGAAGAAATCAGCACCAAAGGGCACAGGGCATAGGAAATTTACATATAACATTGTTGTTGTTGTAGACAGATGTGCGCCTGCGCCATTATATGAGGTTTTATACTGGGTGCAAATAAATTTGGTGTTGCATGAGGGTAGGATGCGCCAAGGGCACAGATATGGGACATGTTGCATGGAATTTTGGTGTGCCAAGGGAATAAAGGGGGTGCAACATTAAAAGGTGTATCACTAACTTTATGTGCATCGATGGGGCCTTTGGCATGGCGCAGGAAAGGATTGCATGACACTTTTGTTGTTGTAAGCAGGATTGCGCCTGCGTCGGGGTTAGGATTTACTTGGTTTTGCTTGGCGCAGGAAGGATTCATGCTGCAATTGGGGACAGTGCGCCCTCTTGGCGCGACTGTGTTTTTTGTAACAAGGTAGGCGATTGCGCCAAGAGAAAACTACGGGTGGAAATGATAGCTTTTAGGTTTTCTCTCCTTCCTGATGGGTTTGCGGTTTTTTAGGCCTCCTTCAACATGGATCTTAGATAGTGGGGGGGCAAACAAAGAGAGATCTGGGTTCATTTTTTGGACAAAGCCCTCCAGGCCAGCAGATCTGGAAGGAGGGGAAGACTGGTTTGGGGGGAAGCCACTTAGGTTTCAATATTTAATCAATAACAAGCAAAACCATAGCAGAGCAACAAGCAAAACCATAAGAAAAGCAAGAGCCACTTACCGGAGATATATAGGCTGAGAGGAATGAAGTGGGGTCCACGAATGCGACACGAGGATGACAAGGGCGCTGACAGGTGCAGAGAAATAAAGTTTTCACGTGTTTTCAATTGTGAAAATGACAGGGTGGATGCGCCTATATATAGCAAAA
Organism: Taxus chinensis; assembly: GCA_019776745.2. NCBI lineage: Eukaryota > Viridiplantae > Streptophyta > Pinopsida > Cupressales > Taxaceae > Taxus > Taxus chinensis. The sequence continues at coordinate 278,508 of JAHRHJ020000066.1, read as the reverse complement.
GGCGTAATAAATGTGCCACCAACTTTTGCAAAGGGCGCACAAAAAAGTATGTCGACATGAAAACCTTTGCGTCCTTTGGCGCGGTTATGCACCTGTCAGCAAGGAAATATTTGTGCCCTTGGCACAGATTCAGGACTGTCAACATGGGATTTTGAGTGCTTTGGCGCACCGTTTAAGGGCGCAACATTTTTGTTGTTGACATGTCGGCGCATGCGCCTTGGCACAAGCAAGAAAGGCACATCATGGGGAGGCGCAACAATCGTTGTGTTAACACTCCAAAGGGTGCGCCAAAGGAATAAAAGGGGGCAAAATAAGCTGTGTTGCATGGACAAAATCTGCGCCCAGCCTAAAAAGGACCAAAATGACTAAGTTCGAGAAACCAGATTTTCCGGAAAGGAATTTTACACCATTCCGAAACGCTGAGGGACCTCTACGAGGAAACAGAACAAAAATTTGGAAAGGTTACCTGTAAAATTGCCCTTGTCAATTTTACAGGATAACAGCTGGCTCTTTCTGGGGACTATCTTTAAGCGAAGCTTAAGGGTAGAGAATCCCAGATCAACATGTGCCTATCCATTGGGTAACAGAGTCAAAAACAAGGGTGACCGAAAGGGAAAATAGGGAACACGCAACAAACAGAAAGCAAACACATGACAAACAAACACACAACCAAAGCAAACTGTACAAAGAAGAGAGCAAGCTCTACTTCCTGAATATTTTGAGATGTTTCCCGCTATAGGGAAGCGGGAGCTCGGTTCCATCTGGATATGAGAGATAGAAGCTATACTCTCCATTGAGCCGCTTGATCTTGAAAGGTCCCCTCCATAGAGAATCAAATTTTCCGTGCATGCCTTTCGGCTCTCTTCGCTTGTCCCATAGAAGGACGAGGTCTCCCACCTGGAAATCCTTCTGCTTGGCCTTTTTATCGAACAGTCTCTTGACTTGATTCTGATGTTCGGTGATTCTGTCAACCACTCTTACTCTTCTTTCTTTGAGCTCTGCTAGATACATCATCCTCTTTTCAAGAGAATTTTGGAAAGTTTCATCTTCAATCGCTCGTGCCAAGCGCAGAGCAGGAAGTTCTACAGAAATGGGGAGCTCGGCATCGATTCCATATAACACTTGAAAAGGTGACATACCGAGAGACCTCTTGGGAGTAATGCGGTCTGCCCACAAAGCGTCATACAATGACTTATGCCACATCCGCTGATTCTCATCAACTAGCTTCCGTATGATAGTCACTAAGTTTTTATTACTGGATTCCGCCTGACCATTTCCCTGGGGGTAATAATCTGAGGCATGGGCCAAGTTTATCCTGTATTCATAACAAAAACCAATAACTTCCTGTGAGGAGAAGTTGAAAGCATTATCAACAACGATTTTTTTGGAACGCCAAACCTTACAATGATATTCTCTTTGATGAAATTACAAACAACTTCAGAGGTGGCATTCTTGACAGGTATGGCCTCCACCCATTTGGTGAAGTAATCTGTTGCTGTCAGGACATAACTATGTCCGGCACTCGATTGGGGATGGAGTGCTCTGATAAAGTCAATTCCCCACTGCCTGAATGGTTCATCAATAACGACCAGCCTGAGGGGAAAAGCAGCCAATTTTGGTTTGCCGACAAATTGTTGGCAGAGCTCACATTTTGCTACCCAGGTGGCTGTATCCTGAAACAACGTTGGCCAATAGTACCTAGCCCGGATGATCTTGTGTGCTGTCACAGAAGAGGAGAAATGACCACCACAGGCTGAATCATGAAAATTCTCAAGTAGCTTTATCTGTTGTGGCTTGTCAACACATCGCAAGAAGATGCCATCTATTCCACGTTTGTATAAACAGTCATCCCAGATGACATATCTGGCTGCTCTGAGCTTTATAGCACGCTTCTCCTTTGAAGTCAGATGAGCTGGGCACTCACCGTAAGTGAGAAAGAAAGTGATATCAGAATACCATTCGTCGCTAGTCGCGACAAATAGAACCATGGGTAGAGAATCGGCTTTCTCCAGCTGACCTCGTGTTCCATCAATGCAATCATCCTTTTCCTCAGGGTCTCCTGAATCTTGGTTTTCAGCCATGAGCTGACACAGACCCTTGCCTCTTACTAGCTTGGTTGGTTTTATATCTAGATCGTACTCCTGGACCTTTGTGATCCAATTCCCTCGCAAACTCCCTAACTCCTGTTGAGTTAAAATTGACTTGACTGCCATGTCAGGGACTAGCACCACTGTATGAGAGTTTAGAATATAATACCTGAAGTTCTTGACTGCTTTGACAATGGTGAAGGCATGTTTTTCCAACTGAGACATCTTCAATTCATGAGGCTTGAGGGGAGAGCTCATGAACGCGATTGGAGATTCAACACTTTCAGAATTCTTTTGCATTAAGATGGCCGATACAGTATGCTCAGATGCATAGCTATACATGATAAAATCCTTGGAGAAATCGGGACATACCAGGACTGGTGCGTGAGTGACGGAGGCTTTTATATCCTCGAATGATGCCTTTCCTTCTTCGCTCCACCGGAAAGTTGGCGACCCTTTCATCATGTTTGATATGTGGTGAGTCTTTTCAGCAAAGTCAGGGAACGAAGCACCTCAGAAAGTTTACTTTTCTGAAGAAAGAGTGAATGCCGGTCTTGCTTGTGGGTAAAGTAAGGCCCTGAATAGCCCTAACCCTTTCAGCATCTATTTTTGTCCCTTCTTTGCTAACAACATGTCCCAGCAACTTTCCTTCCATGACTCCGAAAACAGACTTTTTCGGATTCAGGGAGATCCCGTGCTCTCGGCATCTAGTCAATACTTGTTCCAAATGATCATAATGATCATTTCACTATTTAGAGAACACAATTAAGTCATCCAAATAGACTACGATAACCTTTCCCATCATTCCTTTGAATGTGAAGTCCATCGCCCGCTGAAAAGTGGCACCAGCGTTGGTCAGGCCAAAAGGCATCCTGCTATAGGTGAATGTGCCCCAGGGGGTAGTAAATGTTGTTTTGAATTGGTCTTTAGGTGAGACTTCAATCTGATTATAGCCTGAAAAACCATCAAGCATGGACAACATTTCTGAACCAGTTATTACCTGCAGAACCTGGTCCATTATAGGAAGTGGGTAGTTGTCTTTCAGTGATGTCTGATTCAGGTTTCAAAAATCTACGCATATGCATATCTTTCCATTTTTCTTGTGTACTGGAATGATATTCACGACCCAGGTACTGTGATGGATAGGAAAAATGATCCTTGCATCCAGCATCTTCTGTATTTCAGCCTGGATGGTACCTGAGATCTTGGGATTATAGTGCCTCTATTTCTGGCGAAAGGGTTTGACACCTTCTTTCAACGGGATGTCATGCTGGATGTCCTTTGGCTTGAAAGACTTTAGATCGGCATAGGACCATGCCAATACATCCATATATTTCTTCAGCAATTTGACAAACTTCCACTTTTCTTCGGGTGTGCAACATTTTCCGATGTTCACAAACTACGGACACTCCACCGAACCTAGATTGACCGGTTCGGTCTCTGGAGAGGAGTTAGGATTATCTCACCTTCTCTCCCTTACAAAACAATCATGTCTATCGAACAAATGTTCCAGAGAAACCAAACCTTTTGGAATTTTATTTCCTTTGAGCTGACATATGCCATCACTTCCTTTTGATTCCTTGTCTTGATCCGTAACAGATTCATGACATGTAGAAGTGGATCCTTCAAAATGAAGCTCACTGAAATTTTCTACCTTTTCCAGGAAGGCAATAAGTTGATTGTCGTCATTGAATACCTGCCAGTGCTGAGAGTTGTCTGGCACACTTGGGTGGAAAACTACCTCAATGGTATATGTGTCTATTTTCAACCCTGGGTGGGGGAGCATGAGGGATGCTGAGATGGCTAATGAATCGGCCATGTCGTTCTGAGCTCTTGGAATGGATTTTATTGAAAAAGCATCAAACTCCTCAATGCTATCCCATACTGCATTGCGGTAATGCCTGAGCCTTTCATTTTTTACTTGGTATATCCTTTTTACTTGATTTACGACCAGCTCTACATCACCTTGTACTTTTAGGTTCTTGATTCCCCTTTCTTTTGCAGCTTGCATGCCAAGTAGTAAAGATTCATACTCAGCAGTATTATTCATGTTGAAAAACTGCAACTTGAAAGAGAGAGGAATAATCTCTTCCTCCGGGGAAATTAACACAGCTCCGGCACCACATCCACTAGTTGCACAACTGCCATCAAACTGCAACGTCCATATCTTGTTAAGATCCTCTTCCCAGACGGGAACATCCATTTTGTCAGACTCAGTAGATAAGAAATAATTCCCCATCCCTGATGATTCAAAGAGAATTTGGGCTTGGGGGTCATCAGAATTGGTGACCAAGTACTTCTTTTGTGATTCCGGCTCTAATGTTTGCATTACACCTTTGACGGGGATTCTAGCCTTAGACCAGTCCATATGAATCTCTCCACCAACTTCACTGCAAAAGCTCCTTCCTAGTAGAATTCCATATGCTGCCGGAATATCGGCAATGAGGATGTCATCTTTACTCTTTTCTCTGGGAACGCTGCAAATGTGAACTGCGCGTCTTTGATCTGACCGATCAATGGAACCTGCTTAGTTTCCAAGGAGTAACATCTACCGAAAGGCTTGGTAAGTGTGAGGCCCAGAGCATGGGCGACCTTTGCCGGCATGACATTATCGGAAGCCCCAGAATCAATTATGCAGTTGCTTAGTTTGTGACCATTGATTAGGAGGGAGAGATAGAAAGGTTCTATTTTACCTGATGCAGAAGTCGAGGCAACATTTATGCGAGATGCAGGGGGAGTAGAAAGAATTCCTTTATGGGGAACCTGAGAAGTTATGACAGCTTGGCTTTGAATGTATTCGGTCAACCTTACAAGTTGTTCAGGGTTTGACTGAAGATACTCGGCTTCAGACATTTGGATCTTGGTCTTTTTTACATGATCAATTATGTCAAACGCGGCCAAGGGTTGCATTGATGAAGGAATGAGTCCCTCATTTCACGATGATAGGGTAGGATTACTGGTCTTGATAGGAATATGAGAGGGCTGATTCAGAGGGGAGATAGGGGAAAAATATTTCTTTGAAAAAGACTTAATAACAGGTTGAGCAGGAAGGGGATTACCTCTTTTAGCGATGGTTGGAGGCGTGTTTGACACGGCCTTCTCTTTTTGCATCCTGGCAGCAACTTCTGCTTCTTTTCCTTGCGAGCGGGTGAAAACAACATATGACTGCCCACTTGCATATCCTTGGGTACCCTCTTCTTCATCAGATTCCTCCTCATCAAATTCCATATACCCGATAGTAGAGTCGTTAGTCAGTTCACCGACATCTTGATCATCTTCACCTTGGTGATGAAGGTTCTTCATAATTTTGCTCCTCTTCTTCGATCTCGACCAAAGCATTAACCGAAGGGGCCTCAAGTGCCAACCATGGAGCAGTTGTAGGTAAACGTGGCCTTTGTGGGACATTGTTGGAAGTGAAATTCCTTCGTGGGATATCCCGGTATGAAGTGCTAGGAGAAGCTTGAGCTAACTACTTCTTTAACGCGAGCAAGTCGTTCGCCATCTTCTGGAATGCTGGATCTGATGAAGTGGCTTGAGAAGGAGTTGAAACTTTTGGCTTGGATGGCTCTCACTTTAATTCACCAGATATTAGCAAGTTATCTTCAATCCGAATGGCAGCAGCTTGGGTGAGAACCAGAGTAGTGACTTGTTCTTACAAGAGTAAGAAACTTACTTTTGAGCTCATGGCATTCACAAAGAAATACTTTTGATTTTCTAGTGTTGGCAGCATGGCAGGTGGCACATGGTTGATTAGTGAATTGAAACGGGTGATGAAATCACACATGGTTTCATTGACCTCCTTCTTCAAGTGAGTGATCTTTGATAGTAATGCGAACGTGTCTTCTGAAGGCTTATACCTTTCTTCAAATGCAATCCGTAATGTGGCCCAACTAGTGATAGATCCAGCCGGAAAATGCTGAAACCATTCCGCTGCGGGTCCTTGCAAGGTTTCCAGGAAGAGGTGAACTGACACATCCTCATGGGTCACATCCAGGATACTGCATGACATGATGAATGCAGATATGTGTGAATCCGTACTTTGGTTTCCACTTCCATCAAATTTGGGGAAATTCTTTCAGTTTCCATGAGGGAGCGCATGAACAGGATGTGGCAAAGCAAGTGGGCCCATAGCATTTCCCCATGGTACTGCCATTTGAACAGCTGGAAAAAGGATGTGAGCTAGAAGTATGGTTCCACTGAGCAGTAAAAGGGCACTGCAAAGAGATGAGGATGTTCCTTATGAAAAATGCTTCCTTCATGGAGGTGAGACACTCCAGGATGACTAGTCAGTTGATCTCAGTGACGAGAAGTGTGCTAGTGTAATACTGAAGTTTTGCTTCTGAAGTAGATCGAAAGTAGGATCAATTTCTCCATGAGCTTTCCTGCTATGAGTAAATGGTTCACCCGCCAGTGTATCTCTCCAGATCTTTAATATTTTTGGAGCAGATTTAAAAACTCTTTTTGGTTGTACTTGCTGATTTTTTGATTTTTCTGATAAAAATCAGCAGCATGTACTTTTCTAAATATTAAATTTATCCCTCGTTTTTTTAAAAACCGATTGCGGTTTAATGACAAATGTTAGCGAGGATAAAATAATGGCTAACTTAGTAAGCTGATTTTCAGATCTTAGAGTTGACTTTTGGCAAGGGTTTAAAATTTTGTAAAACAGTCAAAAACTCAGATCTACAGAAAAATATGGGTTTTTGTAAAAACTCAGTGAACTAAAGATCTCCAACTAATCCCGATCTATGGATCCCTAAATAAATTTGTTAGTTTGGGTCACTTTTGCAAAAAATTTAAATTTTGAACAAAAGTTAAGATTTGCAAACAGGTAGTGATTTTTATAGTTTTATCAAATAGATCTGTTCGGTCCCCAGTAGAGTCACCAAAAACTGTTGGTCTGAAAATCTGTCGGGTGGGTAGATCTATGGATAGATGAGCCAACAGTGTGCAGGGCATAGCCCCTCTTTGAGACAACAAAGTGAAACTGGTTTATTGCTATTCTACCAGCAGGAATCTACGCAAGTCCTACAGTATTCCGCCTTTGGGGGTTTGGGATCTCATCCCAGTAGGGGTGTTTCCAACTGTGAAAAGAAAGGAAAGACAGGAAAGATGAAGATAGGATAGATCCGAAGGGAGAAAAGAAATGAATTCCAAAGTAGAAAGGTCAGAGGTCTATGTTTTGGGGTTGGTAATAAATGAGAGCCTACTTGCATAAATGAAAAAAGCAATACTGATGAACAAATGACAAAAAGGTAGAGGTAGATTTAATAGAATAAACATATAGATCTAACATAAGAAATTTCTGATGCATAACACAGGTATTCAGCACAAAGTCTCAATATTATATTAATATTTTCTTCTGTTACAAAAGTACAAATCCTTTTCTCCTTACTTCTTTTTTTATCTAAAAAGTGTCCACCACTTGAATACAACAAGTATTCAAGTATTTATAGAAGAAGGAGAAGGGAGAAGGTAAAAAGGAACCAACTAATTACAAAATATCTAAAAGTCAACTGTTGACTTTGGGTAACTTGCTGGATGACAACATCCCATGGTGCAACATGGATGATGTCATCATTTGCACCAACATACTTTTAGATATTTACAAAAAGAAATCCAAGAGGAAGAAGGCTATTCATCGTCATCTCGTGGCTGAAAGGGAGTATCTTGCTTCTGCTCAGGAGAGACAATGTGGAATTGAGCCCAGTATTCCATGAATTTAATGACCATCGACTGTAGTTGATCCTGGGCAGGACCCTTGGTATGATCACCGATGACCTCGCAAGTCTCCCATTCATCTCTAAGTTTTTGGGAGCTTAAAATATTCATTACCTACCTCCATCAAGTACCCCACAAAATCATGACAGACCAGAAGGTTATTGATGGATTCACTGTCGAAAGTGACTTCTGGCCCTAGCCCTTGAGAGACGATCTCCTTGAAGATCCAGAATGGTTTCATCTATCTTCCTCAAGGTGAATGAAGGAGTGAGCAAGCCCGGAGACATCCTCAGGACAAATTTGCTCCATTTGATGCATTACATCCAGGGCTTCCTCCTTGACCTTGTCTATCTTGTCCAAGACAAATTCCATCTGATCGACCTAGTAGTCCAAAGCAGCAAGGATTTTACTGGGTACCCTGGGGTGATCAAAGATGCCGAATTTAACTAAATCATCGAATGAGCAGTCGAGCATCTTCTGGAATGTCTCATGTTACAACCTAGCATGGTCCAACTCTTCGAAGATAGGTCCTGCAATCGCCTGGAGTTCCTTGTTCACCCGACCAATGTTCTGATATAATTCAGTGAACTTGACAATTACTTCCTCACTATCTTTGAGGATCTGGTCTCTCCAGGTAGATACTGCCATGCCTTGTTCACCAATCTTGGTCTATTCGTTTATCTTATCTTGACTAAGGACCTCAGGAGTTTCAGTGGCAGTTGTAGGAGGTGCACTGCCCATTTTCTATAGGGCAGTGGAGGAGATGTTTATTCTGCTCTTTCAGTAGCCTCTTCTCTTCCTTTGCTTCTTGAAGCTTCTTGCAAAGGGTATCCACCATAGATAGGGCCTCTCCTTGAAGGCTCTCAGATGATGTTCCCATTGTGACCTGTGTCACTGTATAATCTATAGAGGATAGATCCTTTTTATCCTTTATAGGATCAGGATACGCAATCTCCATCACTCTTTCTCCCAATACACTCTGAGAGAAGCTGGTTATAGGTTTTTGCTTCTTATCCCCTTTTACTTGGATGACAGAAAATTCCATTGGTGCAATGGGGACTTTCCTCTTATGCTGACTCAGGTGTTGGGAGATCCATGCTGGACTTAAGGGAGTGGGACCAGAGGTGGAAGAGGGAGCAGCTGTAGTGGATGAGGGGAAATGGGTTGAGACACTTGGTGGCGGCATCGAGAGAGAGGCCATGGAAAGTGCTCATGGGAGGAAGAGACACTATAGGGGAGGTAGTCATGGGAGTGTAAGGGAGCTGAGAGATGAGAGAAGAAATGGTGGGGGACATCTCTGCGAGGGAAGAGAAAATGGAGGAAGAGGAAGGGGGAACAGTAGAAGATGGGGGAGAAGATACGAACAAAGGAATGGTCACTTGAGTCGCATGAGGGGGAGGAAGGGAGAAGACGGTGGGAACCTCTATGGTTGTAGCAGCAGAAACATCCTGAGTGGATGTGCCCATTGGAAAACTCTCTACCACTTCTTTCTCCGGGGATACCAGAGTTACAACCTGTTTTTGTGCGGTGGAAGGAGGACTCTCAGGAGCTTCTTCTTGAGCGGAGCTTGATTCTCCCTCTTTATCTTTGCCTTTTCTCTTTGGCAGATGCTTTGACCTGGCAGGTGCATTGCCCAAAGGGGACGTGGTGAAATCTACTCCAAGGTAGATAAGGCCATTCATTCTACACCAATGCTCTGTTCACCGCAGTGTGTCCTTAACCCTTACCTCAATGGTCTGAGGTGCCTTTGTCCTATCAATTTCGGTAAATGGCCAGTTGTCCCCATCTGTGTCTAGATATACCTGATCAATTTATTGATCGGTTGTTTGGAAACCTTTTGGAACAATGGCCATGCCATATTGAATAATTTCTGCTAGGGCCAGGCGAGAGTGATCCTTTCTCTTGAGTTTGACCTCATGATATAGGTCGATGTAGATGTCCTCGATCTGTGGAATGTGGATTGGATCGAGTTTTACCTTTGGAAGGTAATTTCTTGGATCAAAGGTTGGCCTTTCCGAGAAATTGTGCTTTAGATTAAGCAGTTCTAGCTCTGTGAACATTTCTTGGGCTTTGGTGTGGGAGGTGCAAGTGTACCTGCCCATTGTGAGGGGGAAAGGAGTTCCACCCTTCTTCCTTTTCAGGCACTTCTCATGATATGTTATGAGCTTCCTGGATAGCTCCAACAGGATCAACTTAGCGCCTGCATACCTTGGCAATTTAGTGGGTTCCCCCAAGAAGTTAGCTTCCTTGAGATAGGTGAAAGTGGGGAATTGTGTAAACATTGCCCCCCACTTCTCGTTTGCCGTGACTATGCTCTTGGTCATTCGACCGTGAGTCATATTGGGCCTCAATAGGCAGATGATGTCATAGAAAAAGGCATCATTGATCTTGGTAAACTGTGAGATGCTGTTCTCTAGCTTCAACTCTGGGTAGTACTTGTATATTTTAACCTGAGGCCAAACCCCACATTGGCTCAACACTGGATAGTCCCTCTTTAAGGTTGCAGCGTATACTACGTAGGAGTTCATGTAGAACCTTCCTGTTGTGGTGAGTTGTTGGAGTTGCTCAGAGATGGTGCTACTTATGATTTCTGCCCATTCAAAATGCTGGTCAAGCAAATTTTTATTCATGGTTTCGAGATACCTAAGCATCCATTTGCGGAAGTAATGGGCATCAGAAAGCCCAAATACTCTACTTAGGAAGGTGATGGTATCACTCAGTTCTTCAGAGAAGTCACTGTGGTGAATAACCTATGGCCACCTGGTTATCACCTTCTTATTCTTTAGGTACACCTTGTTCATTAACTGCATGCACTTGTCTTCATTTTCCTCCCACGCCTTGGTGCAGTCTTCTTGGCTTATAGCCACAAAATTTTGATGGTGGGGAATACCTAGCATGATCTGAAAGTGCCGGTCAGTGAGGTTGATTATGACCTCACCCTTTTCATTTTTGACACACCTTGTGTCTTTGTTATAACACCGGGCCACCACCATCAGAAATTCATTGTTTACTGCCCTAACTGGGGATTCTCCCAGTGAAATGCAGACCACTGCCCACCAGTTTGTCCATCCAAGGACTGCCCGTGAGCCTTCTGGTTTTGGCCCAAAAATCTTCCATGTCGATGTGGCCAAGTTCGGAATCTCTGATGTCTAGGTCACATTCTGCCTGGGACTCAGGCATTCTGACCCTTTGATATTTGTATTTCATCTCTTCCTCTATGAGTTTGGCCTTACCCTTTGACTTGGTTGGCCTCTTGCTTGATGTAGACATATGCGGATCTGAGTTCAGTTGCTGATCTGCAAGAAGGAGTGAAGTCCAACGCAGAAGAGCCATGTTAGCTATTAGATCTTCCATTAAAGCTTTACATAATGATGAGTTAGTAATTTAAAAGCCTCTGAGCATAGGGTGCAAAAAAAATTTAGGGTGCAGGGTTAAAACTATGGCACACTGAAGTGGAGTTTTGCAAGGAAGAAATCAGCACCAAAGGGCGCAGGGCGTAGGAAATTTACATATAACATTGTTGTTGTTGTAGACAGATGTGTGCCTGGGCCTTTATATGAGGTTTTAAACTAGGCGTAAATAAATTTGGTGTTACATGAGGGAAGGATGCCCCAAGGGATTTACAGGGGGCACAGATATGGGACATGTTGCATGGAATTTTTGTGTGCCAAGGGAATAAAGGGGTGCAACATTAAAAGGTGTATCACTAACTTCATGTGCACCGATGGGGCCTTTGGCGCAACACAGGAAAGGATTGCATGACACTTTTGTTGTTGTAAGTAGGATTGCGCCTACACCAGTGTTTAGGATTTACTTGGTTTTACCTGGTGCAGGGAGGATTCATGCCACAACTAGGGACAGTGCACCCTCTTGGTGTGACTGTGTTTTTTGTAACAAGGTAGGTGATTGCGCCAATAGAAAACTATGGGTGGTAATGACAGCTTTTAGGTTTTCTCTCCTTCCTGATGGGTTTGTGTTTTTTTAGGCCTCCTTCAACATGGATTTAGACGGTAAAGGGGGCATAACAAAGAGATCTGGGTTCATTTTTTGGTACAAAGCCCTCTAGGCCAGCAAATCTGGAAGGAGGGGAAGACTAGTTTGGGGGGAAGCCACTTAGGTTCCAATATTTAATCAATAACAAGTGAAACCATAGCAGAACAACAAGCAAAACCATAAGAAAATCTAGAGCCACTTACTAGAGATATATAAGCTGAGATGAACAAAGTGGGGTCCATGAACGTGACACAAGGATGACAAGGGCATTGACAGGTGTAAATAAATAAGATTTTCACATGTTTTCAATTGTGAAAATGACTAGGTGGATGCACCTATATATAGCAAAAGGTGAAATAAATGTGCCACCAACTTTTGTAAAGGGCGCATGAAAAAGTATGTCGACATGAAAAACTTTACGCCCTTTGGCGCGGTTATGCATCTGTCAACAAGGAAATATCTGTGCCCTTGGTGTAGATTCAGGACTGTCAACATGGGATTTTGAGCGCTTTGGCGCACCGTTTAAGAGCACAACATTTTTGTTGTTGACATGTCGGTGCATGTGCCTTGGCGCAAGCATGAAAGGCGCATCATGGGGAGGTGCAATAGTTGTTGTGTTAACATTTCAAAGGGTGCGCCAAAGGAATAAAAGGAGGCACAAATAAGCTTTGTGTTGCATGGACAAAATCTGCGCCCAGTCAAAAAGAGACCAAAAAGACTAAGTTCGAGAAACCAAATTTCTCGGAAAATAATTTTACACCATTCCAAACACTGAGGGACCTCAACGAGGAAACAGAACAAAATTTTTGTAAGGTTACCTGTAAAATTTCCCTTGTCAATTTTGTAGGATAACACACTGGAAAGATGAGGAAATTTCCTATCCAATGGGAATGATTGAGGGAAATTTTGAATATGTTAATTTTGGGTAAAATCAAGTTGAATCTTTAAATCCTATTAGAGAGTGGGCATGGTGAGGAATTACGCTCTTAATCTAATTGAATCTTCTAACCCTAGATTTTGGACTTTGTAACATGGTTGAAGACTCTTTTAAACAAAAAAAAGTATTCCATAATTTTCCTAACTAATCCTAGGTTGTTCTTGGGTCTCAAGTGGGTTATTTTTAGCGGGCATTACGCTTGTTATCAAAGAAGTGGTTCATAAGCTTGGGCCATTGGGCACACTAGAAAACTTGAGACATGAACCTTAAACCTATCACACTTTTAAATTTAGAAGATAACTTAGTTTAGAAATTCTCATATTTTAGTAAACATGGAAACTGAATAAAAACTTAGAACGATGAACTAACTCTCGTCTTTCTCTGTGCAGAAGGTGTCGACAAGATGAGGAGCCTTTTCACATATACCTAGGCATACCACCTCCAAAGCATGCCATAGAAGCTATCCTACCATAGATCATGCAGACTCTTCAGGATGTTAATGTTGCTCTATGCAGAGGATTAGTAGAAGGGCATACAGCAAGACATGATAGATTCACTTCCATTAAGGGTCATATATCTCCTTGACCCAGCGAGGAGCATAGAGGAGAGAACTTCTATGCAGAGTTAGCTAGAGTAGAGTCACCATAGAGGGGATAGGGTGACCAAGTTTCAGGACATATAGAGAGGTCTTGGAGCCCTAGGATTAGGGATGAGCATACAGAGAGGCCTAGAGGCTGTCAGATCACAGCTACAGATCACATCAGGGAGATCCTAAAGCTTCGGCCATCACATTATTCTGGTGACACACGTGGATGTTAGGAAAAGGCCTAGTTGGTGAGCTTGAGCAGATACTTCAAGATCTTTCCTTGTTCTAGAAACACGAAAGCTCGTGTTACGATCCATCTACTAAGGGATGGGGCTAGTGTCTGGTGGCAGAAAGAGGAGCAAAAGCTCCATGTTGATTCTGAGACAGTCACCTAGGAGCTCTTTGAGGAGCAAATTAAGAGTAGGTATTTGTCATGGAGGTTCATATAGTAGCAGATAGATGAGTTCCATGACCTCCGACAGAAATCTCTTATAGTGGCTGAGTATGAGATTAGATTTCTCGATCTAATCTAGTAAGTTGATTACATGCAGGATGAGCAGGTGTGGATCCACAGGTTCATCTGGGGCCTGAATCTAGACATTGGTGGTGCAGTGTAGATCCATTTTCCACAGACATTAGCTAGGGTTGTCGAGAAGGCCTATATAGTAGAGGAGACTTAGGGAAAGACCCACCAGGATAAAGACAGAGTTCGGAGCCACCTATAGAAAATGCAAGACAAGAGATCTAGAGATTCAATACCTCTTCCTCATGGTGGAAAGGGTTCAGCACAGTCATCTTTTAGACCACATCAACAATAGTAGTAGTAGTCCCACCCACCTTATAGACCTCCATAGAGGTTTGATGCATAGAGAGGTCAGAGTATGGGGCCTCCCCCTAGGGGTACCATCAAGACACAGGGTTCCCAAAGAGCTCACTCAGTAGGAGCTCACTAGCAAAGACCTCAGTAGACCACAGCCGAATCATCAGGATCCACACCACAGACCTCTAGAGTACCGAGCTGGATCTGCTACATAGGGGAGAGGATCAGGTGGTTGTTTTGGGTGTGGTGTTACTGGACATTTTTGGAGAGACTACCCATAGAACCCTAATAACAAGGGTAAGACACAGATCTCAGAGCCTACTGTTGGTGATATGGGGTGCAGTCATAGGATGTACATAGTGGTCAAGAACCACCAGGTAGAGAATCAGAGTATAGTTATTGAGACTACAGGTAACATTGGAGGCATTCCTACCTCCATTTTGTTTGATTTTGGTTCTTCTAATTCTTTTATTGCACCATCTTTAGTAGAGTGATGCAGGCTGGTGACTTTAGGTAGGGTCATAGTTGGGATGTTGAGATGGCTTATGGAGCCAAGATCTCTATAGACTCCTTAGTTAAGGAGTGTGTGGTGGATTTGGGACCTTTCACCACTACCTTGGATCTTTTTATCCTTCTGTTGGGCTCTTATGGAGTCATCTTGGGCATGGACTGGTTGTCTTCTCACAGGGCCAGGATGGATTGTTACCACAAGATTATATCTTATGTAGATGATTTGGGAGTTGAGTTGGTGATATCAGGGGTCAAGAGACCCATTTCTATTCACACCATCTCTGTTATGCAGCTTAAGCGGTGTGTGTGACGAGGTTGTCAGATGTATGATGTTACAGTTAGTGATAGATCAGAGGATGGGTCTAGTGGACCATCGCTAGATGATCATCCCATTATGAGAGAGTTTACAGATGTCTTTCTAGGGGAGCTACCAGGGTTACCACCCCCACGTGAGATTGATTTTCATATAGATATGGTTCCGGGAGTAGAGCCTATCTCATGAGCACCTTATCAGATGACCACCCCAGAGCTCTGCGAGCTCAAGTTGTAGCTTGAGGGCTTCCTGGAGAAAGGCCTAATCCATCCTAGTGTATCCCCTTGGGGTGCACTGGTGATTTTTGTGAAGAAGAAGGATGGATCCTTGTGGTTGTGTATTGATTACCGTCTAGCTAAATAAGGTAACAATCAAGAATATTTATTCCCTTCCATGCATTGATGATTTATTTGATCAGATGAAGGGAGCCACATTTTTCTCTAAGATAGACCTTAAGTCAGGTACCATCAGCTGAGGATTTTGGAGGTGGACATTCATAAGACCACCTTCCATACGAGATATGGCCACTATGAGTTCACAGTGGTACCTTTTGGTTTGACTAATGCCCCTGCAGTATTTATGAGTTTGATGAATGGGGTATTCAGGACTTTCTTAGATCACTTCATGCTCATCTTCCTTGATGAAATTTTGATTTACTCATGTACACGTGAGGAGCATGAGGGGCACCTTCGCCAGGTTCTTCAGTGTCTTCGAGAGCAGCAACTTTATGGGAACTTGGAGAAGTGTGCATTCTTTCAGACAGAGGTGCAGTATTTGGGTCATATCATTTCTGGGGAAGGTATCACCATCGATCCTTCCAAGATTAGAGCTATTATGGATTGGCCAGCACCCACTACTGTGACTGAGGTGTGCAGCTTCATGGGATTAGTAGGTTACTATAGGAGATTTGTTCAGGACTTCTCTCACATTGCGCACCCCATCACTTCCCTTCAATGGAAAGGGAAGAATTTTGTTTGGTCAGACAGGTGTGAGTAGGCCTTCAGGACACTAAAGGAATGTCTCACTACAACACCTATTCTTGTAGTTCTAGATCCACAGGGTGAGTTTTTTGTTTGCACAGATGCTTCTTTAGCAGGACTTGGAGGTGTGTTGATGTAGGAGGGTAGAGTAGTGGCTTTTGAGTCTTGCAAACTCAAGGATTATGAGCTTAATTATCCAACTCATGATCTTGAGCTTTTGGTAGTTTTGCATGCTTTGGTTTGATGGAGGAACTTTCTTCTTGGTCAAAGATTCACACTCAGGACTGATCATTTGAGTCTTCACCACCTCTTCACGTAGCCCAATCTCAATGCTCGTCAGTGGCATTGGATGGAGTTTCTTTGTGAGTATGATATGGAGATAGAGCATGTGAAAGGGAAGGAGAATGTGGTGGCAGACACTCTTAGCAGATGGAGACATGTGGTTATGGCCACTTCAGTGGGCACAAATTTATGGAGTAGGATTCTTCAGCAGCTTCCTCTTGACAGCTTCTACATTACAGTTTGAGTAGAGATCGAGTCTCAGAGACCCCTCAAGGGGAAGTTTGATGGTTTCTCACTAGAGGTAGATGGCCTTCTCAGGCGTAAAGGTTGGATTTATGTTCCTAGAGATGGAGGATTGAGGCAGGACATATTGACAGAGGCACATCGTGCACCCTATTCAGCCCATCCTGGGGTGAAGAAGATGCATGCTACTTTGAGACATTTGTATCACTGGAGAGGACTTTGCAGAGACATGGCTCAGTTTGTGTCACACTGTTTAGAGTGCCAGAAAGTGAAGGCTGAGCATCAACATCCAGCTGGCCTTCTCTTTCCTCATGCTATACCAGAATGGAAGTGGGACACCATTTCCATGGACTTCATTGTTGGGCTACCGATGTCGAGATATCACCACGATGCCATCATGGTCACGGTTGATAAATTGACAAAAGTGGCTCACTTTTCTCCAGTAAAGACCACTTATATGGCTAGTGCAGTGGCACAGGTATATCTTGATGAGATTGTCAGGTTGCATGGGATTCCGTGAGAAGATCATTAGTGACCGCAATCCTTTGTACACATACCATTACTAGACTACCATATAGCATGCCCTCGGACAAGAATCAACTTCAGCACAACATATCACCCCGAGACAGATGGAAAGACTGAGTGGGTGAATCATATTTTAGAGGATATGCTTAGGATGTATGTGATGGATCAGTAGTCTAGATGGGAGGAGTACCTGTACTTGGTGGAGTTCACCTACAATAATAGTTTTCAGAGTTCTATAGGCATGGCTCCTTTTCAGGATTTGTATGGCAGAGAGTGCAGGACACCTCTTAGTTGGGACAGGTTAGAGGATAGGGTTTCTCTTGGACCAGCTTTGTTGCAGGACATGGAGCAGCAGGTGGTTTTGATCAGACAGAGATTGTAGGAGGCACAGGACAGGTAGAAGAAGTACGTAGATCAGCATAGGACTGACCGTAGTTTTGATGTGGGCATGAAGGTGTTCCTTCATGTCAGGCCACATAAGAGCCCTATCCATTATGGAAAAGGTTCTAAGTTAGCTCCTAGATTCGTTGGTCCTTTTGAGATCTTGGAGCATATCGGCCCCTTGGCCTACCATCTAGCATTGCCACCTAGCTTGTCTCATACATGATGTGTTTCATGTTTCAGTTCTTAGGAGATATGTTGTAGATCCTTCTCATGTGTTAGATTGGACCTCATTGTAGGTGCAGGATCAGGGGTAGGTGATGGTGGAGCCCATTCGCATCATAGATTGTAGGACCCTGGGCCTTCGAGGCAGAGAGGTTGATCAGGTCTGGGTGTAGTGGGACAGATATGATGAGACTGCAGCTACATGGGAGGATGCTACTTTGCTACGAGTTCAGTTTCCACATTTGTTCCAGTGACTTCCAGGAGGAAGTCAAGTCTAAGGGGAGGGGGATGTAGTGCCCACTTCCCTTTGACACCTTTTGATACTGATCATGATACTGTTGATTATATTATGGACATGATTATGGACTTTATTATAGTATGATGTTAGATGTTAGATCATGGATTATTGTTGACTTGATTCAGTTATGATGCATGATGATTATTAGAGACATTTTAGATATTGATGTTGATATACTGTTTAACATGGTTATGTTATGGATGTTTTTCAGACATGTGATATTTGGATATTGTGAGTAGACCTAGAAATGGAAATTATTTGATGATGATATAGTTGTTGATTAAAATTGTAAATGATCTTGTTGATTGCTTAGATGTTGTTGTTATTCATATATCGAGATGACTTTGGAATTTTATTTATATTATTTTGGATGTTCTGATATGGCCATGAGGCTGAAGGAGGTATTTGTGTTTTGCAGGTTAAAATATCACAACAAACATCGGGGGATTGGAGACCAACCACATTGGAATTCTAGATGAATTCAACAAGGTCACCATGGCAACTAGTATTTGTTTGTGCGTGTTTGTGTGTATTAGGGATTCCCATGGGGGGATCACCTTTAAATGTGACCAAGGGGTTATGTGTTTTTATTTATTTGACCCTTTTGTTTAATGTTGCATGTGTTTATTTTGTGATGCATTTGCCCCTTTCTTTATTTATTAAATGTTGTATTAATATTGTGGGTAAGCATGTTGTTAATATTAATTAAATAAAATATGTCATAAGAAAGTAATTAATAGAGTTGTTGGCCTTGATTTAAAGTGTTGTAAGAGATGTGTAAGTTAAATTTTGAGTGTGAAACACTCCACCTTCTTGGAAATTCGAATTTGTCCTTGGAGGCTGATTTTGGAGGCTTGTGGGACAAGTTAAACTTGTCCCATACCTCTTAAATTTAATTACCAACCATACCTATGGTTGGAGAGTTGAAATTTGACTTTTATAATGCTTTTTGAGAAGGCAATTTGTAGGTTTTAATTGCACTTTTCTTACATGATTTAATTTCAGTCCTTTGGGGTGTGGGTTGGATTTGAGTGTGTAAGTAAACTGTCATTTTATTCACCCACCTATTTATTATGCATTGGAGAATGAAGTTGAATTTTGGGGTTGGGGTTGAGGATGTGTGATGTGGCATCCTACATGGATCCACCTCATCCTCTTCCCTTCCCTCTTCTATAAAATTTGAATTCCTTGCCTTGTTTTGGGTTGCTTCACTTTGGAGACTTCATTCTTGGGTGAATTCTTTTGTTGTTTTGGAGCTCTTTCTTTGAAGAAGTTTTTGGAAGATTGTTGCATGCTTGTGCTTGGCTGATTTGGATTGCTTGCATTGGGATAAAGCTTGTTGTTTTGGAACTTGGAACAACTCCATCATGGAGAGGTAGGAGCTTGGCTCTTGAAATGCTTCTTTTTTTTGTTTATGAAAATGTTAATGTGTGAATGTTTTGGCATGTTTGTGGGCTGTTGGGTAGATGGCCTAGGAATGGTGTAGGAGAAGACTATGGGGTTTATTTTTTGGGAGGCACAAGTGTGTTTTAGGGAGGTATAAGGGAGGAGGGAGTTGGGATTTGGGTTCCACCTTACAAAGAAATAGCTTGCATTTCTTTACTCGTTATGGGGTGCCATAAGAGGTTGGGGAGGCATAAGGAAATGTGAGGAATAAGGGGTACTTGGGGAGGCATAAGGAATGTCAGGGTTTTGATATACTATATTTTGGTGGTTTGTAATTCAGGTGGTGATACCCATTTCCCCTTTTGGGAGGCATAAGAAGCATCCCCCATAGTTTCTTGCTCCTTTGGCTTGCTTGATGAAGCCTCAGTAATGTTTTTCATGTTTTAATGTAGTTGTAAACTACATTATGTTTGGACTGTGTTTTTATTGTGAAAATGTTGCTTGTGTGTTTGTGGAAGCCTGTTGTTGCCATGAGTTGGATCACATCTTTTATTGCATTGTGGTTGGGGCTCAGGGGCCAATGAAGAAGGATGGCTTCTCCTCTTCATTGGATGTCTTGGTTGGGTGGAGAGCATTGCCTTTCCCCTACTCTTGTTGTGATCAAATTGGAAGAATGAGAAATATGCATGTTGTTGTTCTGGAGCTGAGAAAAAGACAGTTTGACAGTCCCTTGTGAAATGAAATCTTATTGTAGCCCTTTCCCACTTTAAAGTGGATGATCTATATATTAATTGTAATGGAAAGATACTTTGTATTGACAATGAAAGTTGAAATTCGAAATGTAAAAGAGTTATACTCTATATTCTATTTTTTGGAAAGAATGTGAAAGAATGATACATATTTTGTATGTTGTATTTTGAAATCAAATGGAAAGGAAGTTGTAAGAGTTTCATTTGAATTAATGGAAGTGTTTTCCTTGTTCATATGATATTATTTCCATTGGAAATATGTGTTTAACATGCACTATGAAATCCCTGTTTGGAAAGTGGAAAAGTGAAACACGTGAGGAGAAAATGTATTATTCTGCCTTGTTTATAATATATGATTTTGGAAAGAATAGAAACTGCATTCTTGTTTTAATGTTTGATTGAAAGAAAGAAAACTATTTATGACCAGCATGGAATGAATTCAATGTTTTATTTCATGGCAAAAGAGATAGTTAATTTATGTTCTGTAAATGTATACACTTCTTTCAATTCACTGTATACTTTGTAAAATTCCTTTATCAAATGTTCAAATAACCCTGCAAATAGATAAGAGGAAAATGAAATAATCAATTGGACTTAATGAGGAAAAAATGATCCCAAACCAAACTAAAAACACTTAAGGAAATGTCTTGAAAATCTTCCAATCGAGCCAAGGCAAATCTGCAGGCTTTTTGCTGTAAAAAAAGAAACTTGTAATTTCAAAATGCAAATCAAACCAACAATTTTACACTTGCTATATATCCTAACACTTTCCTAATGGAAACCTCCATGTCTATTTGACATGTTGAAGGAGAAAGAATGACAAATTTGAACAAAAATTTATAAGTTAAAATTTACCAGTTTTACACTGTAAAAGCCTGCAGAACATTTTCATGAAATTGACTCCTTAAACTTTATCAAAACTAGAATTTAATGAATCCTTGTGTAAAAGAGGACGTCGATATTTCCAAAAATTCCTCATTTTCCCAAAACCAAGCTCTCTATCAAAAGTTATGGCCTTCTGAAGTTTTTCTTCACTTGGCTTTAAAAAAAGATTTTTGGGAAAAATTTCCTTGGCAGGCCCACGGGCCCAAATTTTTCCCTTAGCACTTCGGAAAATTTTTGGGAAAATTTTCCTAATTTTCCCCACCACCCCACTGACCCACAGCCAATCAGAGGCTGCCACATGGCACCATGAGGCATTGGCGGAGGGGCAGATCCCTCTTTAACTTAGCACTTCAAAAAAATTTGGGAAAATTTTCTAAATTTTCCCCACTGCCCCACCAGCTCCCATAGCCAATCAGGAGCTGCCATGTGGCATCATGAGGAAACGGTGGAGGAGAGGGTCCCTTTTTGGCTTTTTATGTTTCAAAAAATTTTGGGAAAATTTTCTAAAGTTCCCCACCGGCCCTACCGCCCACAGCCAATCAGGAGCTTGCCACATGTGGCATCGCGAGGCATCGGCGGGAGGCACGGGTGAATTTTACCCTTTTTTCCCTTTGGGGTGCTAAAAAATTTTATCCCTACCACCCCCGCTTTCCCTGCGTTGGCTTAGGAGATGCCACGTGTCCCTTGTGGACTTTTGTGGGAGCATGGGTGCAAAGGTGGCTTTTCCCCCCCTTGGGAAATTTCCTCCTCCCGGCCCCGCCAGACCCGACTCCTTCCCTGAGGAAAAATTTCTCCCCGCAGCCCGCAAATGGGGAAATTTCTCTCCGTGGCCCGCAGACCCACCCCTGGGGAAAATTTTCTCCCCTGGGCCCACAGGCCCACTCTTGGGGAAAATTTTCACCCCAAGGCCCGCCAACCCATAACTTGAGAAATATGAGGAGTTAGGAGGACTTCTTTATATCAATGGAAAGGTGAGGAAATTTCCTATCCAATGGGAATGATTTAGGGAAATTTTGAATGTGTTAATTTTAAGAAAAATCAAGTTGAATCTTTAAATCCTGTTAGAGAGTGGGTATGGTGAGGAATTACCCTCTGAACCTAATTGAACTTTCACATTCCACCTTCTTCCTAAGCAATCTATTCATCCTATGTGCATGCCTTGCATTTGCTTTAATCAACTAAGTCCTTGTCCCTTTCGTACACCCCACACATTACTTTGTAATAGTTGTGCCTTGACCATATGTTTTCTGCTCACCAGTTTTCCCCTTTTCCTCCATTGCGCACATTTCGATTGCGATTGCCTTCCTTCTACCATTCTTCCCACGTGCCTCATTCTTCTAGCGTTACATACCTTTGAGCCCTCCTGCTATTGCTTTTCATGCCATTTCATTCTTTGATACAGCTTGAGTGTGCCACACACAACCAATCAAAGTGCATGCCAATAAGGGTGCCAGATCTTTGCAACAAACTAATGAGTGACACGTGGCAAAAATGAAAAGAAGATTTACATAGTTGGCCATCCTTTTCACCAATCTACGCGTGCCACGTGTCTTGCGTATGTAGATGACTCTGAAAAACTTCTGACAACAGTATATTTTGCTACAAGAGCTCTGATCGGCATGTGCCTAGTCTCAATTGATAGCTGCTGAGGTAGGATATAATGGTAGATATTCAAATTCAAATTTTTAGCAGATCTAGTAGGTGAGAAATGGGAAAACGTCTTTCTAGGAATTAATGAGTAGATCTAATTATTCCAACAACCTAATTTGATCTGATCCACCCTCTTCCTTCTCCAACATGCCAAACAGACTTGGGGAAATGTATTTGATAGATTTATTGGTGGATTTATAAGCATTGAATGCTTCTTGTTGGTGGTTATGTTTCAAAATCAGGTTTTCCCTCCTTCTTCTCTTCTTCTTCTATGGATTCATCTATAAATGTAAGAGCTAGGGATCATTATTAATGTTGGCAATTTTAGATCCTTACGCATTTTTCTAAGGACTTCATATTTTTTGTATTTTGAGTCGCAAACCTCTAGATCTGGCTCATGCATGTGGATATCGACCTCTTTCACCATTGTAATAGTTCTGTGCATTTTTAGAAGTAATGGAAGCATCATTTTGTGACTATTCTTTGTCCTAAGCATGTTTGTATTCTTTCTTCTTTCCTTTCTTTTACATTGTGTGTTTTTTGTGTCATTCTATGTCCCTTGCAGCTCCATTTTTAGTTGTGTTCCATGAAACTGATCTGGTAAATGTGTTTAGTTGTGCTACACGTGCCTAGCCTTCTTTCATGCATTTCCCTTCATTTTTTTCTTAGAACAGATGGTGTTTATCCCTCTTTTTCTAGTGCTATCACCTTTTAGTGTAGTTTCCCTTCATGTTATCCTTCTATCCTTGGTCCCTTGGCATTGTTAGCTTAGTTTTACCTTTCAACATTAGGAGTAGCAGTAGTAGTAGAAATAGATAGAGGAACTGGCCTTCTTCGAAGATCCGTCTCAAGCACGCAAGGTCCCATAACTCAGAGATGGTTCCATTATTGTATCAAACAAATCAATTCTTCCAGATCCAAGACATGGGTGCAAGTTTGATAACCAACAGTTTCTGGCACGCCTGGTGGGACAAGAAGTGAAAGCTTAAATTTCATATTTCTAAGTTCTGGTGTGTGAACTTAGTATTTCCAGCCTTTGGAGGCTTATTTCAACACATATGAGTGACTCCCAACATTTCCAGAGCTCTTGTTTTGTAGTCCTGAGCACCTTTTATGAGAAGAGTGCATACCAAAGTAGAGTGTTGTAGCTGAAGGATCCTTTGAATACCTCCCTCTAATTTCACTGAGAAGAAAACACAACAGATCTTCCATGCATGCGTATCCCCATCTCCAGCGCCACACACACTCTACTCCTCCTCAAAATAGACAAGCGTGCCCTACCATGGATGCTTCAACCTCCTCCTCTAAGGAACTTTTCCAGCTTCACTGGTGGAAGCCCACTCAATCTCAATGCCCAACATGATATGCCAACAGCCGCACTCAAGAGTATTCCATACTTCACAGGGAGAAAATAAAGTCACCCCTGTTGAACACATTCAAGATGTGGCTAATGTATGATCTATCTATCTAATTACACATGATGATGTTGTTGTCAGGTTTCTTGTAACCTCTTTCAAGGGTAAAGCACTCCAATGGTACCGTGTGGCCTAAGACCCATGCATCTATTGCTACCTAGGATGAGCTCATGGAATGGCTCTTTGCAATTACTTTGAAGATAAATTAGATCATCTATCACTGGTGGAGCAGACTGACTACAACAAAGCGTGTGCACCCAATGAGTTAGATGATTGATTTCAACATTAGATTCTAGAAGACTTGGGATAGAATTCCTCAAGTGGTAAGGCCTATAACCCAACATGCTTTCTTGTACTATCTAAGGGCTTTGAATAGTGACATTTCAGTCATGATTCAATCTATGGGAGGTAGAACCTTACCTATTGCATACAACATTGCAATAAGGGAAGAAAACAATCTCATTCAGGCTGGTAAGTTGGCACCTAGGCCTCCTGTGCCCTTGTTCCCAGAGATGTCTCCAAGTGCCCCAGCCTTCTATTGCTCCAGTTCCAGTGCAGAGAGCACACAACTAGTTGCATCTACATCCTAATTTCTTGCACAACAAAAATAAGATGATGAGTTAAAGGCCCTGATTAGAAACTTGTCCAACAAGGTCATATCATTGGAGAAGTAGCAAACGCAAGCCTACAAAGGTATTTCTAATCAGGCGCAAAGCTAGAGCAATCAACCTTGGCAAAATTAGTATGGGAATAAAAGATACAGACAAAAAACCAACAAAATGATAGATGGCATGCTAATGCACATCTACCCTTGTAAGTTATTCCCCATGCACAACCTCTTCTAACGCCTTGTACAAGTCAAGCACTTGTCCCAGTCTAGAAAAACATGGCACAGGAGTATGAATGGTGATTTCCTTGCAATATGCCTCATAGTCAATATCATTGTGCTAATGTTACATGCAAGAAAGCCTACAAGATTTAGAATTCTCCCAGCTATGAGCCTTCAACAAGTGCACACCTGAAGTAGATAACCAAGAAAGGCTAGAAGCTCCTCTAGAGGAAAATTTGATGTTCTTTGGCACTGAGGACTTCTATGTAATCAACCAAGCTGTAGAGGATACAAGCAAACCATGCACCTAGGTTATAGATAACACAAGATACAAGAAGAGAATGCTCGAGCTTAGTGAGCAAGTCAGAATACCAGCAACACAAGCACACCCTGAAAATCAAAAGCAAGCAACTAAGACTTCCAGTAGTAAAAGTGCTCAAGTCCCTACACCTGAGGCTCCACGTGAAAAAATCCTCCTGAAGTGGCACATGTGCCCTCCTTTGGTAGGTCAAGCCTCTATGACAGCTAAGGTTCCTACCTCTATACTCGAGCAACCAAGAAAGGATGTTGTTAGTCCTCAAATGTGCAAGTTAGTGGGTTTTCCATTCAACATTGTGGACCAGATGAAGAAGACAAACATAAATGTTACAATGTGGGATGCCCTGACCATTCCATCCCAGCGTGACTTGTTGCATGAAGCTTTGGCCCAACTCCCATGCACTGATCCAACTGTTCACAAAAGCCACATGCTTCTGTCAATATCTTCCAAGAAGAGGAGAAACAAGTAAGTAAAGTTGTTAAAATCCCACCCTTCTATATGTATTTGATCATAGGAAAACATCTTTTCCATAACTGTATGATTGACTCAGGTGCTAGTACTTTTGTCATGCCTAAGAAAATTGCTGATGTCTTAGGTCTTAAGTATAGCCCCTGAACAAAAGGAGTCCTACAACTTGATGGTTCAACTATCACTACTCTGGGAATCATCAAGGATCTTGAATTAACCCTCCATGCATGTCCAGGTCTGAAAATAACTCAAGACATGTCTATCATTGATGTACCCCCTTTATTTTCCTTATGTTTGTCAAGATATTTTACTGCTAAAGTGGGTGGTTACTTGTCTTATGATTGGACCCATATGTTACTCAAGACAAGGTATGGTACCCAGTTTACCATACAAGTTGAGCTAATATTTTCCTATCATGTAGAGTCATATGTCCCATCCCCTCTCCAAGCCAATTGTTTAATCCAAGAAGAACAAGACTTTTAGTTTCTGAAGAGAACCTCTTCCACCTTCTATTCCTGATCTAGTACTTGATGAGTGGGTAGAGAGGCACCATAAATTTGACCCATATGATGAAGAGTTGGAATCTTATGAAACTGGCTTGGTACTTACTGCATTCTTGAAGAAGAAGTTGTGCTGCCATGTGCACTCAAGCAAAGTGAAGAGAACCTTGGTCTATGGAAGTTATACTTTGATGGATACAGAACTAGAAATGACGTGGGAGAAGGAGTCATTATCATTTCCCATAAGGATGAGAAACTATTTTTTGTGCATAGGTTGTAGTTTACATGTTCTAACAATGTGGTAGAATATGAGGCACTGGTGCATGGTATGCTTATTGCTGAAAAGAAGAATATTAAGGTGTTGCAGATCTTTGGGGACACAGAATTGGTTATCCACCAGGTTACCAACAAGTGTGTGACAAAGAATAAGATTCTCAAAGCTTATAAACACATAGTTTGGGACCTCCTTGAGATATTTGATGCTCTAAATCTACAGGTGGTGCCACGTAAAATGAATAAGGAAGATGATCAAATGGCCACTTGGTTTGTAGTTCTCTCCTATTAAATACCTTGTCAAAGGAAACACTCAACACATTAAGATGGTGATTAGATCATCCATTCCAAACAAAAACACCAATTGGCAAGTGTTTAATAGTGAGGCGTAGATCCTCCAGTTCATCCAAAATGAAGTTGATTTCTCATCAAGTATGCAAGTTTATTTGCATGTTAGCTATGATGACCAAGTGATTCAACTATAGTCAAATAAGTTTCCTTAAGGGATGGTCACCTTAAAAAAATGTTTATCCCTGATGATGAGTTCAAAGGTGAAGAAAACTATATGTGCGTCATGCAAGAAGACTACTCCCCAGTCACTATTACATGCGGGAAGGAGTTGTTGCTTAGTAAATCTTACGCGCATGATGCAAAGTAGGCCTTCATCTCTCTCTATCAAAAATAAAGTATTATATTCTCATGAGAGTATGAATAGACCTCAAAGGTTTTGATCCAATTGTTTCTCAACACTCCATTTACCTTGGTCTTGGTATCAATCCCATCAGACAAAAGCAACAACTAGTCAATCCAAAGATAAATCCCCTCATGAGAAAGGAGTTATCCAAACTCATTGAGGTGAAGATTATTTTTCCCATCAATTAATATACCTGGGTCACGGATCTAGTTTTGGTGCACAAGAAGAACGATGAAATCAGACTCTATGTTGATTTCAGATATTTGAACAAGGCATCTCTAAAGGATCATTATCCTTTGCCCTCAATGGAGTAGATTCTGTAGACTGTGGCTGACACACAAAGATTCTCAATGTTGGATGGGTATTCAGGTTTCAATCAGATCCTAGTCAAGGAAGAAGGATCAATTCAAAATAATGTTTACAACCAAGTGGGGAACATATGTGTATCAAAAGATTCCCTTTGGTCTGTCAAACATAGGTGCAACAATTTCAATGCTGCCATGGACATTGCCTTCAAAGGTTACATCAATGAGTTCATATTGGTTTACCTTGATGACATTACAATCTTCTCAAAGAAGAGCATGGAATCACATGGTGCACCTAGAGAAAGTCTTTGAGAGATGCATAAAATGTATGGGGTATCTCTTAACCCCAAGAAGTGTAATTTTGTAGTGGTGCAGGGAAAGCTCTTGGGCCATGTGGTTTCAAAGGATGGCATCATAACAATCGATCTTGAGCATGTTTCATCCATCCTAGCTCTTTCCCTACCAATGCAGAAAAAGGCCTTGCAGTCCTTCCTCGGTAAGATCAATTTTGTTAGGCATTTTTATTCCTAACTTTGCAGGACTAGTTCGACCCATCACCCTGATGCTCAAGAAAGACATAGATTTCAGATGGACAAGTAAAAGGAAAGGAAATATTCAAAAAATCAAGCAAGATATTTCTTGTGTGCCAACACTCATCAACCCAGAATTACTCAAAGGATTTTATCCTTTATGCTTATGGCGCTGATATGAGTGTTGGTGTTGTCCTAACACAAGAAAATGAACAAGGGCTATGGGAACAACCAGTGGATTTCTTTAGCTAGACATTGAAGGATTATGAATTAATATATAGTCATATGACAGAAACAGGTCTTCATCCATTATGTGCACACTCAATAAGTTCAAAATTATGCTCGCCATAAATCATATCAAGGTGTTAGTCTCCCACTCTTCTGTTAGAGACTTCATCATGGGAGCATAAATTAGTGAAAAGAGAGAAAGATGGGTGACCAAAGTCATTGAGTATGATGTAAAAATAAAATCCACAAAGCTAGTAAGAGGTAATGCACTTTGCAAACAATTTTACTGAGGATGCACACAATGAATTTGAGACTTCATTGTTTCTTGATGAATCTCTCCTGCGTACAAAAATTGAGACATAATATAGATCTATTGGCATGCTCGAAGTGGATGAAGGACATGATCACATTTCTTTCCAAGGGTGCATGCTCTCCTAGCTTAAACAAGGAAAATAGAAGACATCTAAGGTTACAATCTATCCCTTATGTTTTGATTGATGGACTTATCTTTAAAATGAATCTTGATGGCGTGTTGTTAAGGTGCATCAATGATCGCACAGACTAAAAAAGTGTTAGTAAAATTTCACGATGGATTCTCTGGTGGACACTTTTCTGTAAAAAATCCAGTAATGAATATCATAATGGTAGGTATATTTTGGCCTACTCTTTTTGTAGATGCACACAAGTGGGTCAAAAAATGCAAAGAATGCAATTTATTTACAGGAAAGAAAAGATTGGCACCGCTTCCCCTCTGACCAATCTAAGTGGATCAACCTTTTGCGCAATAGGGTCTTGAACTTCATAGGCATGATCAATCCACCTTCAAGTGCTGGACATAGATGGGTGTTGATAGCTATGGACTACTTTACCAGATGGATAGAAGATGTTGCAGTCAAGGAGTCAACTGATTCAGTCATCTTGACTTTCTCGAAGGTATAGTCACAAGGTTTGGACATTCCTGAAACCATTATCTCTGATAATGCAAAATCCTTCCTTAGGACACTAAAATGACTTATTGGTCTCTAAATCTAGGCATCTATCTGAAGACTTCTTCCAACTATTAACCTTAAGGAAATGGTCTAACAAAGTAAATAAACAAGAACCTGATTAGGATCATGAAGTGCATAATGAACATCAGCCAAAGAACAATGCATACAAAGGTCTTGCATGCGCACTCTGGGAAGATAGAATCACAAAAAAAATCAATAGGTACTTCGCCTTATAATTCTTGTTTATGGCAAAGGAGGTTACACTTCCTTGTGACACTTGAGTTGAACTCATTGGTTCTTTCCCAACAGCTGGAGCTCAGAAGGCGTAACCAGATCCAAAGAGAATATCAGAATGGAAGAGCTATGGTTAATCTTGAAGAATCAAGGAACACTGTCCATGATCAAGCTAGAACAACATCAACAAGACAACAAAGAAATGGTTTGACAGAAAGGCTAGGCCTCAAGATTTCAAAGTTGGGGACTTGGTCTTGAAATGGGATGCTAACATGAGCTAAACCAAGGTGTCATTCAAATTTTGATGACACTTTGGAGTGGCCCATACATCATTAGTTCATGCAAGAAGGCTAACTCTTTCGAGTTAACTCATCTTGATGGAGGCGCACTGCAAATCCCAGTAAATGGGATCTATCTCAAACCCTTCCATTAAGTTTTCTGCATTGTTTTGTATATATTAGATTAGTTTCAATTCCTCCAAGTGCACGGTGTCACACATTGTTTATTTGTATATAAGTTCTTTGTTCTCACGTGCTTCTTGCGCGTGTACTCTTCCTTTTGCTTCTAGGGTGCCCATCTTCTTTTAGTAGTTTGCACAGGCTGTAGAATAGAGTCAAGAAATGATCCTTCAAGTAACTTCAAGGGAAGTTATTCAAATCTGAAAGATAGAATTTCATGATCACATAGCATACTCCATTCCCAATGGATGCTCCAGGCTACTGATCTCCTTCATTTAGTATGTAGATGGCCCTGAAAAGTCACCAAAACTATTATCTAAATAACTCTTCTAGTTATATGGACAAACTTACATACATATTATGGCTCAGAGATCTTCATTACAAATGGTGCGCACCTCAGTTGTCTCATTGGCATATTCACTTGGTCACTATTTCCTCACACACCCTTAGCATGCTTCCATTTCCCTCCTTTCTATTTTTTCCTTTTCCTCTTTGTTCCACTCTTACCTTGCGCGCATCTTCTACACATTCTACCTTCTTCCTGAGCAGATCTATTCATCCTAAGCATGCTGCCTTGCACTTGCTTCAATTAACTAAGTCCCTGGCTCTCTCACGCATCCTGTGCATTACGTTGTAATAGTTATGCCTTCAACATATGTTTTCTACTCACCAGTTTGCCCCATTTCCTCTATGTGTAATTGTGCGCACCTTCCTTCTACCATTCCAACATGCCTCATTCTTCCACACACATACCTTTGTGCCTTCCTCTATTCCATTTTGTGCCACGTCATTCAATAACATCCTTGAGTATGCCACATGTAACCTATCAAAGTACGCCAACAAGGAACCAAGTCCTTGCAGCAAGCCAATGAGTGGCATGTGGTAGAAATGACAAAATAATTTACATAGTTGACCATCTTTTCAGTCAATCAACATGCGCCACATGTCTTGCATACACAAGTGGCTCTTACAAAATTATAATAACCATATATTATTATACTAAGCTATGATCTACACGCACTTAGTATCAATTGATAGCTACTGATGTAGGCTACAATGGTAGATATTACAATTCAAATTCTTGGCAGATCTGGTAGGTGAGAAATGTGAAAATGTCTTTTTGGGTATTAATGAGTAGATCTGATTTCTCCAACCACCTGATTTGATCTAATCCTCCATCTTTCATTCTCTAAAATGTCAAACAGACTTGGGGAAGTGGATTTGGAGGCATTAAATGTTTCTTATTGGTGGTTCTATTTCAAATTCAGGTTTTTCTCCTCCTTCTTTCTTCTTATTCCATGAATTCATCTATAAATGTAAGATTTGGGGTCATTGTTAATGTTGGAAAATTTAGATCCTTATGTACTTGGCTAAGGACTCCATATTTTTGTATTCTGAGTAACAAAACTCTATTTTTGGCTCGTGGATGTGGATATTAGACTCTTTCTCCATTGTAACAGTTCTGTGCATTTCTGGAAAAAATGGAAGCATCATTTTGTGACTATTCTCTATCATAAGCATGTTTGTATTATTTCTTCTTGAATTTATTTTACATTACATGCATGTTGTGTCACTCTACGCCCCTTGCAGATCCATTTTTAGTTGTGTTCCATGAAACCGATCTGGTAAATGAATTTTAGTTGTGCTACATATGCCTAGTCTCTCTCTTGATGCCTTTCCCTTCATTTTCACTTACAACAGATAGTAGTCATTCCTCTTTTTGCTGGTGATATCACCTTCTAATGATTAGTTTTCCATTCTATTATCCTTATATCCTTGGCCCCTTTCCATTGTTAGCTTAGTTTTTTCCTTTAGCATTAGGAGTAGTAGTAGAAATAGAAATAGATAGAGGAACTGAACTTATCTGGAGATCTATCTCAATTACGGAAGGTCCCACAACTTAGAGAAGGTTCCATTGTGTTCACAAACAACTCGGTTCTTCTTGATCCGAGACACAAGTGCAATTTTGACCACCAATAGTTTTCTCTATAAAGTTCAGTTCAAAATTTTTTTTATCCTCCCAAAACCATGCTCTTCGACCTACTTCCTATCTTACACTTTTCTCGTACCCCCTACCAAGATCTTCTCTTAAACCAGATCACTCATTGAGCTCAAATTGAGCTCACCAAGCTCTATTAGGCTCTACACAAGATCCTCTAGCTTTTAGAGATTTCCTTTATCCTCGAATAGCTTTGAAAAGATGCCTCGAGTTTGTCCTAGGATCGATCGCGCCCAAAGCTTCTCTCAAATTTTCCTCATGAAACCCTAGCTTGACCATGTATTATTTGGTTCTCTCATATGTTTCCTTGACTTCGTCATGGGTTTTTTCTTGGCTTGTTTGGTTTCCTCCTGATATGAACTCATTTTGGGTTATGTGGACCTAGCCGTTGTATGCCCATGTTGACTCTGTATCGTCCCACTCTATGTCATTCCCCATTCGGATACCTTAGAACCGTATCTTCCATGTCTGTGTTAAGCTTGTTCTCCTATCATTTGGATCATCCATTTCTCAGCCCTAGTTCTTGTACTTCACATTCCATAACTCAACTTGATCCTACCTCTATTACCCTCATTGTTCAAGTTGACTACCCTATTCTCTTTCAAAATGTTTCTCCCCTACACCATTTGCATATGTTTCGACCCACCACTGAATCACATTTTGAGTCGATCCCAAGGTACTTGCCTCGAGCCCTTACTTTTTTCAAGATGACATGTCCTTTGACCTTGAAATTTTTCAAAATATTTTCTCTTCTTCGCATTTTTTTTCTAGCTTGCTTTTAATTTTATAGCCTTTGTTAGATTTTAAACTTAGGTTTTTAATTCTAACATAGATTACTATTAAGTAATCTAATGTTAGATTTATTTAAAAATTAAGGAAATAAATTTATGTATGTTATCTTAATTCATATTAAGGGGCTAATTAATTTTTTAATGTACACTTTTTTAAAAAAATCATTTTTGATGAATTAAACTAATCGGGTAAATATTAAAAAATTAACATTATTGGTTTTTTTATAATGTATTCTTTTGAAGGGGTTTTTTATTTTTTTGGAGTACCTTTTTGCATTTTGGGGTCTTTTGTCTCCCCCTCGATTCATTTTCTCTTGTACTCAATCTCTTTTTATTACTTGCAGTCTAGAAAATGCATCTGCCACAACGTTTTGGCAAGGGAGTTCCAAAGTGACACATGAAATGTTATTTATCACACATAACCTTAGTTTTTTTCCCCTTCCTTTCTATTTATTCCTTATTTTGTGCTTGTTATGGTGACAATTCATTACAATCACTTGAAACTTATTGTGTTTTCCATACTTTCACCTTTTTATGCTAATTACATGTTGAGTGGTTAAATATTTGACAATGCACGATCACATTTGAATATAATCAATGCACTAAACTATAAAGTGTCATAAACATGGGGGTGAAAATATTCTTCTGGACTATGTGTGTGTGTGTTTTCCTTTCTTTCTGTATTTTTACTTTCCCTCTCTTCATGATAGATGTCATTTTTATTTCTTTTCTCATGCCATTTAACTTCTTTAAATGAAGATCTAAGATGATTATAACATTACAAGGTAAAGGGTTATACTGTATCACTATGGGAGTGGAGAAAGTGCCAACAAAAAACCTAAGAAATCTTAGTAGTTTAACTGATTTGATGAAACCTTAGGTATTATTTATATGTCTATTTGTCCCAAATTTCTCTTCCACATTAAGTCTTCTAAAAAAACCTGATGGAGCATGGAAAACTCTTGACGATATTTTTGGAAAGAAATATGACATGAGATCCCATGAGCTAGAGAATGAATTGCTAGGATTAAATCCTATTAAGTTTGATAACCTACAGACCTTCTTGTCAAAGTTTTTCCTCACTATATTACTATTGAAAGAATTTGGAGTTGATTAAAAGAATGCCTAATGTTGATCTTATCCATTATGTCTAAGATTGGCCCTCAATTATTTGTCTCTATTTCTAATTTTCATGTTACAAAATAAGCTCTAGGGAGTTCTTGGAATATGCCCTCTTTGACAAATTTGCATCCCAACTCATTCGAGAATATGAAAATTTGATTCAAATTAGAGAAATTAAGTCCAAGTCCAATGCCCTAGTTACAAGTGCTGTAAAGAAAAGGAAAAGAAATAGTAAAAGAATAAAGGGAAAAAGGACCAACCAAAGAGAAAGAAGCTAAGACCACCCAAACCAAACCTAACAAGAACACTTCTACTTCTGAGGAAAAACCAAAGAAGGAAAATTTAAAGTGTTCCTATTGCAAGAAGTTGGGACATGAAGACCATCAATGGATGAGAAAAAAATGACCACTGAACTCATTTACTTGACAAAAATAATATAGGTTTTCTTGATCTCTGAAACCTAATTCTTCCAAAGTAATGGAATCCAAATATGAGAAGAAGAAAGGAAAGACCCTTGTAGTAAGAGTTGTTCCTTTATCAATGTGGGTCAGAGTTTTTGGTACTTCACACCACATCAGTTCTTCAAATGTTGATTTTCTTGACATTGAACCATGTGGTATGTCCCAAATCAATTTTGGTAATGAAAATTTCATGTTGGTTGTTTTTAGTGGATCGGTATAAGTAGATGGAGAAACCTTTAACAATGTTCTAATTATTCTCGATCTCTTTACCAATATCCTATTAGTTTTCCAAATAACTCACATTGGTGAAGGAATACAAGTTGAATTTAACCCTAAATTGATGATTATTTTTTAACTTCACAGTGAGTCTATAGTGACTAAGGGAAGGGTGGATCATTGGTCTTGGTTCTACACCTTTATTTACTTTACTTCTTATTCTTCACCCACAACCTTTCTCACTCATGTAGATGAGGTTAGTAAGATATAAAATTAGTATTTTGGTCATCTAAAATATTGTTACCTTGAACAATTGAGACAACATGAGATGGTCAATGGGTTACCTTGAGACAAAATTTCTAAGGGATTTTATGAGGTTTGTGCCCTCGGGAAGCACACCAAAGAAATGTTTAACAATAGAAAATTGTAGATAGCTTCTCATCTCTTAAATTTGGTGGTTCACTATGGCCCTTTTCCATCTCCTTCATTCACTAGAGCTCTCTATATACTTACCTTCATTGATAAATCTTCATGTTATATGCGGGTTTACTTTTTCAAAAAGAAACATGAATTTTTTTTATCACTTTTGAGACTTCAAGGATCTTGTTGCATAACAATATGAAATGTATATCAAGGTTATTTGAACTAATAATAGAGGTGAGTATGAAAGTAATAGGTTTGATGATTTATGCACCTCCAAATATATTTATTTCCACCATAATATTTCTTACATCTCTTTGTCAAATGGAGTTGGAAAAAGAAAAAAACAAAACACTGAAGGAGATGACCACTTATATGGTTTGTTCTAAATCCCTTCCCCCCACAGTATGGACTGAAGCAGTGAATTGTGCTTATTAAATTCATTCAAAAAAATTACACATAAATTAGTAAAATGGATGATGAAACCATTTGAGTTTATGTATGGATGCAAACTTGATGTTGAGCACTTTCATGTATTTGGATCAAATTCTATAACTCAAATTCCCTAACATAGACGGAAGACCTTAGAACCACAATCTAGACTTTGTATCTTTGTAGGGTATCATGATGGCATGAAGGGATATATATTATTGACCCATATCACTCATCAACTTTATATTAAGAGAAGTGGGAAGCTTGATGATTCTTCTTTTACTTCAACTTCTCCACCCACTGAGGTCCTTTTATTCCTCTATAATTCTAATTTTGATTCCTTTGATGATGATCATATTGATCCTACTCTCTTGATCCTCTTACTCCTCTCGCTCCTCATTTTTCATAATCTTCTAATTATGATAGTAGTGATGATAAGGAGTATTTCCCCTCTCACACAAGTGAAGAATCTATAGATTCTAAGCCTAAATATCCTCCTGCTCCTCGTTGAGATAGGAAGACCTTGCAGAGTGCTAGAGAATGGGTAGATGATACTTTTAATGAGAGGTGGAATCATTCAAATTTTGTTGGACCCCACACCTTCTTCACCTTCACTTCTAGCCCTTAGTATTTTTTGGAGGTTACTAGGATTCCTGAGTGAGATTATGCCATAAATGAGGAATATTCCTCACTTATGAAGAATGATACTTGGGATCTAACCCATCTTTCGAAAGGAATAAAAATTTTCGGTGTAATTGGGTGTACCGAGAAAAGTATGGTACTAATGGGAACATCAAAAATTTTAAAGTGTGACTCATAACTAAGAGTTTCTCTCAGGTTTCTGGTGTTTTGTTAGCTTTTGGATTCAATTTGATCATATGAAATAAATCACCAAAACTAAAAGTAATATGGTTTAGCCATACTTGTGTGGATGAACACGAGAGAAGGCATATTCAAATGTGTTCACAAAGCTTGCTTCCCAAAGAGCTGCAGACCTGTTATAGACACAAAATCACACACATACTAATATTTTACTATGTCATCATGTATGTTGTTATATGCTTGGATCTTAAGCAAGAAAAGTATTCACGAGTGACCCAATCCTTTTTCCATCTACTTGTTTTGATTATTTCTATTTTCACTCTCACAGACCTATCATTTCTATACCTAGTTCTTTTCAGGTCACAAGAATCCCTATCTTTTAGTTTGTTCAAATATGTGGTCATTTATCCCAGTACACTAGCATCTAGGATCTTCTGTCTGTTTTGGGTGCTCCTATCCTCTTTATCATTTCTACACTTTTTGAAATTTTTGGTCATCCTTTGTAGTTTTATTATCCTTATCCCAAGCTCATAGTTGGCCTTTTGGGTCACTAGTGTCAAAATTCAAACAAAAGATCCACACACACACACACACACACACTCTCTCTCTCTCTCTCTATGTCTCTATGTTTTAGATGGAAATTATAAGGGGAAATTACATCTACATAATATCATTACCATCAAAGGGACTACATTTTTAGGTAGCATACACTGCATAAGAAGGGGAAGTACTCAATTCTATATCACACATTTGCATCTTATTCTAACTAAAATCCTGCTATCTTGGTGTCATTGGTGTTTCACTTGATTCTTAGATGTTTCTTCAAAAATGATGAAATAGATAGGGTAACAGGCATAGGAGGAATACCTGTTGAAATGTTGGTTGATAGGTTGTTGCATGCATGTTGACTCCTTGATCCACAGCTGATCATGAGAGCTTCCTTTTGGTTGGGAGGAACTACCTGAAATAAAAAGCAAGACCACCAGAAATAGTTAAACAATATACGTAGTGGACTGCCTAACATATGCTAGATTCAGGAAGTGTGATACTTCCTAGACAACCGTTAATCTACTGTTTAAAAAAATTTAGTGTTGGTAATAAAGTAAATCCTATTGTACTTAAAATGATTTAGGTATCTCATTTAAAACATAATAAGGAAGATCTAATCTAACAAGCTAGGTTAAAATAAAATCCAAAGGTCAAGTAACTGGTTCTGGGTCTCTACAAGTTTGATAGAGGTCTTAGGCAGGTCACAGGTGAGTAAGGGTGATATAGGAATAGGTAGGTAGGTTACTACTATGGATTGTATTGGTAGATACAGAGAGCGATGCTGGTTAAGGGTGAACGATGCTGGTTTGGGAGAACCGGTGTTAGTTACTATGGGGTACTGGGAATGTCACATAATGAGCTTTAGATCTCCCATATGATTGCACAAAGGACTAGGCTAGTCGAAAAGAGGTATTAAGTTGTTTGTACGAGATTTGGTGAGGTTTTAATAGGGCTACTGAGGGGTGAGTATTAAAGTAGGTCAGTGGGTAGATAGGAGAATAAAGGATGAACAATGATGAAATGAGTGAACTAGATGAGTAAAATGTTCTACTTAGAATCTAGTTCAGGATGTCTGTGAGTGAGGAATGAAGGTGCTGATAAGAGGTTGAATGATGTAGAGGGTCACCAGACATTGGGGAGGTCTTGCATGGGTTACATGTGCTCTCCTTCTTACCTAATTGGATCAAATCTGTGCTAGCGTGAGTGCTGGATGGTTGCTGGGTGAATGTTGGATGTATGTGGAAGAGAAAATACTTGATCTCCTTCTTTGCATACGTGTTCTCCCTGAAAATTGTTCTCAAAAGATGTGATATCTCTTAGGAATCTGCCAACCTTAAAAATAAGGTTTTTTTTTGGGGTTAAAAGGTGACCGACGGTGGTTCCAACTTAACCGGTGGTGGTTAAGGGTAACTGGCATCAGTTAGGGTGGGATTTTATAGGAACTAAATTAGGTAGATCCCCTTGATTTTTTGGGATCTCGTGTGTTGGACCCACGGATTAGGATGGAATCTTCTTTTAAGCATGTGGGAATGTGGTTAGAGGGAGTGTAGGCATTGATTTTTAGGGTTTGGGTAGGTCTTAGTTAGTTATGGCAACTTACGAAGAATAGGTCTTAGGGTGAGGTGGCTAGATGAGGTGTCTATGTGAGGTGGATATGTGGACATTATCCCAATTAGGATATTTAAATAATAAATATGGTGAGGATAATGAATTTTAAATAATTAAATTAATATTATAGTAGGGTGAAGGCGGTTATGGTTAGGTGAATGTGTTCAATGGTGTTTATTTGATGAGGGACCAAAGGGGAGTGTGACCTAATTTTAGTGTCTACATTTTACCCGTTTTTGTTGCGTAGCTTATATTGGTAAGCGACGCTGACAAAAATAAGATGTGGTTACCCCATGTGTGGGTGGAGGTGATCCCCCTCAAACCAGGAACTAACGAGGTAGAAGGTAAGTGGTGAGTGGTTTGATAAAAGGGAAATGTGATGAAAAGGAAGGTGGGAAACAGGGGAAATGGGAGCAAGGTATACTCGGGTAATCTAGGTAGTGGGTCAGGTTCAAAATTAGTAACAGTTAAACACACACACGTATAAACTGTAACACGCTACTGGGTTGCAGAGTAGGCAAACTGTACATTGTCTAAGGTTCGTAGGTTTATCCAAACAAGGTAGAAGTGATTCCAATATCCAAGGTATAGGATATGGTTAGGAAACATGACATAGGTCAGGTGCAGGAACGTTTAGGTGTGTTCTGGTACACCAAAGGTAGGGTCAGGATAAATGGTCATGGAAAGAGGCAAGGTAAGGTCATTAGGTCAATCAACATAGGTAATAGTGCCACAAGGTATAACAAACACATGAGGTCAAAGGTCACTAGCGATGGTCCAAGTCCAAGAATCTAGGTCACAGCATAGGTAGGGCCAAGGTATGGGTAAAATAACGAGTCCCCAATTGAGGATGGAGGTAGGTAATAAATAAGGAGGGAAAAAGGGTGGGGGGAATGGTCAGGGTAAATGGCTAGGTGTGGAAAAAAGAGTGACGGGTAGGGTAATAGGGTAAAATTGAGGGAAATGTGCAAGAGAGAGTGACCAATGCCGGTCAAGGGTAGATCGATCACGGTAAGGTATGGCACAAGACCGATGTCAGTCAAGGGGAAACCATCGCCAGTCAGGTCAGGTCAGCTATAAAAATAAAAAGTTCGCGGTTTTAAAATTCATTTATGATTTGTGAATTAATGAAAATGACAAGAGAGAAGAAGAGAAGAAGAAAAAAATTGAGGGTGTCGAAAGGTGGAGTAGGCGAGCCACGTAGGTGAGAAGTGTTAATTGATTAGTTGGGTCATGAGAGTGGGGCATTGGATTTGATTGGTTGGAGATTCAGAGGAATTTTGGTGATGGCAGAGGAAAGAGAGGGCTCGGGAGGAGACTGGAGAGACCAATATGGAGGATGTCTGGAAGGGCAAGGCCTGATGCCCAACCTTGTATTTTTGATGTATTGTAGTCATTTTTTGATATATATCGGCCTACGTGCCGAAGATAGTGAGGATGTATAAGATTTTTTGTATACTTGTGAGCATGTACCGGCCTACATTTCAAAGAGATTTTGTATTTTTTTATTATTTTATTGTATATGAGACCGGCCTATGTCTTGATGACATTTTGTATTGAGTATTGGCCTGCATACCGATGATTTTGAGATATGGACAAGATTGGATATCCATGTACATTGTATTGAGACACGCATATTTGTTTATAT
This sequence comes from Taxus chinensis, assembly GCA_019776745.2. Lineage (NCBI taxonomy): Eukaryota > Viridiplantae > Streptophyta > Pinopsida > Cupressales > Taxaceae > Taxus > Taxus chinensis. The sequence continues at coordinate 238,627 of JAHRHJ020000066.1, read as the reverse complement.
GATGAGATGGATGAGATTATTGATTTGTTGGTGTTTTATGAGAAATTTAATATTTTGTTGTGATATGGATGGAAATTAGGTGAATGAGGCATGATGGAGTCAAGTTGGTTTAGGCATGGATCGAGTCAGGTTGGTTTAGGAATGGATTGAGTCGGGTATTGTTAGGCATGGATCGAGTTAGGTTATAGGAATGAATTTAGTTACGTTTTGGATCTAGGAGTGGTTGAGTCAGGTTTTGGGTCTAGCCATGGATTGAGTCAGGTTTGTGGTCTAGGCATGGTTGAGTCAGGTTTTGGGTCTAGGCATGGATTGAGTCAGGTTGGTTAGGCATGGATTGAGTCAAGTTAAATTGGTTGAAGTTGTGATTCATTAATTTGTGTAATGAATGGTGATATGGGTCATGTTTATAATACATGCATGATGATGGTAGAGAAATGGTAGTTGTAATAAATGTATTTTGTGATGATGATAAAAATGTTAAGCAACTTGTTTGTTTGGTTTAATTTCTATTTCTGTGATATAAAAAGGAAACTACGTAGGGGCCAAATGTGATTTAAGAAGATGAAAGATGAATTGGTTAGGGTAGAGAGTGGCCGAGCTAACCTATAAGAGCCCTATGCCCTTAGAGTGTTGCCTACATATTCCTAGTGAAAAGGGACCTCAGGCCAATCTAGTTCTCCCATAAGCTAGGGAAGAATATGAGGAGGTATGAAAATGAGTTGGTAGATTTTAGGCCTGATTTGGGTTTAGGTCTGCTAGGTGTGGGTGGGTTATAGGTAAATTGGTATAGGTGATGTAGATGGAGGTAGAAGAAGAATATTACCCCAAAGGTAAGTGGCGAGGACTAAGTCCTATATAAGGCAATAAAAATGTAATAAAGATAGTTAAAAGATAAGAGGGGGCAAGAAATTTTCCTGAATGGTTAGGATCATACCAAGTAGGTCATACCTTGGAGGAGGCGATGAACATGAGTCCCTAAAGTCATTGCATGATTGATTGTTTGAAGGGTGAAAACTAGTCACATGATCACTGTTGGCTAGATTTTCTGCATAGCATAAAACCTAGGCAGACATGAGATAAATCTCCCTCATTTATCGGTGAGTCTCCCATGTCAGATTTGTCAATTAAAATATGATATTATCTATATGGGGTTTTACTTTAACTGTTCAGCTCATAAACCATAGTTGTACAGTTCTACAACAAGTAAGCCGCTATTTAAGAAAGGAAATATTTATAGAGGAAGAAAATAGTAAAACATAGGGAAGAAATGGGGAAGATTTACATCCCAATCAATAGATAATAGATTTGATTGCATGCACATAGAATAAACCAATAGATATCAACACAGAATTATAAGCAAAGGCAACTCTAGATCTAGATCTAAAATAACACAAAGTTTATTCAAAGATCTAAGATAGAAAGCTAGAAACAAAATACATCGTGACACAAAGTTCTCCAGAAATCTACTCCTATATATTCCTTTGCTTCAAGTGGCTCTCAGGGGTTTCAGCACAAATTCTAGAACACAAGAATGCTACTTAAATATTTTGATTTCTTACCCAAAGGTTCTTCCTTTACTTATAGAATGTAGAGGGGAAATTACAAGTCAGAAGCTTTTAGTTGAACTGGCACATGTGGAAGTGGGAAAGGAAACAATTGGCAATCTCCCTCCTAGAATTCCTCTTTGCATGACATGCATTATTTGCAACTGAAGATATAACCTTCTATTTTTCACGTCTTTCACCTATCCCCAAGTAGTTGACTTCTTCAAGTAACGTATTTTAAACCAATCACTTAAGTTGTATAATTTAATTGATTGCTCAATTATTTTATCGGAGGAAATAAGATAAAGAGAAGAAAGAGGAAAGCTACAGTCTTGTCCTTTTTCATATTCTGCATGCATCCAATTCTTTTTCTCTTGATTCTCACCATGTTGGATCTGGAAGCAACTGAATCTAGAAGCAGCTGGAATTTCGCCTTCACCTTGTCTTCTCTTTTATCCTTGAAACTTTTACAGTCCTTCTCCTGTACATGCATCAATGTAATGTCTACTGTAAATAACTCATCATTTTTATTTTTAATTGCATATGAGCAATTAAAAATTATGGAAAGCACTCCAGGTGAATACAACTTCAATGAAGGCTTCAACTGGAAGATTGGGAGCACATGCACAAGATCCTGGAAGGAATTTTCCATGCACTGACTTCTTCATGGGCTACATTTGAAACAAGAGAAAGAATCCTTTACACTCATGGATCTGAATCTAGATCTAGATCTAGCACACTCCATGATGAATTCTGGAAACTGGGCTGTGAATGGAAATGTTGCAACTCAAATGATTCCACTACTTTTGACTGTACGCATGAGGGAAGTCTTTCTATCTCTAGATTTGTCAATCAATTCAGAAAGAGGTTCCAAACTCTTAGATATGTGTCTCCAATTTCTACAACTTTAGAAGTGATGCATGAATCCATTGTGCTCTCTTTTTCATCTTTATTTTCCATGGCTATATCTATCTTTGTCTGAACGATTATTTTTCTTCTTACTCGGACGAAATTCTTCAAAACTGGTGCAGATCTGGATAAGTCTTTAGATTTGGAGGATATATTCAATGTCTTTGACATTGATTTAAGCTCCCTTTCTCTCATAAAAGCACCTGTGATGAATTCCTATAATTAATTTAGACAAAGATGGCAATCAGAACACGAACAGTGGATTTTAATCATAAAAATCTGCATAATTCGGGCCTACTGTCCCAAATTTGATGTTTTATTTACATGCAAAGCAAGCATGAATTTTACCAACTTCACCTGAGCACCTATATCACTTATGTAAACAATTATCTAGACACAAATCAACCTCCTTCAACTTGTATGCCAATTCTAGAAGCTTTTAGCATTAATTACAACTTCTTCTGAGCAAAAATCCTCTCCAAATGGGGTACACTTTTTGTCTAGGCTGCACTTCTCTGCCTGTGAATTAATTAATTCATCCTTATGGCAGCCCCTACTTATATAATTCTCACAATTCTATAATTAATTAATGTCTTTCCTATTCCTGTCAATTAATTAATTAATTAATAATATTCACTCTTCAAATGGGTCACCTATTTTGTGCATGATCATGGCTGCCATTAAATAAATTAAATTTATTTAAGTTTAGACTTCTATTTCCAGTTAACTCAAGCCTCATAGTATGCTTTGACATTAGCCACTAAAAATAGGAATTAATTAATTCATTTAATACTTAAAAAAGTATTATTTCTCTCCCAAATGGGGCACACTTTTTGACATGAAGGGGCTGCATTAAATAAATAATATTTATTTAATTTTAGAACTGTCTATTTCCAACTTCCTTTTCTCCACTTCCCTTTGTTAATTTTTCCACAAGCCTGGGCACCAAAATTGGGTGAATTAATATTAAAAAATATTTATTTAATGCATTTATTATTCACCCAAGATGGGTTGCACTTTTTGGAATAAAGAATTTCTATTTTTAAAAGTCAGATGTCAATGGGATTATTTACCCTGCAAGGCAGCCCTAGAAATCCCATAATTCACTTAAGTCATTTGAATTTCATAATGGGATTATTTACCCTGCAAGGCAGGCAATAAAATTCCATGATTCACTTAACTGATTTTTCTTTTATTCCACAATGGGAATTTTTACCCTATAAGGCAGGTAAGAAATTCCCGCCTGCCTGCTGCCTCTAATTTTCCCATTGTGACTTAAGTGACATTGCTTCCATGGGAAAAAGTACCTTGCTAGGCAGGTACAAAATTCCCACTTGCCTACTGCCTCAAAAAATCCAATGATTCACTTCAAACCCTCTTTTTCCAAAAATGCGGCCTGCCCAGAAGAAGCTTTTTGGTGCACAACTTCGTCTTTTCTGAGAGAAATAGACCTCCGATGGTGAATTCCTTCTGGCACAACATGTATAGGTGATCTCCAGATACTCCAGGATAAGAATTAGGCCAAAATGGCAAAGGAATTCATCCAAATAAATTTCACATAAAATGAAATGGGAAAAACACAAAAACACAAAACATTGCCAAAAGTCACAAATAAAATCCAGAATACATTCCTAGTTAAAACCCTACTGGTATATGGGAATAATGACTGTAAAATTACAATGGGATTAAACCAGAGAAAAAATTGCTAAAAATAGGGCTCAAAATAATTAAATACAAATTTCTGGCATCGAAGGAGGGCAAAGGAAATAAAACACAATTATATTTTATAGTGATCAAAAATTATTTATGTCTATAGGGAATTTCCAAATGGTAGTGTTCGATACTATATCTGATTAACATATTGGATTAATGGATATCCATGATAGAAATAAATAGTTGAGATTTTTTGTTAGTGGTCATTGATAAGCAACATCGTTGGGATTTGTAGTGCCAAGTTCCATTTGAAACCTTTTTTATATTAATAATGATATATTGATTATATTATGGACAGATTATGAAGCTTATGTTAGAAATTATTAATATTAGTGCTCCATTAGTTTATTTTTGACAGGTGGAAAATAATATCTGGAGAATATTATTGAGTGTGAGTTGTTTAAAAACTCACGTACATAGTCGTTGTGGAGAGAATAGTGAGAGTTGTTGGACAAAATCATGAAATACGAGTTGTCTCATCCTATATATGTGTACTTGATTTAATAAATTTTAAAAGATTTGTTAAGTGTTCGTTATTTGCTGCAATATTTCTATCAGTGGATGTTTCTCTTGTATAATGAAATCCAGGATTGATAGGGATAGGCATTTATTTTTTGTACCTGTAGTGAGAAGGAAATCAATATATGAATAGTATGTATTATTGGGTTTAAAATAGTTATGAATTTAAAATTTTTACTTGTGCACTGGTTCTGGCGATGAACTGCTTGTTTGACCTACGCTGAAGCTAAAATACATAGTCAAGATCTTTTCCAACTCCTGGTGAGTCATACTCTTATCTCCTTGGAACAAACTAATTTTATTAGATAATCCATCTCGAGAGATGTCCAGTTTGTTTGATAAGTCCTTTGCTGGCATCATTATTTTTCTTCCTTGTGACAGCTGGGTAGACTTTCCAATTTCGTATTGGACGTGGAAAGTGTCTTCTCCTTGTCAGAATCAATGCAAATTCTACCTAATAAATTGAAATTTCTTGGTCAAATCTGATTATCTAGATCAAAAATTTTGCATTGGAGAGATAAATGATAAGCACCTGATCTGTAAGTATGGGTTACGATATATGGTTCAAGCCAATTAGGATAAAATTTTCCCCGTTTACTTTTTTCTGCTTTGGTTACATGTTGATTTTCTTTTAGGACAATGTCACTTACTTTGAAGGTTCATGCATGGACACATTTGTCATAGGTATGTTTGATACGTTTTTGGTAAAATTGAAGGTGGTCAAGAGCGTTAAGATGACATTCATCTAATAACTCAAGTTGTGCTAAACGGTATTGACAAAAGTCATCATCATTGAGCATGTCATGGAGAGAAATGCGGAGTGAGGGAATCTGGACTTTGAGAGGTAGAATAGCCTCAGTACTGTAGACCAGAGAAAAGGGTGTGGCCACAGTGGAAAGGTGAATGTTACGTCCACGTAGTTGTGCCCTCCATTTAATACATGAATCTTCCACTTGGTTTATATACAACACTACAATAACTTTACTCGATGCTCCATCATCTTGAGAGAATTAGAGTTTATGGTTTGGGAATGCTTGATTCCACACACCAACATTTTTAAAGAGAAAATTTGAGTAGGGAATTGTATTTTTCTGATGAAGAAAGATAAAGATGATGATGATCTTGTCAATGAAATATTTTGTATACTTATTAAAGTCAGACGTGAGATGAATACTCCAACATTTGAATATTTATTTACACTAAGGTGATTGATATGGTGATATAGCATATTTCCTTCCCTAAATTGATCACCCAAACTACCACAAAGACACTTATAAATCTCCTTAAAGTAAAGAGATGAGTGATAAATAAAAGGAATTATAATCTTCAAACAAATCAAATGAATTGGAATATTTACACTGATCAACGGAATCTAAATTTTTTAAATTGAACATTCACTATTTATAAATATGGATGAGTTAGGGCATCGAAGGAGGGCAAAGGAATATAAAACACAATTATATTTTATAGTTTTCAAAAATTATTTATGTCTATAGGAATTTCCAAATGGTAGTGTTAGATACTATATCTGATACATATTGGATTAATGGATATCCATGATAGAAATAAATAGTTGAGATTTTTTGTTAGTGGTCATTTATATGCAACATCGTTGGGATTTGTAGTGCCCAGTTCCCTTTGAAACCTTTTTTATATTAATCATGATACTATTGATTATATTATGGACATGATTATGAAGCTTATGTTAGGAAATTATAATATTAGTGCTCCATTAAGTTTATTTTTGACAGGTGGAAAATAATATCTGGAGAATATTATTGTTGTGAGTTGTTTTAACAACTCACGTACATAGTAGTTTGTGGAGAGAATAGTGGGGAGAGTTGTTGGACAAAATCCATGAAAATACGAGTTGTCTCTCCTATATATGTGTACTTGATTTTAATATGAATTTTAAGAAGATTTGTTAAGTGTTTCGTTTATCTTGCTGCCATATTTTCTATCAGTGTGATGTTTTCTCTTGTATAATGAAATCCAAGGATTGATAGGGATAGGCATTTAGTTTTTTGTCCCTGTAGATGAGAAAGAAATCAATATATGAATAGTATGTATTATGGTTTAAAATAGTTATGATATTTAAATTTTTTACTGTGCACTGTTCTGGCCGATTGACTGCATTTTTTTGACCTACGCTGAAGCTAAATACATCAGTCAAGATCTTTTCCAACTCCTGGTGAGTCATACTCTTATCTCCTTGGAAACAACTAATTTTCTTTATATAATCCATCTCGAGAGATGTCCAGTTTTGTTTGAATTCCTTTGCTTGGCATCATTATTTTTCCTTGTGACAGCTGTGTAGACTTTCCAATTCGTATTGGACTGTGGAAAGTGTCTTCTCCTTGTCACGACTCAATGCAAATTCTACCTCAACTAAACATTGAATTCCTTGGTCAAATCTTATTTATCTAGATCCAAATAATTTTGCATTGGATGGATCGTAGTTTTCTTCCTTACATGCAGGTTGTGAGTCTACTTTGCATAGAAATCTAATCCGCCGTTTTGTTATTGACATTGTCAATGTGTCTTATCTTCGGACAACATTGCATCGGTTTATTCCACCTTGGATTCGATCCATTCCACGTACAGTGCCTTGAGAATTATGCAGAGATTTTGGTGCACTCTATGATCGTTCTGAGTATTTTTATGCTCATATGTTCCTTCCCTCTATCTACAGGCATCTCAATTACCATCTACTTGGCTGAGTTTGAATTCTTCACAATAAATTATAGACTCACCCATCACAGTTGCAATTATATCTCCAAATTCTCTTCTTATTTCTTAATTTCTTGCCTACGCGAAGATCTAAATGAGGCGTTCAAACCAAGGAGAAATGAAATTATTCTGAAGAATAGCATGGTCAAAGCGCATCATTTGTGCATAACCACGTGTGGCTCAGGAGGAATGCATGGTAGTCACAGCGATATCTACTGAGCCGTGAATGTTCATTTGTCCTTATCAGTAGGTAGTGTTTATTTAGGTCGGGTTTCTATATGACATTGTGTTTGTGTTATTCAAAAAGCAAGTATCCATAGTTTTTTTTTTGGTATAATATTACTTTTTTTATTGACATTTTTTATTATCGTGTGTCAAAGTAAATGTCTATGGATATGTTTTTGGTCTATTGAAATAAAGTTTAGTCAATCTCATTGTCCACGTCTAGTAGATTTATTATAAAAGTTTGAAAATTATTGGATTAGGTTTGTCCATTTAGTTGTTTAATGTCTTAGTTTATTATTAGTATCCATTGTCATCCTTGTCACAAGTTACAAGTTGTATAGTCATTTTAAAGTCAAATTAGATTGTCGAGTCTTTGTTGCATTTTTTGTGTTAATAGTCAAGTTCTTATCATGAGTCCAACTCAAAGTTCTAAAACAAAAATACTTTACGGATGCATTTTTCGGTGTTATCCGACGTCCTGAAAACTATTGATGCTCAAATTCCAAATTCGTTGACTTAACAACATCAACCAGAGGATGGAGGCAAACAGAGGTTGGAGGTCATTCAGTGACCTCTCATCAGTCACCAACGACGGGACCGCACAGATGATTTGGTGGCATTTGTTTTCAATTGTGTGTTTGATTTAGTTTGCAGTGATCATGTTTTCAATAAGTGGAAATTTCACATTGAGGGGGGGAACATGATTCCAATGTTCCATTTCCAGTATGTCATCTTTTTCTATGTATGTATGAGCAACAAATTTCAGCAGAATTTCTTATGTTATTCCCTACAGTGAGATGTGATGAGGGCTGATAATAGTACTTGGCACATCATGATGTGGTTATAGGTAAACCACTTGAAAACCTTCATTTGTGGTTTGTGGTAAACCAATAGCAAAACCACCATTCTTAGTTGTTGGTAATCCATTTGTAAAACCATCACTTTGTGGTTTGTGGTAAACCAATTGCAAAACCACCACTCTCATTTTTTGGTCAACCGTTTGCAAAACCATCCCTGAGGTTTGTGATCATCCTGTGAAAATCACCAGATCATGAGCAAGTGCAAGTACAAAGGTAGGTTTACCCCATGTTCGCACTAAGGGGGGGAATGCTAGGAAATTATAATATTAGTGCTCCATTAAGTTTATTTGTTGACAGGTGGAAAATAATATCTGGAGAATATTATTGTTGTGAGTTGTTTTAACAACTCACGTACATAGTAGTTTGTGGAGAGAATAGTGGGGAGAGTTGTTGGACAAAATCCATGAAAATAGGAGTTGTCTCTCCTATATATGTGTACTTGATTTTAATATGAATTTTAAGAAGATTTGTTAAGTGTTTCATTTATCCTGCTCCCATAGCTTATTATAGTATGATGATAAATGTTAGATCATTGATTATTTTTGACTTGATTCAGTTATGATGCATGATGATTATTAGAGACATTTTATAGGTTGATGATGATATACTATTTGACATGGTTATATTATGGATGTTGTTTAAACTTGTGGTATTTAGATATTATGAGTAGACCTAGAAATGGAAATTATTAGATGATGATTTAGTTGTTGATAAAACTATAAATGATATTGTTAGATTGCTTTGATGTTGTTGTGATTCATATATCTAAATGATTTTGGGAATTATATTTATATTATTTTTGATGTTCTGATATGACCATGAGGCCGAAGGAGGTATTTGTGTTTTGCAGGTGAAAATATCACAACAAACATTGGGAGATTGGAGACCAACCACATTGGAATTCTAGATGAATTCAACAAGGTCACCATGACAACTAGTATTTATTTGTGCATGTTTGTGTGTGTTAGGGATTCCCATGGGGGGGTCACCTTTAAATGTGACCAAGGGGTTTTATGTTTTTCTTTTATTTTGGTCCCTTTGCTTATGTTTGCATGTGTTTATTTTGTGGTTCTTGTACCCCTTTCATTATTTATTAAATGGTGTGTAATATTATGATTAATCATGTTATTAAGTTAATTAATTAAAATATATCATGAGAATGTAATTAATAGAATTTTTGGTTATGAATTAAAGTGTTGTAAGTGATGTGTAAGTTAACTTTTGAGTGTGAAACACTCACCCTTTTTGGAAATTCGAAATTTTCCTTGGAGGCTGATTTTGGAGGCTTGTGGGACAAGTTCAACTTCTCCCATACCTCTTAAAAATTTTACCAACCATACCTATGGTTTGGGAGTTGAGATTAGGATTTTATAATGCCTTTTGAGGAGGCAAATTGTATGTTTTAATTGCACTTTTATTACATGATTTAATTTCAGTCCTTTGGGGTGTGGTTTGGATTTGAGTGTGTAAGTAAATTGTCATATTTTCAGCCACCTATTTATTATGCATTAGAGAATGAATTTGAATTTTATGTTAGGGTTGAGGATGTGTTATGTGGCATCCTACATGGATTCACCTCATCCTCTTCTCTTCCTTCTTCTATAAAATTTGAATTTCTTGCATTGTTTTGGGTTGCTTAATTTTTGGAGACTTCATTCTTGGGTGAATTCCTTACCGTTTAGGGAGCTCTCACTTGAAGAAGTTTTTAGAATATTGTTACATGCTTGTGCTTGGATATTTTGGATTCCTTGCATTAGGATAGAGCTTGCTATTTAGAACTTGGAATAACTCCATCATGGAGAAGTAAGAGCTTGGCTCTTGAAATGCTCTTCTTTTATATATGTAAATATTCATGTGTGAATGTTTTATCATGTTTGTGGGCTGATGGGTATATGGCCTAGGAATGGTGTAGGAGAAGACTATGGGGTTATTTTTATGGGAGGAAAAAGTGTGTTTTAGGGAGGTATAAGGGTGGAGGGAGTTGGGATTTGAGTTCCACCTTATAAAAAAATAGATCGAATTTCTTTACTCTTTATGGGGTGCCATAAGAGGTTAGGGAGGCATAATGAAATGTGAGGAATAAGGGGTCCTTGTGAGAGGCATAAGGTCATATCAAGCATTTAAAATGATATATATATATATATATATATATATATATATATATATATATATATATATATATAATATATATATATATTGGTGGTTTGTTCTCAGGTGGTGATACCCATTTCCCCTTTGGGAGGCATAAAAAAAATCCCCCATAGTTTCTTGCTCCTTTGGTTTGCTAGATGAAGCCTCAGTCATGTTTTTCATGTTTTAATGTAGTTGTAAACTACATTCTATTTTAGACTGTGTTTTTGTTATGAATATGTTGCTGATGTGTTTGTGGAAGTCTGTTGTTGCCATAAGTATGATCGCATCTTTTATTGCATTATGGTTGGGGCTCGGGGGCCAATGAAGAAGGATGGCTTATCCTCTTCATTATATGTCTTGGTTTGGTGGAGACCATTTCCTTTCCCTAACTCTTGTGATCACAATTTGGGAGAATGAGAAGTTTGCATGTTGTTGTTCTCGAGCTGAGATAAAGATAGTTTGACAATCCCTTGTGAAATGAAATCTTATTATAGCCCTTTACCACTTTAAAGTGGATGATCTATATATTCATTGTAATGGAAAGATACTCGTATTGATAATGAAAGTTGAAATTTGAAATGTAAAAGAGTTATACTCTATATTCTGTTCTGGAAAGAATGTGAAAGAATGATACATAATTTGTATGTTGTATTTTGGAATCAAATGGAAAGGAGGTTATAAGAATTTCATTTGAATTAATGGAAGCTTTTGCCTTATTCATATGATTTTATTTCCATTGGAAATATATTTTTAACATGCACTATGAAATCCCTATTTAGAAAGTGGAAAAGTGAAACACGTGAGGAGAAAATGTATTATTTTTTCCTGTATACGATTTATGATTTTGGAAAGAATACAAGAAGGATGTTACAAAGTTGTATTTTAGAATCAATAAATGATGTATTTCCTTTTTAAAATTTCACTTTGGTATTGAATCTGATCTTTTAAATGTAATTGAAATATCTGTTTGAAAGAAGGAAATGCGTATAAAGTAAGTGTAATAATCTATCTTTTGAAATATGTGAAAATTAGAAATTAGAGATGTATTTTAGTTTTTGAATAGTTGAATTGAGTCAAATAAATGTATCATATTAGAATTGGAACATAACATAATACTTGGAAGAAGAAAATGGCAAATAAACCCTTTAAAAATTTGATCCTTGTCTTGTATTTTCACACTGGCATTTATTTAATCCAAAATGCATAGATTGAACTTGCAACAATGAAATAAAAAACTAAATGATTAAATGGAAGTAGTTTTCCCTAAATTAATCCAATTAGACAAAAATACTTAAAGGAAATCTTTCAAAACTTGGTAAAACCGAGTTCAAAGTTTCCACAGTCATTTTGCTGTCAAAATTGTAAATTTCGAATTGGAATTCAATAAAATACATCTATCTCACAAAATTATCATACTTTCACCTAATAATAATTCTCCATGTCTATTTGACATGTTGAGGGAGGAATAAGATCAAATTGAATAAATCTCACAAGTTAAAATTTACCAGTGTGCACTGTAAACTCCTACAAACGTTTTTTAGGAATTGACACCTTAAACCTTATGAATACAAAAAATTAATGATCCCTAAGTAAAGAGGACGTTCAGAGCTTTCCAGAAAGTCCTCGTTTTTCCAAAACCGAGCTCTCTATCAAAAGTTATGGCCTTCTAAAGTTTTTCTTCACTTGGCGTCAAAAAAAATTGGGAAAATTTTCCTTGGCAGGCCCACGGGCCCAAACTTTTCCCTTGGAGCTTCAAAAATTTGTTTTGAGAAAATTTTCCAAATTTTCCCCTCCACCCTACTTCCCCACATCCACTGAGAAGCTGCCATGTTGCACCACAAGGTGTCAGCTGGGGGTGGGGGGGGCAGATCCCTTTTTTTTACTTAACGCTTCTGGAAAATTTTTGGAAAATTTTCCAACTTTTCCCCACCATCCCACCAACCTGTAGCCAATAAGGAGCTGAAACATGGCATCACGAGGTGCTGGCAAAGGTGCGGGTAAATGTTACCCTCTTAGCTCTTCGGGGCATTAAACAAAATTTCTCCCTGCCGCCCTACTTTCCCTACGTGGGCTTAAGTAATTGCACATGTCCCTTGTGGAATCATGGGAGCATGGATCCAAAGTTGGCTCCTCACCCCACTTTTTTCTGTGCTAACTTAGTAAGTGCCACGTGTCACTTATGGACTTGCGGACCCGCGGGAGCGCGGGCGTAAAGTTAGCTTTTCGCCCCGCGCGGTAATTTTTCCAAATGTCTCTCGCAGCCCACCAACCCGCATTCTTCCTGATGAAATATTTCTTCCCATGGCCCACAGACCCGTCCTTGGGGTAATTTTTCTTTCCTGAGCCCGCAAGCCCGCTCTTGGGGAAAATTTTCACCCCGAGGCCCGCTGGTCCATAACTTGAGAAATATGCGGAGTTAGGAGGACTTCTTTATATCAATGGAAAGGTGAGGAAATTTCCTATCCAATAGAAATGTTTTAGAGAAATATTGAATCTGATAAGTTTAAGAAAAATAAAGTGGAATATTTAATCCTATTAGAGAGTGGGTATGGTGAGGATTTACCCTCTGAACCTTATTGAACTTTCTAACCCTAAATTTTGGACCTTCTGACCTCTAATAATTGTTAATAAAAGAAAAAAATATTCTAGTGGATTAGAATTGTTCTGGAACTTTTTAGCGACAATTGTTGTCTTGTAACCTGGTTCTACACTCTTTTAAACAAAAAAAAAAATCATCCCATAATTTTCCTAACTTATCCTAGATTGTTCCTGGGTCTCAAGTAGGTTGTTTTTAGTGGGCGTTACAGGATTGTTGATGAGAGAAAACCTTATTTCTATAGAAAAACCCTAATGGACTATATTAGTAGCATCAAATTTTCTAGCAGCAATAATCAACTTCAATTTTGTAGGCGAGTGAACAACCTTTTTCTTAATGGTGGGGCTTGGCTTTTAAGGGGAAGTGTAAAAAAAATAAAGGGTCATATTTTATTTTTATTTTGTCAAGGTGATTTTTCTGAAATTAAAAATGATTGTATATATAGAGAAGAACATAAATTTTATTGAAATTTTAAGGAATTATATTTATATATAATATGAATAATAAAAAAAAATTCCACGTATTTTTTAATATATAATACACATTTGTTTCTTAAATATATTTCAATATATAATTATAAAAATATTAAAACTAACAATCATACGTGAAGTGTACGATGGAAATACTGAAGGGGATGGAGTGAAGAATAAAAAAATGTGGAAGTGAAATAGAGGAAAAGGATGAGGGGTGATCAAGAAGGGGTTCGATGGAAGGGGAGGACCTTGAATTCCACTATGTCATCTGCATCTTATAGGTATTAATAACAGTGTTGCAATATGTGTATGAAGAAGAAAAACATAAAACCAAGGAACTTTTAAAAGGTTCCATGTTTGAGACTCAGCTGAAATGTATGTATCGCACATGTTTCATGGGTAAATGTTTTTCTATCAAAATTACTGAAGCAAAATTTTAATATTGAGACTATATACATGCTCATACATTGTTGAGAAAAAAATCTTCTTTGATTTACTTGGATGGTAGTTTTAAAATTACCACTTTGCTATATCTAATTGTAATGCATTGGGATGTATGGGAACACAGACGGAGCCATTAATGGTCACCCACATCAAATGTATTTGCATCTAAAATAACAAATGACTATTTGATTACAAAGAAGGAATGCACAATTAATAATTCAAACTAATTTTTAGTGGGTGGGACTCGATATGTAATCCTCCAACACAACGGTTCTATAACGCCCACATTTTTTATGCTCTAAAACCACATTAATTATTTAGGAAAATTACAATTAATTTTTTTATTTGAAAGGATTGCAAGGGTGTTATACCTTATCTTAAATTTATTTAATCCTTATCTAATGAATTAATCGCAACCATAGATTAATGTAAAACCTAATTAAAATTTTAATAACAACTTCTAAAGTCCTATCAGAATTACAAACTTGTTCTAAGATCTTGTTATCCGATTTTACCCCTCATAAATAATTAGATTTAAACATGACTTCGCACAGAGAAAATAGGAGGATTGATTTGGTCATGGGATCTCACATTTTGGGTCGAGCCGAGAAATTTGAAGTGGTGAGGCATTAGGAGTTAGTGAAATGCACGTTAGAGAGACAATTCAAAGTCCAAGGAGTTCAGACTTTTGACATGAAAGAATTTGGATTTGGCAGGAAAAAACATCGAAATGACAAGCTCAAAAAGTTGTAAGGACATCAAAGTCTGAATTCCTAAATTTAGACTTCAAACATTCGGGAGTTTAGAGTTGTTAACAGGGTTGAGAAATTAATAGTGTCACACAGACAGGGGAGAAAGGTCTGAAACCTGAAGTCCAAAATTTGAACTTCAAACTTTTGGGTTTTCAGAGAAATGCATTGCCCAAATGGATTCAAATAGTACCCAAACCCCAAAAACACTAAAATCTGAAACACTGAAGCCTGAACCCTCGAAACCCAAACACTGAAACCGAAACCCCTGAAATCCTAAAACCCAAAACCCCCCAAAAACACAAAGGTCTGAAACCTAAATTCCAAATTTCAGACTTCAGGGTTTCGGCATTTCAGAACATTGAAGCCCTAGTGCATGCAAGTAATAACTTGAATCCCAAAATCCGAAGTCTGAATTTTTGACTTTATGGTTTCGATATTTTGGAGGTTTCAAGAACTCAACCAGATGAACAGTATAGCAACATTTGAAGTGGAAACGCTCGAAGCTATGAATCGCGAAAATCTGAAATTTTTTATTTTGGAGGGTGTGATACAGGTTCAAAGTCCAAGAAGGTAGATCAACCACTTGAATTTATTACAAAATGTCACCCTCATATTTAGATGGCCATACATTTTGACTAGGCACTCGGATTTGCACAAGATAGGACTTTTTGGAAATACATTCTGCCATTTTAGAGGAATGTTTCTAGGTTTCTCATGTACCAAAATGATGAGGTATGGGATTCTTCTCTTCCTAAAAAGGAAATGTACATGGAGGTATGGTTTCTAGTGGACACCCATCACTGTTGCAAAATCCCCCAATATGACTAAGAACCAATTCAACCACCTAAAGATGATGATCTCTGATTTTTCTTTTTCCACAATTTATGGAGATCTCTAATTCAGCTGACAAATCCTTGCTCAAACCCTAAGTCTTCAATCTTGCATAATCTTCTTCCTTCTTAGACTTGTCTTTCCTTTAAATTACTGAATGTTGTAAAAATTTCTTGGACATAAAACACATATGATAAGACATTAAATCATGCATTCATACCTGTAAAAAAACACTCTGATCTAGGTCGCACTTTTCCCCCATGCAAGACTAGCTCTCAAATGGAGGTCAAACTTCACTTTTATATGAAATTCTTCTCTCCAACCCAAAACAGGTCGGTCCCTTATGATAAATTTGACCCAAAAACCTTTAAAAAAATAAAATAAATTCATTACAATATTCACATATGACCCATATTGGTCGGTCATGCCAAAAACCACTTATCATGCACCAACAAACCTCAAAACTCTATTGGTTAGAATGAGAAAAAATCCACTCATTCAAAAACCCTTATTATTTAAAATTCCATATTCACTAAACATGGCTAATATATTATTTAAACATCAACCATCATTGTGATTTACATTAACTAATCAAATTATTTCATTTAATGGGGCCACTGGCTCCTTACCTTCACCAAACAATTGTTTCCACTAACCTGAATATCCCTTTGGGCCTTAAGACCCCTCAAGATGAACTAACATATAGTATATGACCACTCAATTTAAATATCAAAACCTTTAGATCACTTATATGTAAGTTATACATCATGAAACACTCACTGGTTCAAACCACATCAACATTTCTCTTCACCAAATCAAGCTTCCCAAAAACCTATTTTGCAAACTAAGATGATAAACACCATTTAAGATACATTCAAGGCATATAAATTCATTCAATAGATGAAAATTTCACCCATATTCACTTTCTAGGTGATATCAGGAATTAAATCATTCATCTCATGCCTCAAACAACTCAATATTTCAGCAAGAACAAAACTATCCTTAAAATGGTAGGTATAAACTTTTTCGCAATTTGACCTAAATGACTAAAAAAAACACCTCATCACGTGACAAGACATACCTCATTGGAAATATATTTTAATTAAATTTCCATAACATATTATAACTCCTTCCAAATCCAAGTGGAATGCCTTCAACTAGGTCCATCTCTGCAAACTTTTTTTTCACCCTTCTAGGACTCAAGAACTAACAACTAGACCAACATACTCCATCACCAAAAAAAATACTTCCAAGTTTTAAAAAATAATTTAACATACTTATACATGATTTATAATCCATAAAAAACCTTAACCAAGCTTGATTAAATCATAATCAACATCTTACCTCATGTGGCTACTTGCACCTTACTAGAATGAGCATCCTCCAAACTTGACCCTCAAATAATGAGTCATAAATTCTTAAAACCTTATCAAAACATCAAGTTAGATACACCAATGGAAATTTCTCTAAACCCTCTTCAGAAAAACACTTTAATTGAGTCATAACTTCTCTTGTAGCTCCTGCAATCTCAATTTTACTATATATTGCTCCAAACTGCCTCAAAAACTAGTCTTCATAAATAGGGAACACTTTTAGATTTTTACACACAACCATGACCTAAAACCATAATTTAAACCTATAAAAATATCCAGGGATAAAAGAAGTCAATTTATTCTTCATCTCCTTAGGAATATCTTTCCTTAAACTGAACTTGTTTAGAAATAAGAAATTTTAGGTGGGGCCCACATATTGTCACAAGCACTAACATACCTTTATGGAAATATAAATGGGTACTATACAACATTCAATCATCACTTTTTAATTATAAATCAAAATAGATCTGGTATAAGCACTTTTCTCCAAGCTGCTCCTAGTTAGGGTTTTGTCAGGGTTTTAAACCACTTTACCTTGTTAATGATCATTAATAAAAACATGACAATTAAACCAACTCATTAATTTTTTAAAAGATTCATAACTTACCTAAGAAAATATTCCAAATATCTTAGGTACTCATGCAAATCATACAGTTCACAATGAGCATCAGAAGGTCCAACTTTACTATAAAACACATTGTTACTTACCTAGTTTCACTAAAACTTGCATATCTTCAAATTTCTTTAGCAGAATGACCTAAAATTTGTCATGAAGCATCATGAAAACATCATATAAATTTCCAAACTCACCATATATCTCAAATATGTATGTAAATCTCTATCCAATCTCATTTTCATGTGCTAAACTACCTGTTTCTCACATATTGCTTCCCAATGATGTCATAGAAGCACAAAACCACTAAATGTAGACATAAAACTCACCATAAATTCCATGTATACCATCATCATGCTGCTACCATAAACCAACAATACTTTTCAGCTCCAAAAATCTCACAGCTCGATCTCAATTTGGATGCTCCATGGCTAGAAACAAGCTTGGAATGACCCGAATCAACCATGAAGCCTCATGACCTGACCATGATGACCTCATATAGACCCATAGACATATAAAATGCACCTCATGGACTATGAATGACATCATGAAAATAACTAATCACCTCAATAGATCTCATATAGTGACTCAACTCACTAGACCATGCACTAGGACCTCTTAGAACTCAATCAACCTTCATGTTTGGAATTTAAATAACATCACATGGAGAATCATACAGAACCAAGACACCATTTTACATCAATGAGGTTGACATCAATGGCAACATAAGCATGCAATGGCCAACAATCTCCCCCTTTGTCATTGATGAAAACCATCTTCAGAAACATTGATGGAAACTAACATGACCAACACCTACCTAACACAATACCATGTTTTTTATGCCTCTCCCCCCCCTTTTCAATCTATGAAAAATACTAAAATGACAACACAAAATGGAGATAATACACAAAAACAACTTACTTGACACAAGTGCTCCCCTTTGACCGATACCTCTCTTCTTTTACTCCAAAACAACCAAAATGATCCCCTAGACCATATATGAGTTATTAAATATCTCCCCATGAGTTGATACTCCTCAAATTTTCCTTCATTCATGCTCAACATCTCTCTCTAGGTCAATCCAATGCTTAAGAACACACAAATTTTCCTTCAAAATCAACATGTCAATCACCTAAACCACTTGTCCCTGAATAGTACCTTCAGTGTAAAAATGAAAAACTTTCCCAAGATCTTAACTCATCTCAAACATGCAAACCAATTTTAAAATTCTCCCCTTGGGTTTGAGGAACCCTAATCTAATTGAAAATGAAAAAAAAAAATACTTCATACATTGATCTCTTTCTGTGGAAGGGAGACAATTATTTAGACATAGTCCTGAAGATTTTACTCAGTGTCTACAGTCTCATTTTGACTAGTGCATCCTTCTTAAACTTAAAACTTTCTCTTCAAGTCATCACACCTATAAGTACTCTCTATTTGATATACAACCTAATTTTAAAAACCACATGCTTACCCTTTGATCATATTGACAACCTTTACAAGATCAACACAGATCTTGTATCGTCACTTGATCTTGACATACTTACTAGATCCTTGAATAAAATTGCAACTTAGATTGCCTTCCCAAATCAAATTTACAACCAAGCATACTAACCATCCAAATTCCATCTATATAGACCTTAAAGAATATAATTTCCTCAAATTGTATCTTTCATCTCATATCAGTGGAAAATATACATACATTTTTGACTATAGATCACTTGTGAATCATCAGAAGAAAGCATTTTTCAGACTTCTAAACTCATGCATTCTTGAATAATACTGGTGTACCCATAGAGCTTTGTAGTAGAATTTCTTAGTGTCTAGGGCATTACTTCTCAACACATCTCAACCTTCATACTTTGGAAAAAATACAAACTTTTGCCTTTTCTTAAGAACACATAGACCATCTTCATAACTCTCCATGATTTGTATTTCACCAATAGACTCAGACCGCAGGCATTTCATTACTAACAACACCTTAATAACTCATTAACATGTACCACATTTCTTTTTGAAGATCTGACATAACCTTCTTGCGCATCAGTAGCTTAATTCCTAGAATTGGATCATCTTCAACCACTTTTTCATATACATGTGGCTTCCATTTTTGTACTTTCACTAAATAGATACTTAGACCACCAGGAAGATATCAAAGTATACTCTAGTGGACTACTGTAGCTTATGCTAGTATCATCAAAGTATGGTACTTCTTTGCATAGGCTATCTACCTTCTCTTTTGAACACATTTTTGAGAACATGCCTTATTAGTAAATTTCATCATATATGAACATCATAGCATCATAATAGGCATCACATACTAGATTACATACTAAGAACAGACTAATCCTACCCATAAGTTGATCACTAACATACCTATTTGAAGCACATCTAATGAAGTCACACACCTTGCTCAGGTCTAGGGTTAAAGGTCTTCAAAAGGTCACTTGAAACTATGGGTAGATCCTCAGGAACAATATGTAGGTCCTTGTTCTGACTTTATTGACATCATAAAGTACATGTCAAGTCTAGGGGTGAACTATGACGTTCAGGGTGACCACCATCACTGATGTTTTAGACACCTTTATCAAGAACAAGTTCTAACTCCCCATTCCTTATAGTTTTATCATGGACCTGTAGCTTTCATATTTCATGACCCATCTAGGTAGGACCATCATGCAAAAAATTATACTTAAGTTCTACCTGGGGTCTTGCTAAACCATATAATAAGATCTACGCATCCTCATAGTTATGAGAATGGTGGCATCAGGCCATACTGTCAATAGGTTATTCTCAATGCCTTGGAGAAAAATAGATGGAAACTCAGTTACAAATGGGATACCATTGAGAATTTTCACACAACTAGCATTCATGACACATTCTCCAACTGGTTTACAATCACAAACTTGGTTGACCAAATGAAAATTCAAATCCATATTTAGATGAGGTATACATAAGGGTCCATGAAGATGAAAAGATAATAAATTGACCTGCTACCAAAGAGATAGGTAAGTGGTTCATGGGAGTAAATAATAATAGAGAAAGATGAAAATACTGAACTAATGAAGTGAATGAGATGATTTTGAGCTTCTACTATACTCTAATCTTCAAACAACAACTTGAATGACCACTTTGTTGAGCAAGCCACCTTATGACATCTTAGACACCCTGCATTTTGTGTAGAATATCAGGTTCTTTACCTTCACTTGAAAATATTTACAAGGGATGCCTAATAATTTTCTTGCTGGTTATGTCTTCACCAGCTATCTATGGTCAGATCTTAATTATATAGATCACATCTGCTTAGATTTCCACTTAACACTTCTTGTCAGTGCTAAAGCATCTGTGTCAACATATAAATACATAATAGACACACACAAGTGTGCACTCTAACTTTATAACAACTTCAGTACTCTAAAGCTACAAGTACCTTGAGACAACTGAAGAATCCCTAGGGACTTATTGATAACACTCCATTCACAGACTCAGATCATGACATGTGAAATGAGATATATGATGCACTTCTCTAAGAACTCTATATGACACTTGTAGTCACACATATCATCATCCACTAATATCTTTGCAAGACCATCAATTTAACATATGATACCCAAATATGTTACTCAAGGATTCAACTTTCAAATCTTAACAATGATAATCATGGGCTTTACATAATAACTCATGATAAATCCATGAATACAAATTTCTTGTGCCAAACAATAACATGAACTCCTGATACATGATAAGACCTGAGTAACTTAGAAAAAATCCCTCATAATATGATGGAAACAATCCTAATATATTCAATCATGAAACTGTTAGGGAAATTAATATTAATGTGGGGTGAAAGGGGCCTTGGTTAGGTAAGTGTGTTTAAGTTGATTAATTAACAAGGGGCTAAGGGGAGTGTGACCTAATTTTGGTGTCTATAGGTGAAGGAGCAATAAATGCACTAAATTTTGGCAAATCTATATAAGGACATGATGCATGTTCATTTTTACCTTTGCGATCACAAGTATTTAAGTGAGTTAGTTGTGACCAAGCCAAGCAAAATGTATTGAGGACTGGAGATCTGCAAAACCAGATGTGGAGAGCATATTTGTGCACAGAAGTGGCTTGCTACCCCATTGGAAAAGGGTTTTGAGTGAAGCCAAAGCATTGAGAAGGAGTTAGGGATCTCATTTTAAAGCTAAGGCATGAGGTTTCGAGCTAGGGCAAGCATTTTCAAGCTAGGTAACGAGGGATTACTCAATAGAGAAGAAAAGGTGATATTTTTACCATGGCACCGAAGAAAGCACTTGCAACAAGTACAAAGGGGAAAAAAAGGTGGGAAGTTGAGATAAAATTTACTCCCGAGAGTAATTTTTTTTTAGAGATGCAGTATCCAGAAGGATTAATAATCGGATGGAATTGGGATTCCCATATTCGCAGATGCAAATTAAGTGATTACAACCACCGCACCACTGACAACAAGGGAGAGTTTGATGCTTTGTTCAATAATAAGACCAACAAGCACAAGGTGGATGACATGTTAGTGTATGATGACGTTTGGGAGAAGTTTCTCAAGAAGGTAGGGGTGTATCAGTTGTATGAACTCCCATATTTTGGAAAACAAGAAGCTTTATACCAATGACTTATGAGTAGAGTCCATGAGGACTTCTTCTATTTTATTAGACAAAGGGTAAGGATCACAGTGGAATTGATTACTCCCTTGACAGTATTTAAGGGCACATGGACAAATATTATTAGTGATCTGACTGATAAGGTAGGTTTTATAGCCACAAGAAAGGAGTTTGGATACTCCAAGGGTCCACCTGGAATGGACATCTACAAATTGAGGAAGTACCCATATGGTGCAGGAAGTTGCGCATATGCTCACTAAGTTGAATGATCAAGAAATGTGGTTACAAATAAATGCAATGTGGATACATATCACAAATAAGATGTCACAAGTAGAAGTCTACAATCTAGCAGGCTACATAATAAAGACAATTACTGAAGAAGCACGCACATGTGAAAAGATAAGTTTTTTGTGCTATCCTCTTATCTCTGCTGTTTACAGAAATTGGAGTGTCCGATCGGCCAAAGAACACAATTTTGGAATACTCTGTGGAGAGTAAGTCCCTTGTGGAGAGATTTGATAAGTATTTGTGTGAAGGAACAATGTGTGGCCCATTTAAACAAAGGAAAAAACTATGGTATGATCGACTTTGTGTGATATTTGAGGAGGAATGGTGCATTCCAAAGGATTTACCTTTAGTAGTGGGTAAGGTAGTACAGTTCATGGTGTATCAGCACTTTTGCATAGCGTAGTTTGCAATGAAGGATGGGACATGGATTCCATGGTGCAAATTGCCATATGCCTTTCCAGTGAATTATTTCTAGGCCTCAATACACATGTTTTCTGATACATACTAGTTGAGCATTTAATGCGAACAAGGTAGATTGTGACTACCATACTCTCTAAAAAAACTTATGTATATCCAGGTCGATCTAGGCTATATTGAGAGGCTCATTTAAGATGTTATAAATATGAATCACAATAAGTTTGGCTATTGGGGACAGTGGATCCCCATTCATATATTAGGTTCAGCTTAAGCATAGGTTGGAAAATAACAAGTATGTGGAGAATGAATTTATGATCCCAGGGCCGCCTAGTGGAAAACACACAGTTGAGAATGTGGAAGCTCCAAATCCTACCTTGACCATAGAGATCGATGAAGAATAAGAAAGTCCCTGAAGATAGTGGACCTGCTTGGACCATAGAGGCTTAGAGGCAGTGACCCATTTATAAAGTGGAAAAATGAGCACGCAAATACTCCACCATAGGAGCATAAGAGGAAGAGAAGAATTGGACATAGATATAGTCCAAGAGGACCACCAGTTCAAAAGGGTGTTCAGAAGAACCATGACCCAAGGTGCAGGAACATCAAAACCTTTACAAAGGTCATCTTGAATCTCTCCTTAGAAAGAAGCATCCAGAGAAAAAGAAAATGAAGAAATATGCAACTTAACAAGGAGGTGTATAGGAAGTATAGAAGAGAGCATGTTAGAACCCCAATTCAACTGGAAAATGTGGAGAGGCCCGAAGGATGAAGAAATGAAAGATGAATTGAGGAAGGGGTGAAATAAGTTTTCCAAAGATAATTTTTTGAAGCACCCCAATGCACCTATTACGACTCAGGTAGGAGAAGGACCAACTCTAGACATTGGTGCCCAAGTTCTTAAGGGGGCATCCAAGAACAAAAAGAGAAAGAACAAGTGAAGAGTGTGATGTCCCTAATATGGGAGTGACTAAGGACATAAGAAAAATCATTCTGTGCCCAGTTTTAGAGAGTACAAGTGAAAGCCTTAAGGAGTTAAGACTATAGGTGGGAGCTGATGGATATTCAGATATGTCCACTATGTATACAAAGGAAGAAAAGGCATATCCTGGTCCATGACAGACACATATGGAGTGAACCATATTTTTAGGACATGTGTGAGGAGTCTTGTGTCTCGCGAAGAGTGAAGAAGGCACCCATCAAAGAAGGCACATGATGATAAATCATAGGCTCTAATGTCTAATGAGCAGGTCAAGCAATGCCTTGGTTAAGGTATCTGTTGAGGTGACGCAAAGAGAAATGTTGATAAGGTTGCCACCATTCGAGGCAAAGTGGATGGAAGATAACAAGGATGAAAAACTTGCCAAAATAACAGTGCCTAAAGGAAGAGAAGGAATGTGAACAAATAAATAATGAGGGATTTCATTAGCATGGCGGAGGAGATTGGTGATCATGAGGCAGCTAGAAAAAGAAAGAGGAGGCTCATCTAGAACCTAATGTACCTGAAAAGTTTTCTTCTGCTATAAGGACATTATGTGTGCACTTTGGTTGATTCTGCGTGTTAGAGTTGATAGCAGAAATTTGAATGCCCACACCAAAAAGATGGGTGAACATGAAGTAGAGAAGGAAAGGGCCTCTATGATTAGAAACAGTTTCAACTTACAATGAGGGATTGCTCCAAACTTTAAAGGAAGCGAGGCGTGAAGAAAGCAAGACCAAGCTCTTAATTTGGTGTGCAACACCAATCAAGTAGTAATAAGAAGGATAGAACTCTTGTAGAAGATAATGAAGTTCTGGCAGTAATGAAAGATGAGACATTAGGGTGCGCAGAAATATTGGCACTAGTGAAACAAAAGTGACGAAGCCCTTACAGAAGCCCAGGTGATCATACAACTAAAGAGAGGATTGATGAGATTGGAAAGCTCATAGTGCATAGAAGATGGATCTCATGAATGAAGGAATGATGTTAGGTATGGCCAATGTTATCTGAGTGCTATATAATGAGAAAGAAAAGGATTACTCAGGACAAACTAGATGCCATAACAACCGAAACATTGTCCAAGAAAGAAGGACCAGAACCGCACACTAGAGTGATTGAGCAGAACATTGGAAGCTGAATTCAAAAGTGAGTATCCAGTAGTTGATCCTCCCAGTTGAATGAAGGGGGTGACTACAGAAGTGAAGGTCATTCTTTTGGGATAGTGATTCTTTAATTATTTCACCACTTATTCTTTATTATTTGGGAACATCAGGAAAGAATTCCCATTTCCAGGATGATAATGTACATTAGTGTCAGGGTAATGTTGAGAAGACAAAATATTGTTCTAAGGAGAAGGCACAAAAAAGATATGCACGTGGGAACAAGGTGCATTTGAAGGCACACGAAAATAGGAAAAGAAATGTGCACCAGAATAGTTTGGCTCAGGACTTAGCCGTTTTTATGGATAAGAGATATTTTGGAAGATAGCATGTGAAGCACACATCGGAGATGGAGACTTACGCGACACACAATGGTATTTTGGGAACGAGCAGCTGATAAGCACCATGCATGGTTTGAGCTAATAATAGGATTTATTCTTCCAGTTAATTATAGGACATCTATTATTAAAACACTTGCATATATGCATGCTATTGTAAAGGTGCATGGTTATTATCAACATGTGACCTGTTTTGAGAAGTGCATAGGTGATGAAGGGTAAGCCCCCACCCCTATAAATATGTATTGAACTATGTAGTTTATAGATATGTGTGTGACTGTGTTGTATTGTAGAGTTATGTTGTTAGATCTTATGATGCATATGCATGACTTATGGATATACTTTATAATGTAAGAAGCTTATGTGTTTTACAGTGTTTAATGCAATGGATAATATTGGTTGGATAATGGTGTTAAACGTAACTGAATCTGGTTCATGTATGGTTAATCTTATTATAGTTATTGTTTAATTCATGATTCTCTAAGATCTAGATCTAGATTATGCACTGTGGAATGTTTATGTTTAATTATGGATCTGAATATGTTTTATCACCATCACACTAACATCCCACATAAGCAAATCTAAAGAGGATCCTAGTACACTTGCATGCTTCGAGTGAGCACTCAGCTCAAGCTGAGTGATGTGCCAGCACGCTTGGGTTATTCGCAATAAATTATAGGATGCATCACCCATAGAAACATTGTTGTTGTATCTGTTTTGCAATCCTTTATAGGCGCCACTTCTTCCCACCATGTAAGATAATATTTACAAGTTAGAATATAGCGTAATCTTTTCCTACACACACCTAGGGAGATAGGGCCCACAAATTTAATTGTTCACTTCTCAATTTTTTTTGCACTAGTAATAGGCCTCAAAGGCATTTCATCTCGTTGCCCAAGATTTCCAAGGCATTGACAATGATCACATGCCTTACAATATGCTTTTAAATCCTTGTATAATGTTTCCCCACCATAGACTAGCTAGTAGAATTTTACGCACGGTGGCATCTCCCTGTATAGTGTCCACCTGCAATACCACCATGAGCCTCTAACAGGATTACTTCTTGCTCATGCTCAAGTACAGACCGGCGTAAATATTTGTCACAACCTAACTTGTATAAGTCTCCACCAATCAATATGTAAGGTGTTTTGTGAATAACAAGTGTTCTTTTCTAAGGCCTTCTTCCCTTGGGTGCCATACATGTGCATAAAAAGAAAACAATATCCTCCAAATCTGAGGGTGTACGGTTCAACCTGAACATCTGGGCATCTAGCATTATGTCCTCAATGCTCTGCACATCCTCTTCTAATTAAATACTTGATAAATGGTCTAGACCAAATTTTCTCTTATCAAGATTACCACCACCATAAAATTGAACTCTTGAAAACAACAATACCCATTGGCATATGCGCCCCTGTAAAATGGGCTTGTTCACTAAGTACTTCAATGCCATGTTGTCTGTATAAGATCAGAAAGGTGTATCTAGCAAATACTACTGAAACTTATAGACCACGTAGATCATAGATAAGGCCTCACACTCTATCATTATATAATATTGTTTTGCTAGAGTCAAATTTCTGCTAGCAAAGAAAAAAGGATGATCAACAATCCCTTCCATAGGCTAGTCTAATACCAAACTAATGGCCATGCCAGCAGCATCCACATGCACATGAAAAGGTTTGGTCCATGAAGGAAAGTGTAAAATAGGAATTGTAGTAAGCCTTTCCTTTAGTGTCTCAAACACACGTTGTTGCGCTTCACCCCAATGGAAATTTCCTTTACTCTTCAATAAGTCTTCTAAAGGCACAAAAATATTAGCATAACCTTTGATAAACTTCATGTAATATCTTGTGTACCCCAATAATCTGTGCACCTCACTCTGGTTAGTAGGTTCCTCCATGCCAAAAATAATAGCAACCTTAGCAAGATCCATTAACAAGCATTCCTTATAGATGATGTATCCAAGAAAAGTCCCAAAAGGTTTAGAAAAAACACACTTATTAATATTTAAAGAGATTCATAACTACCGGAACCTCTCAAACGTAAGTCTTAAGTTATCAAAATGATCCTTTACTAGCCCATACAATTTCCAATTATTCAGATAAACCTATAAGAACTTATTAATAAAGTCCTGGAATGCTTGTACAATAATGTGTAAAAATATTTTAGGTGCATTCTTCAATCCAAAAGGCATAACCATGTATGCAAAACTTCCCCATTATGTGGTGAAATTTTTCTTATCTTGATCCTGTTTAGCTATCATCACCTGAAGATATCCAGAAAACCATCAGTGAAGGAGTGTTTCTCATGCCCCGCAATGCCTTCCAATATTCATTTAGTAAATAGTGTGGGAAAAGGATCAATTACACATGCAATGTTTAACTCCCTATAATCCACACAAGTTATGATTCTTCCATATCTCTTGATACTGATCACCGTGGGACTAACCCACTCTGACTCCTTGTATTCATTTTTACACCCACCAAAGAACAAGGGAATCCCATGCGCGTCGGCCTATCACCTAGTGGGTGCTAGGCGCTCACCTGAGGCACGTGCGGGCGCCGAGTCTCTCTTTTATGTGATTTAAGTGGAAAACATCATCTATGATAGGAAATTTAAAAAGAGTGAGTGGAAACAAGACATACATTTATCATAGAACTCAAAACAACTTCTAGACAAATGCAGTCATCCCAGACCGAATGGTACTTAACAGATTATCAATAGGAACCAAAATCAAAAAGGAAATGCATAAGGATTTATATTTATTCCACAAACATTCATGAATCAGAACTATAAGCTATAAACATGGACCAAAATCATTAATAATCACATTCAATCAAGTTTGGTAACCTCGTTACATTCATTGGATCCATTACAGACTACTATAGTTGTGCAGACCGAAGTCATATATAATAGTTGGATATGTACCCCTAAGTTCTCGAGATAAAATTTTACAATCCCAACCCCTTACTGCATCCTTTTCCTATAGATTTATACCCAATCATACAGAGTTCCTTATAGTATATCTGCAGAGCTCCATTCCCTACCAATCTATATCTGCTTTATCCACACCCCTTCTTCTATTTGGGTGCTTATATATGTAGGCCTCTTGAATCACCAAATTTCCTTTTCGTGGCTTTAGATCCATCGCCAAGTGTCAAATGTGGTCCTCCATGGGGGCATGCTCCTTTAGGCCCAATATTTCCACTCCTTGCAATGATGGTCTTCTGGCAACTTCCATCACAAGGTATATTCCTTCTTAAGCCAATCTATCACCAGGTTGGCACCTTATCCATTCCGCATGCGTAGTCAGGTCACACTTTTCTCATGTTCTATCTGATGTGTTAAATATGGCTAAGTATTGAAACCTTTTTTCTACCTTGCGCACCCACAACTTGTTCTATTAAACCCTCTTAAAACCTTGTCCTATGCACTTTCTCCTTATGTGCCCTTCCTTAACTAGGCCTTGCACACCCACGCACCTTTTTTTACTTAGCCAATAAATTAGGGTCCCAACATCACCCCACACTATGCCTTTTTTTGTCTGTGGGAACATGTCCTTTAAAGAATAAAGAAAGAGTGAAAAGAATGATGGGAATGAAGAATATGGGAAGAATGAAAGAATAGGGGAAATTTTGACTACTGCTGCAACAGGAGAGGGAAGTCCTTTCTTAAGTCTGCTTCCAACTTATCCCAAGTATCCACTTCGTTCTATGCTTGTTGACAAAGGTTGCCAACCAGGGTGCTCACTTCATCAAAACCCAACTCCCCTCCCTTGGTACTCATAGTTTTGATAACCTTGTCTAACTTCTTGCCCATAGCCTCAAGTGTGTCCATCTGACGAGTGATCTATGGATAATTTTTTAAGAAAGTTTTTAATTGAGCCTCATAAGGTCTCA
The DNA here is from genome assembly GCA_019776745.2 of Taxus chinensis. NCBI lineage: Eukaryota > Viridiplantae > Streptophyta > Pinopsida > Cupressales > Taxaceae > Taxus > Taxus chinensis. The sequence continues at coordinate 209,212 of JAHRHJ020000066.1, read as the reverse complement.
ATAGCCTCTAATTTCTTCTCTAGTTCATCCAATATTTTATCCCTCTCAGCCCTATTCCCCTTGTTCTTTTCATGAAATTCTTTAAGCTCTACCTCATAAGTGGCAACCAGGATACTTGCCACTTTATCTCTATTTGTATAGTTTTCATAGGCAGCTTCCGCTACTTGTGTGGTGGCCCTTACATTGGTGAGAATCTTGTTGTATTGAGAAAAAAATTCCACCACCTTCATTCTATCCTCCTTTTTCTTGCACACCAACGCCTCTTCTGCAGACTATAGTGCCAAAGGTTACCTCTCCATGGTGAGGATGTGAGTTAGATCTTCTAGGCACTGCAAGTTCTATTCATATGTCTGGGTAGTTCGAGTCAATTATGGATGCTTCAAGATAATAGTGATTGTGATCATCTCCACCTTCTTGGATACTTCACGTACCCTTGACTTTTCTTCCTTTAACTCCTACCTTAGCTGAGCGCTAATTGATTCTTCATGTTTTAACTCCTTAGTTCTTTATAGGATCTCTTCATCCTTCTTCTCTAGCTTTGTCTCTAAAACCCTCACTCTATTGTTCCTCCCAAAGATTTTGTCTTCAATTTCGAGTAAGAATTTCTTTAGCACATTCTAGACTTGCTTGTCAGATAGCTATTGAGTGTTCACCAAGGGGTTGGTTCCTTTAGACTCTGATACTTCCATCAATGCCCCTTGGCTTACTTTGAATTTAGGCTCATCAAGGAGGGACTCAAATTCCCATGAAAGAATCTTCATTGTCCATAGGTAGGTACCTTCCATATCAAATGATGGCATGGCCAAGTATTGTTATGTTGGAACAATGCTTTTGAAACACGCATGCAACACCTTGTTTGGATCATCAATATAGTCCATTCTTGGTCTTTGGATCTTCATGTGTCTTCCTCCTGTGTGTGTGCCCTTAGGAATACATACCTTCAAATTAGATCCTCCACCTTGTTACCATGATCTTTTCCCACACTTTCTTCTTTATCTTCATTCATTACTAATTCAGCATTGTGCTCCAACTCATGTACTACCAAGGCTTCCATGATTTTCACCACTTATTTTTCCACCACCTCATTTATTTGCTCCTAGGTGAGGTTTGGAGTCTGATTTTTCATACTCACTTCTTCACTTTCTCCCTTATTTTGGGAACCTTCCCCCTCCTAGCTGCCCTTCCTCTGCACAAAGAGATAGTCATTTTTTCTTCCTCACCTTCTACCTCTGAATCATGCACCTCAAACACTGGTGGCACACCTAGGTTCCTTTAGGTTCATCTATCCTCATCATCATCCCTCTCACATATGTAGGCCTCCAATCTCTTCGTTTCCATGATGTTTTCTGAATTGGCCTCCTCCATCACCTTTTGCTTCCATTCTTGTAACTAGGGATTCCAGTATTGGAGGTTCTGCTCTTTCTTCTTCCTTCTCCGGTGATTTCTCTTTTGTGATAGGATTTTCTTGTTCTGGCACCTCCTTTATGACTGGGGACCTCTTCCTTCACGTGTAAGTACTAGTTCTAGCACTGATATCCCTGGGACGCCCACCATTGGTGTATCTTGGAACTTGGTGCCTTTTTCCCTTACACCTCTTATCTTCCTTTCCTTGTTGGTGTGGGCTTCCTTCTTCCCATGGGGTCTTCAGGATTGGAGATATAACATTCCAAGTATGCGCCCTTCTCAAACTTTGGTCTTATGTGCAAATATACCCTCACCACGGTTCTTCCTGCTATTGGAAAATTTAGGGGCCTTGTCATTTGAACATTCATGGGAGACATACCTCTTACCAACTGTATGTGTGCTTCTTGGGTTAAACGAGTTGTCTACGCATCTCCTTGTGGTCTTGATCCACCTTACTCAAGGTATGAACCTTTGTCTTTTGGGCTTTGTAAACTAGTTTACCCCCTTCTTGGAAATACAATGTTGTGAAAGAGAAGGGGAGTTTGCACTAGGGGTTCATAGTTTCATCTACCAACTTGAATCTACCAATGCATAAGTTTTGGTACACTCCTAAATTCGGATTCTCCATCAACAAGCGCTAGTAGCTTCTCTAGGATCCTCCAGATCCACCTTGAATTCATCCCTTAAGCACTTATACCATTTCTCCAAGCCTACCTTCTGAAAAGTTGTCATGGTGTTGCAAGTGTACTTTGTCAATCCTTTTGTGGTGAGGGTTCTTCCTCCAGATATTCCCAAACAAAATTATTTGCCACATCTAGCACTCCTATTTCTGAAAACACAATTTTTAAGAGGACATTGTCAAAACATATTTTGTCTCCTTCCTACGCGCTGCTGATAATTTCATTTGTGAAAAAGGAAGACAAGTTGTAGATGGTTCCTTCTGATATTTTCCTACACACATTCAACCAGGCCTTATTTACCTACATCCACCTTTCTTGGTCATTTATCTTTTTCACCAAGCACGCGGCCATTCTCATGCAAAGGGTCTAGAATCTCCGCAATGTCAAAGTATCGTGACCCCTTCTTATAATCATATGTAGCGAGGGTTGCTTTGATGGCTTCCTTATCACTCAGGTCATCATCTGTACTCTCTCCTTCACAGATGAGTCCTATGAATTTTGAAATCATCTGAGGATTTATGCTCATCTTATGACCTCGTGAATCCTAACAATTGGTCATCGTGTATGCACGACATTGACCATAGATAGAGGCACTTAGGTTTTCTCAAAATAAGGCAACTCATATAGTTACAACAATCCCACCTTCTTCCAACTTTACTTTTACCTCATCGCTATAGATAGGTAAACCCTCTGGTGTCCTCTTATTTGTCAAGTAAACTAAATCCAATGCCATTTCCTTTTCTGTCATGTTTTTGTGATGGTTGTAATCGCTCACCATCATTTTTCTTAAGTGGGACTCCCATTCCTTCCTGAGAAAAACCACATCCAGGTACTGCATCTCTACATACCATTCTACATTCATGTTTACGGGGGTTTCTAGTTGTTTTCTCTTGCCCTTCGGCTTCTTAGGTGATGTATTTGGTTTCTTAGGTGCCATGGTTTAGGTTATCTTAGCACTTTAACTTCTCTTACTTGCTCTACTTTTCTACCCTTTCCAAGCACAAACATCCAACTTGTGAAGAAACCCTTTTCATCCTGTGCCCTAGCTACCAAACCCTAAATGGAATAACCTCTTTCACAAGATGATGTTTCTCCATAATTTTTCTATGCCCATGAAATTATTTCCTTCTAGTTTGCAAAAAAAATCTAGTCACTCATGCCTTAATTCCTCAAACCTTTCTTCACACGGATCTGTCATCACCAATCCGGCACTATGATAATTCTTCACTGGGAACTCCTCGTGCTATGATTATTTACTAATGCACAGCCTTTAGTTTGGTGGATGTAATATGGAAACACAACAACAACATAACACAAGAATACCATCGACTATGATAAGACAGAATGATGACAAATCTGAAATATCAAAATAAATTATAATAATAACATGAAACTGTTACAATCTCACCCATGAGGTACTTCAAGTGTTATTGACTTCACTTGCCTTTAACCAAGACTATGGGAGAAACTTTACAATTACACCTCTTAATGGCTTCTTCAACACACCTTTAAAATGATGGCTTCCTTCGCACACTTCCTATACAATATTTCTCACTACTTCCTTCTATGCTAAATGAGGGGGGGTAGCCTCTCTATTTATAGAACTTCCAGGCTTATCCATCTTATCTCTAAGATAGGATAAGAAATCTCATTCTGACGAATCATATTCCATACCTTAACTCTTATCTGTACATGTAAGCTTATCTTCTAAGATAAGATAAACCTTATCATTTCACATGGGTTCCACCTATTTTTAGAATTTTTACAAGTAAAATACACAAAATATTTATGACCTCACTCCTTGTCCTTATTACCAATATAATATTTCTAATTCCTAATCACGTAGACCCTACTTCTCTAATTACCCAAACTTTGACATTTTAACATTACCGGACCACTTACGACAAATATTTACTTTTTACAACATTCCTATTGTACTTTGATGTTACCGTACTCCACATTATTGATGGCACCGTACTGACGGCACCGTTATCTTCTATCAGACGCTACTACTAATTATACTTAACAACATCCTATTCCTAATACATACATTAATGAAATAGAAATTACGGAGGAAAATTTTAGTGTCGACATCTTCCCCCTTCCTAGCTTCTACTCCGTCCTCGGAGTAGACTATTCTGATGCTTGGAAAATCTTCAACTTGTCGTGGTTGACCCATTTCGTAATGGGAGTGCCATCCAATTCCTCCAGTCGGTACGTACCATTTTCATGCACAACTGCTATTTTGTAGGGCCCCATCCATTTTGGAAGAAATTTTCTCTGTCTTCTTTTTTTGTATCTGGAATCATATACTAGAACCAAGTCATTCACATGAAATGGAGACCACCGGATCTTTTGATCAAAGTATTCCTTCTGCTTCATTTTCTTCTTATGGCTTGTATCCTTTGCTATTTCCCTCATTTCCTCTAGCAAATGAAGATGTACCAACCTTTCTTTTACTGAATCACTTTCATCCATCCTTTCATTTTTCATAACTCTCACAGTGGGAATATCAAACTCAATAGGAAGAACTGGATCAATGCCATAGGCCAACTGAAATGGGGAGTATCCTGTTGCTGACTTTGATGTTGCCCTATATGCCCACAATGCTGCATGAATCCTTTTATCCCACTTATGTACCTGCAAGGCTGCATCTTTTGCTAGAATTTGACACAACACAAAATTTGTTCGTTCCACCTGTCCATTTGTGCTTGGCTTGTATGTTGTTGCCTTCCTGTGCTTAATAGAAAACTTATTGACTAGGGCTTCTACCACCTCATTAATGAAGTGGCTTCCTTGATCTGTTACAATTTCTAATGGGCAACCAAATCTGGTGACAATGCGTTCATATATGAACCTTGCCACTTCATCCATGGAAGCTGTTTTCAATGGCCTAGCTTCAACCCACTTGGTTAAATAATCTGTGGCAACTACAATATACTTATTTTGGCATGATGTAGTTGGAAGTGGACCTACAATGTCTATTCCCCACTTTTCAAAGGGACCAAGTGGAAGAATAGGACATAATGGAGCTGATGAAGTCTTACGGTTACCATGTGTTTGACAAATATCACATGTCTTACAATAATTATAACAATCTTTAAAAAGAGTGGGCCAGTGATAACCTGCATCCAAGATCCTTCTTGCTGTAAGTTGTCCAGAGAAGTGCCCTCCACATGTACCATTGTGGAATTCTTCTAGCAGTTCCTTCCCTTGATCACGTCCAACTACCCTCTTGTACTGTCCATCAGGTCCTATTCGAAATAATACTCCATGCAGAATAGAATATGGACGACTGGCTTGAGTAATCTTTCTCTTAGTCTTTGCATTGGCACCATCAGGAAACTTGAATTCATTCAGATAATTCCAAATATCTATGTATTCACTAGGGATTGTGTCAAGGGATAACAATGCTGCATCAAGGAAATCATCATCATCACAAGATGATCCTAAACCATCATAGGCTCGAGAGAGTGCATCTGCATTGACATGCTTCTTTCCTGGCCTATCTATAATATCAAATTCAAATTCTTGTAGCAAAATTATCCATCTTGCTATCCTCCCTGATGGGTTAGGCTTATTGACAATATATTTTAGAGCCTGATGATCTGTTACAACTATAAATTTCTGCCCTAGCAAGTAATTTCTAAACTTCTTTACAGCAAAAATGATAGCCAGAGCCTCTTTTTCAGTTACAGTATAATTTACCTCAGCACTGCTCATTTGTCTGCTCCCAAAGTAAATTGGATGTTCATTCCCATTTTCATCCTTTTGGCTCAAAGTACTTCCTAGTGCTGCATCTGAGGCATCAGTGTACACACCTTGAATGGCTTGCTCCAATCTGGATTCTTCAAAATAGGTGAAGACACCAGGGCTTCCTTCAGTTGTCCAAAAGCTTCATGCGCCTTATTTCCTGGTTCATAAGTAACATCCTTCTTCAAGAACTGGGTTAGTGGCTGTGTAATCTTTGAGAAATTCTTGATGAACCTTCTATAGTAACCCACATGGCCTAAAAATGATCTCAACTTACTTCTATTCATAGGAAATGGTAACTCTTTGATTTTTGAAACTTTATCAGGATCAGTACCAATACCATCTCTGGATACAACATGCCCTAACAAAACGCCTTTAGAACATCCAAAGACACACTTTGTAGGGTTTAGTGAGGCTTGTGCTTCATCTAACCTTTGAAATGTTGTCTCCATCTGGTGCAGGTGGTCCAACTTGCTCCCATAGATGTAAAAATCATCCAGAAATACTCTGATGAAGGTCCCAATGTAGGGTTCAAACACCCTATTCATCAAACGTTGGAATGTTGCTGGAGCATTACACAACCCAAAAGGCATAACTCTATAAGAAAACGTTCCCCAAGGAGTGGTGAACGTGGTCTTCAGCTGATCTTTCTCTGCTATACGAACTTGGTTGTAGCCGCTATATCCATCAGCAAAACTATAGCACTCCTGGCCAGCTACTTCGTCCAAGATCTGATCTGAGAATGGAAGAGGGTAATGATCCTTCTTTGTTGCCTTATTGAGCTTCCTATAATCAACACAAATGCGTAGCTTCCCATTCTTTTTTATTGAGATCACAATGGGAGAAACCCATTCTGAATTCTCCACAGCAAATATGAATCCTGCATCAAGCAACTTATCTATTTCTTCTTTTACAGTCTTGGAAAAATTAGGATTCATTCTATATGGCATTTGCTTTATGGGCTTAGCACCATCTACCAGCTCAATACAATGTTCTACCCAACTTACTTGATGGAGTTCCTTGTAATCAAAAGTGAATAGGTGTATGTACCTTCAAAAGAGCTGGAGGTAGGATTCCTTCTCACTCTCCATCACAGCATCACCAATCTTTATTTGTTGGAGACGATCATCAATTTCTTCTTCAGATAATTTTATGGGGTCATGAGTTGGTGTGACTGGAAGGATATCCATGACCGAAACATCCACCTCACTTTCTTCATCTTCAGTGTCCACTTCACTGGTACTAGAGTAATCAAAGGATGTCCAATCATCAGTTTCATCACTTGAATCCACAGGTTCTGCCTTATGATGTCGAGGGATCACATTTATCTTCACCCTCTCTCTACCACGTCCAAGTGTCATGAAACCTTCATTCCAGTAGTTTCTTGCATGAACTCTCCTTAGCCATGGTCTTCCCAACAACATTGGGTACGCAACAGTACCATTTTTCATCACCTGAAAGTCTACCACACATACAACACCCATAACAGATATTGCCACATTTGAAACTACACCTTCTGGTTTAGTTTTTCCCTTATTTAATGACCTTAACATAAGTGTTGAGGGGCGATCAATTTTTAAACCCAACATATTCATTACAGACTCGGTCATTACATTAACTGCAGCACCTCCATCAACTAGGACATCATGAATTGAAATGCCATTACATAATACCTCAGCTTGTGGAGCGTAGGGATCCGCCTCTGCCTCCAAAACAGGGACCTCAACCTCCTTCCTTCGTCGAGCATTGAGTCCACTTCGCAGCTCCCACCTCTTCTCAGAAGACATAGCCAAGAGTTGACCATATGTAATATTTGCAGGCCTTTTGGATAGATCTTCTAAGATGGAGTATGGTCCTTGTCCCTGTGAAATCAGAAAATCCTGCACACCCAAGCTTTCTTCTCCTATGTTTCTTACTAGTTTCTCCTTTCATCTTCTTAGGATCATTTCCATCTTGTTATCTTTTTCTTTCTTTCTTTTTGTTACAAACACATCTACTTCATTATTTCTGCTCTTATCTACTACATCAAAATAATTCACAGGTGTTTTTCCTTTATCATTATCTCTTGTACCAGATGTAGAAGCTCTATCTGGACAATTATACTTATAATGACCCTTTTTATAACAACCATAACATACAACTTCAGAAATATTTCTTTTTGGACCTCTATCTCCTCCCTGAGAACTAAATTCCTTTCCTTGAAGAAGATTAATAGTTAACTGACCCATCTTCTTGAGTAGATCTTCATACTCAGTAGATGTACTAGGAGAAAAGATTTGTGCTCACCGAGAGTGGTTGTGGATTCTAGACCAAAGGTGTTGGTGTAGGCTCTACTTTAGCAACAATTTCTTTGGGCTCCTCTTTCATGCTTTCTTCTTGCCTTCTTGCAATCTCCTTTGCTTGTTCAATGGTAGTTGGGTGGTCATACTTCACTCGTTGTCTGATCTCTGGCTTCATCCCAAGAATGAAGTGCTTACAGAGGAGATTATCCATGCCATTCATCAACCCATCCGCTAATCCTTCCTTCCGGATCTACGCATCGAGCTTCCTCCTTAGCTCTAGAACATGAGCATGATAATCCCTTATATTCTCCTTCTATCCTTGGGATAGCTTTGTGATATCGATCATGAGATCTGCATATTTCTGTTGTTCACCAAATTCTTCAAGAAAACTTTCAGTTAATAAATCCCATGAGGATTTTTCACATTATCACCTAGTGTTTCAAACCACCTAAGGGCTGAACCATCCAAAAAGGTAGGAAAAAATTCAGTCCATTGTTCCCTTCTTATAAGGCCATTACAAATACAAGATCGTTTAAACTCTTGAATGAAAGAGGAAGCATCTTCATTAGATTGGGCTGAAAAAATAGGAATCTTCCCCATTTTCAAAAGTAACCACAGTGAAATACCAACCCACAAGTACAATCAACAAGACTTATGTGCACAAATAATTGGAATCACTATAATAGAAAGTGACTTTACACCTTTCTACAGTAAAATAGAAATGACCATGGTAAACTATGGTAAAACTTGACTTACTGCGGTAAAAAATGACTTTACTGTGGTAAACACTATTCACAGTAAAAAGTGAAGTTACTGCGGTAAATACTATTCATGGTAAAAAGTGACTTTACTGCGGTAAATACTATTCACAGTAAAAATGACTTTACCATGGTAACTACTATGCACAGTAAAAACAAGGTTACCCTCCAAATGTTTTTGACTAAGTGGGAATATCTCTCCAGAAAATCCACCAACGAGGAATGGTCCCGGCAACGGAACCAAAATGTCAACACAAATCCGGCACTATGATAATTCTTCACCGAGGAACTCCTCGTGCTATGATTATTTACTAATGCACAACTTTTAGTTTGGTGGATGTAATCTGGAAACACAACAACAAACATAACACAAGAATACCATAGACTATGATAAGAAGGAATGATGATAAATCTGAAATATCAGTGTAAATTATAATATCAACATGAAATTGTTACAATCTCACCCATGAGGTACTTCAAGTGTTACTAACTTCACTTTCCTTCCAACAATAACTATGGGAGAAACTTCACAATTACACCTCTTAATGGCTTCTTTAACACACCTTCAAAATGATGGCTTCCTTTACACACTTACTCATACAATATTTCTCACTACTTCTTTCTATGCTAAATGAGGGGGGTGGCCTCTCTATTTATAGAACTTCCAGGCTTATCCATCTTATCTCTAAGATAGGATAAGAAATCTACTCTGACGAATCATATTCCATACCTTAACTCTTATCTGTACATGTAAGCTTATCTTTTAAGATAAGATAAACCTTATCATTTCACATGGGTTCCACATTTTTAGACTTTTTACAAATAAAATACACAAAATATTTATGACCTCACTCCTTGTCCTTAATACTAATATAATATTTCTAATTCCTAATCATGTAGACCCTAATTCTCTACTTACCCCAACTTTGACATTTTAACATTACCGGACCACTTACGACAAATATTTACTTTTTACAACATTCCTATTGTAATTTTGACTATTACCGTACTATACATTATTGGCGGCACCGTACGTACGGCAGCGCCGTTATCTTCTATCGGACGCTACTACTAATTATACTTAACAACATCCTATTCCTAATACATACATTAATGAAATAGAAATTACGGAGGAAAATTTTAGTGTCGACAGATGCACAGGAAAACTATAAAATTTGGATTATTTTCAAGATGGCTAACATTTAGTAGACTCACTATTCGACAATGGTTTGTAAATGATTGTGCTAAGCCACCAGCACTAAATGGGATTGTTCTGTGACATATTTTCAGTTTTTCCATAGTTGAATGATATTTCCATTCAAATTTGTCTTAAAGGTAAATGTTCCTAACGTTGCCAAATAATGCCTTCCTATCTTTTTTGACTATTTAGTATTTTGTCATTGACATCTTGCATTTTAGACAAATCCAATGAGGATTAAAAATGGTCAGAAAAAAAAATATTTTTGTATATTTTCTTCAATATTGGGTTGATTTTTGCTTTGTACCAGCAGGAAAAACATATGAAGAATGAATGAGTAAATTTCTTTATGGCTCTAATTGCATCTTGTTGGAACATATTGCCAAAGAAGGCAAAATATGATCAATTTCAGATTAAATAATGTATCTGAAGGGTGCTCTACATACATTCTATAAGCTTATATGTGAGTTTTGTTTGGTTATGGTAATAGAATAACTCCATACATGTACTCCATTTTTGGGTACAAAAATTGGTTTTTATTTGTTAAGCTGTGTAAATAAATGTAATCCATAATATTTTATTAAATGCACTTCCTTGTTTAGTTGGTATAACTTAAGAAGGGAATTCAGACATATGCACAGGAAAATCAAAATAGTGGCAAAATGGAGCTACTACAAATTCTTAGCTCAGTTGTATCATGTCATTTTTCCTTGCATTTGTATTAATAATGCCAAATTCAATTTACAAAGAATAAAAAGGCATGTAATGAATCTTGCTCATTGTGATGATTTTATAGTTAGGAATGACAATGGTTTCTTAAGTGTAGATCTCATTTATATTTTGTTGTGCGCATACCCAATATTGATGTAAGGTACAAGAATTTATTTGAAATTAGACTTGCGTGATGTGAAGTCTTCAACTTTACCATGTGCTTTTTAGATTGGAATGCCAAAAATAGTTCAGACCTTTCTAAAAAGAGTGGAAATCATTTCTATTTCCCTCAAATTTCGAACTGTTCATGTTTCTGGTCTAAGATTTGTTTAACATTGGAAGTGCATAAGGATAAAAAGGCCAAATCTTGAAAGGGACTTGGAGCAAGAATGAATTTCACTACTTACTATGCTCAACCTGTCATAAATACTACCCTTGAATTTGCATCTCCACTAGAGGGACTATTGGACCTCAACACTTTATATCCAAAACGACAATCTTCAAATCAAATGTATTTCATTAGTGATAATAGCCTACTCCCATTTGAAAAGGCTGCGCATTCATGAATAAAATCCCAAATGTACAAATGTCTCTTGGTACATGTTTAGTTCACAATGGTGATTAAGATTGCAAGATTATATTTGTACATGAGTATGTATGAATTTGGCCTAATTTAAATGCATAACAACATTATGATGATAGACATTGGCAATTGTGGATAAATGTTACACTACCAGGTTACACTCTAGACACCATATCAACATTTATTTTGACTGCAAAATCATAACCAACTCAACTGATGGTAATACACTTTGAACTGTTAGGAAATAAGGGATAAAATATGTGGAATCCCTTACACAAAATCGCAACAGTAGAAATTAATATGCAGAAAAATATTACAGATCTCAAATAAAAATTGCAGAATAAAATAACACAACACAAAGAGACAATATTTAACGTGGTTCACCCAATTTGGGCTACATCCACCAAGAATCACTTGCTCAGATTTTATTACAAGCCATCCAGCTCTCTGAATACAATACCCAGATCTATTTGGAGCTATGCTCAACAAACTCTACAGAATTCACACCCAGATTCAAAACACATATTTGCAATCATTTTCATTGTCTTTTCTACCATCATATGCATAAGACCATATAAATAGACAACTGCTTAAGGCATTTTACAAAACCGTGGGTATCAAAACCATGGGTGGGACACTTCCTCAAAACCTTCCGTCCCATAAACCTATGGGTTTCAAAACAAACGGCCCAAATGTCTATGAACTATGAGAAAAGCATGTTTCCATAACGGTTACAACCATCTACCCATAAAAATTTATCCAAAATGAAAAATTTCTCTAGTTTTTGTGCCCCTTGAAGCATCTTCCTATTCAATCACTTTTTTCCCAGTGATATTTCAGGACAACTTTAATAGCTTGATGTGAGATAATAGTGATCCTGAGTACTCTTATGTATAGTCTTCAACAGAAAATGTACCACACATGAAAACAGGCTCCACAAAGACTAACAATCTCCCACTTGGAGACTAGTTTTCCTCTGAGCAAGCTTCTCAACCCTTCACTATGATGTTCCTAGGAAGACCAACCAAAGCTGAACAAAGCTTTAGTTTTTCCCTTGTGACCACCTTGGTCATCATGTCTATAGGATTATGACTGGTATGAATCTTCTCCAACTTCAACTTCTCTTCCTCCAAAGTTGTCCTGATGAAATGATACCTTAAAAGTATATGCTTCTCCTAGAGTGGAAAGTAGAGTTCTTAGCTAGGTGTATAGCACTCTGACTATCACTATGCAACTTTCCTTCCTCTTGCTTATGCCCCAACTCCTCAAGCAATTGTTGTAACCAAATCATCTCTTTTCTTGCCTCTGTGGCAGTTAACATACTCAGCCTCTGTGGTTGACAAAAATTCACCAGCTTATTGTAGTCGTGAAATCCAGCTTACTGTGTCCCACCTACAGTGAAACATAACATGTCGTGCTCCTCTTGCTGTCTACATCTCCAGCCATAGTCTGAATCTACATAACCAAATCACAAAATGGTGTCTGATCCACTGTAGCACAACTATGGATTGTCCCCATGGTCCCTCTCAAATACCGAAGGATCCACTTTACTGCTTGCCAGGCTCCTTTACCTGGATCACTCATAAATCTACTCACAGCTCCCACTAAATGGGAAATATCAGGCCTAGTGCACACCATAATCATACATCAAACTACCAACCATTGATGAGTAAGGTACCTTGGACATGGGTGGTTTCTTTCCTGCTCATATCTTGGGACACTGCTCCTTTGATAACTTGAAATGGCCTGCCAAAGGAGTCCCAACCAGGTTTAGCATCCTGCATATTAAACCTCTCCAAGACATTCTTAATGTACTCTTCCTGAGATAAAGGAATCAACTTTTTCATTCCTTCCTATCCTGAGACATCCTCATACAAGGATTTGTTTGGCTGCCCCTAAATCCTTCATAGCAAAGGATTCACTTAGTGTTATTCTTGAGTACTTTTATATCCTGCATATTTTTACCTGCAACCAACATGTCATCCACATACAAACAAACAGATAATATAACTGCCATCCTCAAATTTCTTTGTATACATTTGGGGTCAGAATGACATACTACATATAACCTTGCTCCATCATGAAGCTATCAAATTTCTTATACCATTGATATGGAGCAAAATGTTTCAAGCCATACAAGCTCTTCTTCAGTTTGCACATCATCTCCTCTTTACCTTTGACCTTCATAGTTTCTGGTTGCTGCATATATAGATCCTCCTCCAAATCACCATGGAGAAATGAGTCTTTACATCTAGATGCTCTAAGTGCAAGTCTTCTTTATGCCACTATTCCAAGAACAATTCTAATAGAAGTCATTTTGGTATGGTTCATACAGGAGAAAAAATCTCATCAAAATCTATACCTTTTTTCTGTGCAAACCCCTTGACCACCAACCAAGCCTTTGTATCTTTTCTTTCCTCCTTCTTCCTCTTTGAACTCTGAACACCCACTTGTTTTGTAATGCTCTTTTTCCTTCAGGTAGCTTCACCAAATCCCATGTCTAGTTCTCCATGAGAGCTTGATGCTCCTCATCCATGGCTTGCTCCCACTTCTTCCTGAAATCTAGCTGCATTGCTTCATCAAATTCATCTATGGCTCTCCACTATCTAGTGAGTAATAAATAATAAAGAGAAGGAGAAAAATGTTCAGGTTCTTTCTTACCCTAGAAGACCTCCTCAATATAGGAGTTTTGGGTTCTATTTGAGGAGGTTCCTGAAATGATTCATGTGTCACTTTCCCATCCGAAAGATCCTCTACCACTACATATTCTTTCTTGGATTCTTCAACCTATTTTCCTGCAACTGTTGCTTATACATGAATTTCTCATTAAAGACCAAATCCCTAGATCGAATGATTTTCTTGTCCTTAATACTCTAACATTTATATCCAAAGTCATCACCACCATAACCAATGAAAGTATATTTTTCTGATTTAGCCTCTAGCTTGGTCCTATCATCCTTGTCTATATGAACAAACACCTCACATCCAAAGACTCTAAGAAATGAATAATCAACTTTCTTACCATACCAAGCCTCCTTAGGTATGCCTCCATCCAAGGCACTTGAGGGTCCTCTGTTTATCAAGTACACAGTTGTGCTCACTGCTTCTGCCCAAAAAGAAAGAGGCAATCCTGCATGTAACCTCATGCTCCTAGCACATTCCATTATTGTTCTGTTCATCCTTTCTGACACCCCATTCTGCTGCAGAGTTCCTGGAACCGTATTTTTCCTATGGATTCCATTCTTAGAACAATAATCATCAAATTCATTACTGTAATACTCCCCTCCATTATCTGACCTGAGACATTTTAGCTTAAGACCTGTTTCATTCTCTACCAAGGATTTCCATTTAACAAAAGTGTCAAATACATCAGATTTATTTCTAATACAATAAACCCAAAATTTCCTTGTTGCATCATCAATAAAAGTAACATAATAACTTGAACCCGAGATGATACCTGAACTGGTCCCCACACATCAGAATGCACCAAATCTAACTTACTCTCTTTCTTTGTAGGTCCAACCTTGAGAAACCTTACTCGCTTTTGTTTCCCATATATGCAGTCTCACATAACTCCAAACCTATTTTCTATATATCCAAGAAAATTCTTCTTTATGATCTCCATGCCCTTATGGCTCATATGACCAAGCTTATAGTGCCACAAATGTTGTATCTACATCTGAAGCCACAAGATTACAAGACATTAGTGCTATAAGTGGTTAAATACAAGGTTCTAACCTTCTTACCTCTTGCCACCACAAGCGAACCCTTGGTAACCTTTAAAGATTTTGATGTAAATATCACAGTAAAACCATCACTTCCCAACTTCCCCACTGATATCAAAGTTCATCTTAATGTAGGAACATGTCTGACATCCTTCAATATCCATGTATTCTCATTCTGCATCTTAACCTGAACATAACATTTTCTAATTATGTTACAAGGCTCATCATCACCATGAAAAATATGCCCAAAATCCCCTTCATCATAATCAACAAAATAATGTCTATGTGTAGTAGCATGGAAAGAAGCCCCTGAATCTAAAACCCAAGATTCAGTAATATTGTGCAAAGAAAGAATCAAAGCATCCTGACATACATTACCCATTGCCACATTTTCCTCCTTGTTTTCTTCCTGTTGTTTCTTCTTATCTTGAAGCTCCCAACATTCCTTCTTCTCATGCCTAGGATTTCCTTAGTTCCAACATACCATCTTGCTTTTGGATTTTGACCTTGCTCGATCTTTCAATTTTCCATGGCTTCCTCTATTATTTTGTCTCCCTCTAGTTTCCACCATCATATCATTCCATGAAGTAGAAGATTCCTCAGAGCTATTTTTCTTCACATTTCCTCGCTTAGAATCACCCCTACAACATCCTCAAACTTCAACTTTGAGTTAGTTGGAACCGAGTTGCTTACCGCCATTACCAGGCTATTCCAACTCTTAGGTAAAGAGCACATAGAATTAATAAAGCCCTAACTTCTTCATCAAATTATATTGTAACCAAAGCTATCATATTCATAACCATATTAAAATAATTCAAATTATTAGCTACTAAACTATTCTCAAACATATTCATATTAAAACAAAAACATTCATTAAAAATATCTTGTTAGAGGTAGAGGGTTTTTCATATAACTTCCCTAGTGCATCCACAAGTTCTTTTGTAGTCTTTTCATTTGAAACATTAAATAATACTGAAGATGCAAAGACATAGCCAGATTGTTCCAAGTGCCTTCCTATCTAGCAAATCCCATTCCGCATATGTCATGCTCGAGGGTTTGTTCACCTTCTCAGACAACAAAATATAAAGATCCTTCTAATAAAGGTAATCTTCCATCTACATCTTCCAAAGACTAAAATTCTACCCATTGAATTTATCAACCCTTGATCTTCCATCATCTTCCATAGCTCCCACTCAAGCTAAAAAATTTCCCTACGATTCAACACTTCAGCAAACCAAACCAGGATTATGATACCAATTGTTAGGAAATAAGGGATAAAATATGTGGAAAAATCCCTCACAAAATCGCAATATAGTAGACTAATATGCAGAAAATATTATAGATCTCAAATAAAAGTGCAAAAAATAATATAACACAACAAGAGAGACAATATTTAATGTGGTTCACCCGATTTGGGCTACATCCACCAAGAATCACTTGCTCAGAATTTTATTACAAGCCTCCACTCTCTCAATACAATACCTAGATCTGTTTGGAGTTATGCTCAACAAACTCTACTGAATTCACACCTAAATTCAAAACACATCTGTAATATATTTGCTTGTATATATATCATATGCATAAGACCATATAAATAGACAATTGCTTAAGCAGTTTGATACAAAACCATGGGTATCAAAACCATGGGCAAAAATTGTGGGTATCAAAACCATGGGTATCAAATTAATGGGTACCAAAAACCATGGGCCCAAAAACAGCCCATAACGGTTACCCATTACCCATGGGTTAATAAACCACCCATGAAAATTTGCTTCAGGGGCTTCACCCCCGAACCCCCCTGACCTGCTCATCGGCGACCAGGACTGCCGTAAAAATACCTGAGTGTAACCCATAGAAGGTGTACCACATTCTAACATGCAAAAAGGCTCCACAAACATAACAAATAGCCTATCAATCCTTCTTGACACTTTAGACTCCTACTTGAGACACTCTTACATACTCCAAGCATCCACATACAGTTTACAATCATGATCATCAATTGAGAAAACTTATCCATTTAACTTCACATTCCTATTAGTGCTTAACCATCTCCATACAACTTCTATGATGCACGAGCACTCTTAACACACCTTGTAAACTTAATCAACTTATGAACATACCTGAAAATAACTATTTTACCTTATAACTGGTTGGTTTGATCAAGTCATCATACAAAATTAATGGTGTGCACCACATGCATCCATCATCTTTTCTTACTATCAATATCTAACCCAACTCCAAATAGGTTAAATTCATTCAAAATCACACAATGCACACCTTGACACTGTGAAAACACTCCTACAGTAACATACTTCAAACTAATCATGCCCCCCTTCTCACAATGTTTCATATGGGTGATTATGCCTCTAAGAAGCCTAATAAAGACATTCATCTTCATTAGGAGTCTAAAACAATAGCTTGAAGAGGTTACATGACCTCCTTGATTCCTGAGAATCACCTTTTACTCCTTCCTTCTGATCTGTGACCTAAGATTCTTCTTTCTTTGCCTCAACACTTAGTCTAAGTTGTTTGTATTGAGTTACTTTTGGTTTTGACATACTACCTTGTCTCCTTTCTTGCATATTAGGACCCTGAAACCTTTTGATTTGTCTTGAAGGACCATAATAATTCCTATCAATATGTCCAAACTTTTGTGGTTGTAACACATAATTTTATTCTTACTTTTAGGATCTTCATTCCTCCAATTCTAACTAGATGATTCATATAAATAATGCCTAGCAATATGTCCATTTTCTTGATAGTTGAAGAAAATAACATTCATTTATTTCTCATTTCCACTATCCTTCCATGGGTGGTCATATTTGAAAAACTTCCTACGTTCCTCAGTTCTATGTCCAAATCCATTACAAGTGAAACAATAGCCATTAAAATATCTTTCATACCTTGAAGCATTAGGATGCCTTATTAACTTTTTCTTCACACTGTCTTTGACATTTTTCTCCTTTTTCTCTTCTTTGATGTTTGTTCCTTCAATCTCCTTATTTGGAACACTATCTTCTTACATTATTTCTTTTCCTTTGTGATCATCCTTGAATCTCAAACCTCTTTCATCTTCATTGATCTCTGACTGTCCAAAATTTCATCAAGATTCTTGATAATCTTCTCAAATTTATGGAATGATTTATCCTTATTGGCTGCTTTAGAAAAATCTGCCCTTAGGAACATCACATCTTCTTCAATTTTTGTGCATTCACTCTCTTTGTCTTATAGTTTTGTGACCAAGAAATTTATATTCTCTTCTAGCCTCTTGAGTATCTCATTTAGCTTACATGTTTCTGACTAATGCTTCTCTTCAAGTTCATGGATTTTTCCTTCATATTCTTTAACTAATTATTTAAGCTTCTTGTTGCTATTTTCAAAATGCTTTAGCTCTTCTTGAACACATGTAAGATCAATTTCTATTTCATCATATTCTTCTTGTATTTTAGAATGCATGCATGAGTCACTAAACATTATGGAGTCTTCTTTCTTAGAGATCATAGCATCCTTTTCCATGAACAATACCTCACCACCAACATCGTCATTCTCATATTCAGATTCAAAATCAAATACACCATCATAATTAATTTCTTCAAATGACTAAGCTTCTTCTTTTGAGTAAAAACTCTTCATGGAATTCTTGTTGTCAAACCTTTTGAAATTATTATTTCCTTTGTCAAACATGGAGTCTTCTTGTCATGGTCTTCAACATGCTCATGCTCATCATAATCTTCATCCTTGTGCTTATGATGGCATTTATTATAAAAATGACCTATTTTACCATAGTTACAGAATTTGAAAGGATGATTCCATTTGTACTTACTTGATCCAACCTTCAATATTCTAGCAATAATTGAAAATATTACTTCATCATCAATCTCAAGAGAAAATTCATCATCCTTAACCTTCTTACCCTTTTTCTTCATTTCAGTCTTGAAATCAATCTCCTTATTAATTGGTTCAGAGTCAATAACCCTAATCTCATATCCATTCAATGTTCTATACAAATCATCCATTTTCAAGAGATTTAAATAATTGGCTTCATCAATGGAAGACACTTTAGAGTCAAACTTATGAGTTAGATACCTTAATACCTTTTGTAGCAATGAAATCCTCTTCACTAATCTCTAAGCCTTCATACTTATTTTAGAAAGTTTCAAGTCTAGTTATTCTTACCTTGGAATATCCTTCATAAATGACCTGAAGTTTCTCCCATATTTCTTTTGTTGATGTGTAATACATGACCTTCACAAGTTCTATTTCAGATAGACCACATATGATTGCACTCATATCCCTTAAGTTGTCACTACACAACTTCTTATCCACAGTAGTTGTTGGAGGAGTTTGAGGAGCTTTATATCCATCCAAAACAGATTGTCAAATGTTAAACCCTAAGGACATTATGTGAGTCCTCATCTTGAGACTGAAAAAATCATAGTTTACTCCATCAAACAAGGCATATTTAATTATACAAGTTCCACTTTGCTCATTCAACATTTTAGTTCTTAAAAGGATCTCCTTTTAAGTAATTAATATTCTCCAAATGAACCTTCTCTGATACAAATTATTGGAAGCACAATGGAGTGAGAAGGTGGGTAAATCAATCCTTTCAAAAAATTAACCAATTGTATTTAATTTTTAGTAATCATTAACTACTCAACCATACATTGATGTGAGCTTAACAACATGAAATAACAATCCACATGAACATAATCAAGAGAGACAACCCAAGAAACCACTATGTAGTTGGACAACCTATTATTCAAAGTTCCCCCTTTCAAGTATTTTGATAACTTACAGTGATTATTTGGACTTGGAAAAGGGTAAAATAGATTAAAATGGAGAAATTCAATGCTTTAAGACTTTCTCTCCCCTTTACATAACTCATTAGTTCCATGCTTAGCCGAATCCAATATTACTATTTTTGGATTCCAAAATGTCAAATATTGGAATTATCTGCACTCCAAAATCACACATATTGGATTCCAAAATCACACATATTGGAATCCAGAATCACATATATTGGAATCCAAAATCACATATATTGGAATCCGAAAATCACATATATTGGAATTAACTAACTCCAAAATCAAAATATTGGAATCCATTAATTCTCCTTCCAGAAGTCCAATATATCTGGTCACGAATTAAATTTATGAATCTGTGAAAAAATGTTTAATGATTTCAGGGAATCCAACATTGATATGAGAAATAATGCCTGTGGCAGTACTAGCCCATATAGAACAGATACATGTTCTGTTTTATAAGGGCTAGCAGTTGCTAGGCTTAATGATTGCTTTGGAATAATGCTCTTATCAGTTTTAAGATGTTTTTAAGATTAAACTATGCAAATTTGAATATTTCAAATGCCATTGAGCCAAGTGGCCGCTAGGCTAATGACATTCACGAGATGTGAGACACTTCCAGATTCAATTACTATGGTTCGATTGAACCTTGGGGAAACCAGAGAATTACCGAAGATGTTATGAAGAAACTTAAAGAGGGTGACGATTCAATTTAGGAGAATGTAATTAACTGTAAAACCATTCCAGATATATTTTCATATTTAAAGTTAGATCTCAAATTTACTTCATTTATTATGGTGTGATTGAACCTCAGTGCAACTAGAGAATTTCTGAAGATGTTATGAAGAAATTAGCAGAGGGTGACGATCCAGTGTAGGAGAATGTAATTAATTGTAAAACCATACCAGATATATTTTCATATTTAAATTTAGATATAAAATCAACTGTAAGAGACATGGCATAAAAAATTTCATATTCAAATATGGATATGAACTTATTTAAAATTAACTTGTAAAACTATCCCATATATATTTTAGTATTTAAATATAGCTATGAAATAAATTGAAATTCCTTTACTAAAGGTAGGTAAATTATAGTAAAACATTTGAAGAATAATTTGAATTTATAATGTAACACTATTCCCGAAGATGGGCTTCCAAATCAACAATACAAAACATAGTAAAGCTCCAATAAAAAATCTCCCTATAATTGTTTTTGTGATCTAATATAATCCCAAACATCTTCGACATCCTTCAATGGTTGCAACAAAGGCCACAACACATCTAACAAGTATTTGTCTTCTGACTTAGAATCTATGTTAAATGTTTTAACAATTATGTAGTTCACAACATCATTGAACTTGTTTTTCTCTAAAGAGTCATCTACAAGCACTATATTTTTACAATTGTACGATGCATTAAACCATGTGACCAAATGGAGTTAAGATTCTTGAGATATAATTTGGGATTCCCAGAACCTTCATAATCAGAGCATTTGGTCTCGACACAATCTTCCTGTGTAAATATGAACTCGAAGCTTGCAACCTCCAAGCCGATGTTTTGAAGGAATGAAGGCATCATGTCATCAACATTTGAATTTCTCGTCGATGTCCATATTGCTATGTTGAAATGTTTTTTGCACCGTTGCAAGAACTCTTTCACATTAGGTCTGAGAAAATAAAATTTTTTTAGCTCGATGCCACCAAAAAAATTTAACTGTTTTTTATGTTGAATCATCCTTGTGGAGGGTGTGTGCCAAAACACCATTTATATCAAATATGATCAGTTTCATGTTGCATGTGTTCGTATCTGCAAATGAAAAAAAAAAAATCAAATGGTTGAGGGTGGTGAATCAATTAAAAAATAAAAAACAAGTCCCTTTCGATATTGTTATATCAAAAATCAAATGGTTGTAGGTGGTGACAAAGGTAAAATCTAAGGGCATTCCTCATTTCTTATTGTTATACTAGGAATATTTTTTGTGAAGAATTTATTTGAATAGAATGTAATGTTTCAGCGTGATGAGTATTTACATACCGTATTGTAGTTATTTCATTATATTGGAAAGTGGTATACATTTTCTAATATCAAAGCAAAAACTAGTATTTAAGCATGCTCAAAATTAATTTAGGAATACATATTTCATTAATAAAAACTGCTCAAAGATTTGTTACATTAAATATTTTCTGTTAATTCACATTTGCAACTTATACACTCACACTCTGAACTTATAATCAGGGAAAATTTAAATTCTCCCAACTTATAATCATATAATCATATAATCATAATTTAAATAGTTAAGCAGAACCATCACTAAAACATATGAATGTATTTTATTTACAATGTTAAGTTGTATCATCACAATAACATTTTGAAATGCTAACTTTTTATTTAGCATTTACTCACTCCAAATATTTGATGCCCTCTACCACATTCAATCCCTTTAACACTATTAGTGATAATTCTTTGTACAAATCAGTCATCAACCACATATCTTTTGAGAAATTTTCTCCTCTGCTTGTCATCCCAACCATAAAATTTGTTGGAGGGTTTCCCTTTGCACCTAATGTAATACACATTGTGTCTTCAGAATTGTAGGGAACATCATTTCTACTCCAAACCTTTTCTAGATATTTTATTGCAATTCCATCAACTATATTGCAATGTTCTTTTCCCCAGGTGAGTATCGGATTCAAGTCAGTCGATAATTTTTTATTGAAGGCCTTTGTCATCTTTTCAACATCAGCAGAAGTGATTTTTCTGACCAGAATCCCATTTCAAATTTTGTTGATAATGACTTTATAAACTCTTTCAGGCCACCTCACACATTGATAGTCTCCTTGCAGAACTTGAATGACATGTCCCTAGAGGGTGATTGGTTTTTCTCATACAACAAGCCCTCCAAATCTAAAATAAGAAAGTAATTCTTGTGGCTAACTGTAGGGAAGTAAATAATTTTTTTAATCGGTCTCATATCAATTCTAACCAATGGAAAAAATCAACATTTTAGCTTGCAGCTACCACTTACCGGTGGGCCTTGCATGTAGGATTGCATCTTCTTTACCCACAGCTAGATCCTTTGATGCAAGATCTGTTTCAAACAAACATCAATCTATTCATTATTAATATAGCTATTGCTATGGAAAATGAAAGCGTATTTGAAAAAAACATAGTGAACTACGTGGTAAAATGGTAAATTCAATATTAGCACTTTAGGTAGCTACCACTTACCGACTGAGCTTCCGGCTTGGCTTGCATAGACCTTACTAGCTGCTAGTTTTTTTTATGCAATATGTATTGCAAACAATAGTAATCAATTCATAAACAATTTCATGCTATGGAAAATGAAAGCATAATTGAAAAGCATACTGGTCTCCATGGTAATATGGTAAGTACAAATCAAAATGTTCTATGTCTTCTAAATGAATTGTAGTGGCCGCTAGGGTTCATTTATATCCATTGAACCACCCATTGGTGGACAACACTTTTGAGATATTGATGTGGATTAGTGACCGCTAGGTTATGCCATCATTGGCTGGAATAAGCATCGATTCCAATGTCTGTATCATTATGTCGATACTAGTTTTTTATGCAGAAAACCAACAACCTGGTAACTACAAACTATGTAGCATTGGATGCCACCATGAACTTTTGAAATAGGTTATTTGGTAATTCCTTCTTTGAAAATGGTTCCACTTCTATAATTAGCTGATATCATTTTCTATAACTTTGTGAGCCTTAGAAATGGTTATGTTTAAAAATACGCATGGCTAACATACCTGGTTCTGTCTGCATATTCGTGTTGGTTACCACCATGCACTCCACTGTTACTTTCTCCGATTGTTGGTCATCTGCATAAACCATTAATTTTTTTATAAATTTGTGGGGCTTAGGAGAAATTCTTATTTATAAATGTACATGACTAACATACCAGGATTTGATTGCATATTCATGCATGATGTGGCTGAGTTCTCCTCATCTATCATCAGAGCTGGTGAGCATAGAGTATTGTCAAAAAAATGAAAACAATGGCAATTGAAAATAGAGCTCATTAAACATATTTATAAAATGATTGAAGGTCAATCACCATGTTAAGTTGGTTGTGTAGCATCAAGTTGAGAGGTTTGTACATCAATTCCTATTGTTCTTTGGTTGTCTACGTAAATAAGAAATGTGTAAGTAGATTTTTTTGGTTGAAATACATTTAACATAATCACATGTTCGAGTTGTATTCTGGTACGAACCTTTCTTCATATGAGAATAGTAATGTTTCAAAAACATTTCCTGACTATGTGTCTCAACAATAAAAACAACAGATTGATTGGATTCAACTAATGCACACAGTGTGACACTTGCACCAAAACACTAATACTAAATAATTATGGGAACAACATCAAGTGAACATCTCAGACCAAAACTCATATGATCACTCACAAGGAAAAGGATGTTTGTTTCCTTTTAGGCCAATTTCACTTGCAGTTATCAATTGTTGTGGAAGTTTTTCCATCCAATCCCTAGTGACTTCTTCTCTTTCATCATTGTTATCATCACAGTTGTGCACTCCAGTTATTGTGTACATAAGACACAAAATTTTAAATTTCCCACTGCTATCATAGAGTCTGTAGCATCCATCCAGAATTGATTCTTCACTGTCTTTAACCTTTTCCATGTATTTTTTTACTGTTTCTCTCAACATTTTTGAATATTCAATTGGTATGAGAACAATAATAATACATTCCAGCACACTGGTTCCAATAACTGTTAGCAGCTCCATTATTTCTTCAGAAGAAATATCACTAGACAAATTACAAAAATCAGTGATAACACATTCTGCATTGAAAGGATTGGTGGTAGGAATAGCTTGTAGAGTTGACGAAAGATGGAATGGGTATGCACATTGACAAGTAAATTCTTCTGTGTCCTCCATCCTTTCCAGTATATTGTCTTCCATTGACACCACATAGTTGTCTAATATTGTCTGAGCCTCGACGGGAAGAACTTCTTCTGCCACCTGGTCCTTTTTTCATTTATCTTTTTTCCCCCTATGCAGGAATCAATTTTTCTCTTTCCTTTTCTCTCTTCATCCAATAGTACAGACAACTGGTGGTAGTGTGATTCATGTAATTTAACTTTTTCAATTACATTGGATTCACTACAGGATGTCAATAGATCAATATCTAGATGTTTGTCTTTAAAATATTGTAGAAATTTTTCTCTCATTTTTCTATCTCCTTTTATTCTCTGGTAGTAAGAATCAAATGTCTCTACTATTACACCTTCCTGAATAGGGCCAGTTAACCAGACATCCCCTAATTGTACTTTATCTGCTAGTACTGATAGTTCTTCATCGTTCATTCCTCTAGCAACCCTGAATGAATTGGCTGTGAATCTTGCCAATGAATTAGGCTGAAAGTTATCCTGATTATCTTTAATAGGTGAACAAGAAAGGCCACCAGATCTAAACAACTCAAATGTTGTAGTCCATTTAGTCCATATATCATCCAGAAATAATAGAAAAGTTCATCTGTCATATAAATTGATGGTTGTGTCCATTTTTAAAATCAAAAGGCATTGATTCTCAAAGTTCTGCATTCAAAGGAAAATCATATGTTTTATATTTTTATATAAGGAAGATAAAAGTTAATAAAAAATGCAATAAAATTAAAATACATTACCCTCCACTCCTCTGTTTTGTTTTTTCCAATCTGGGACATTGAGGACATCCAAGTGATTTCCAAACCGATCTAGCTTTGTACAACAAATCAATAAACTTGGTTTCTATCCAAGTTCTGTTCACTTCATTATGTTGTTTGTAAATATTAGTAATGGCTTCATTAGTTGCATTTGTAGAAAGAATGTGAGCCCTTCGAAACCATAGCCTCTTATGTAAAGACTTGTAAG
This sequence comes from Taxus chinensis, assembly GCA_019776745.2. NCBI lineage: Eukaryota > Viridiplantae > Streptophyta > Pinopsida > Cupressales > Taxaceae > Taxus > Taxus chinensis. Next base: position 183,413 of record JAHRHJ020000066.1, on the reverse strand, counting down.
TATCTGAGCCCAAAATATTTTTTTGTGCACATATTGTATGTTGGCCATCAAGTATATAAAATTTAACGTCATCCCTTTCCAAGTCTTTTGGATCTTGGAGCTCCACAACCTTATTCGTAGACTCCAAGAAGGGAAGAAGAATTGTGTCCCTCTGTGTAGAAATAACATTTATCAACATGGAGTGCACAAGAAGGTCAACATTATCATCATCTACAATATGATACTGATACTCTAGAGGTGCTACATGGCACCTGGAAACATCAATTGAAAATAATTCACCATTAAACAAAAGTAATCAAATTGTTGAATAGTTGAAGGTTCTGTTTTCATGAATATAGTGGTTGCTTTCTTCAGCAATGCAACTGATTTAGTATTCTTTTTCAACCCATGCAACTTTGATCTGGATGATCAAGCTCCAATTTAGCCAAATATGTTCTCCTCAGCATAGTAAACAACTTGGCATGTTTAGGTGGTGAAAGAGAACCTTTTCTATTCAAAAAATGACAAACAAAAGAGGTTGTATCACCTCTATACAATTTTCTAAGTACTGCAAGCATGCCACTGTGAATGTCTTCTACATTTGAACAACCAGTTTTTTCTTTATCTACTAACAACCCCAAATCCCAACCATATATTGAACAGGAACATTGTGTTTTGTCTTCTGAGGCTTTCATCTCCCGTTTCCTGAATAAAGAAACATCCAACTCCATATCCAGAATAAGAAACTTATTATTTTCATAGTCAATGTGTTCGACTTGAACACATTGTGTACTCGAATCAACAACTATAAAATATATATCCATTCTGAATTCCTCATGTCTATCATCTATAACAAAAAACAACCATAATTCATGGTAGTAGTTGTCAGGGCCATCCCCCCCCCCCCCCCCCCCCCCCCCCCCCCCCCCCCCCCCCCCCCCCCCCCCCCCCCCCCCCCACCCCCCCCCCCCCCCCCCCCCCCCCCCCCCCCCCCCCCCCCCCCCCCCCCCACCCCCCCCCCCCCCCCCCCCCCCCCCCCCCCCCCCACCCCCCCCCCCCCCCCCCCCCCCCCCCCCCCCCCCCCCCCCCCCCCCCCCCACCCCCCCCCCCCCCCCCCACCCCCCCCCCCCCCCCCCCCCCCCACCCCCCCCCCCCCCCCCCACCCCCCCCCCCCCCCCCCCCCCCCCCCCCCCACCCCCCCCCCCCCCCCCCCCCCCCCCCCCCCCCCCCCCCCCCCCCCCCCCCCCCCCCCCCCCCCCCCCCCCCCCCCCCCACCCCCCCCCCCCCCCCCCCCCCCCCCCCCCCCCCCCCCCCCCCCCCCCCCCCCCCCCCCCCCCCCCCCCCCCCCCCCCCCCCCACCCCCCCCCCCCCCCCCCCCCCCCCCCCCCCCCCCCCCCCCCCCCCCCCACCCCCCCCCCCCCCCCCCCCCCCCCCCCCCCCCCCCCCCCCCCACCCCCCCCCCCCCCCCCCCCCCCCCCCCCCCCCCCCCCCCCCACCCCCCCCCCCCCCCCCCCCCCCCCCCCCCCCCCCCCCCCCCCCCCCCCCCCCCCCCCCCCCCCCACCCCCCCCCCCCCCCCCCCCCCCCCCCCCCCCCCACCCCCCCCCCCCCCCCCCCCCCCCCCCCCCCCCCCCCCCCCCCCCCCCCCCCCCCCCCCCCCCCCCCCCCCCCCCCCCCCCCCCCCCCCCCCCCCCCCCCCCCCCCCCCCCCACCCCCCCCCCCCCCCCCCCCCCCCCCCCCCCCCCCCCCCCCCCCCCCCCCCCCCCCCCCCCCCCCCCCCCCCACCCCCCCCCCCCCCCCCCCCCCCCCCCCCCCCCCCCCCCCCCCCCCCCCCCCCCCCCCCCCCCCACCCCCCACCCCCCCCCCCCCCCCCCCCCCCCCCCCCCCCCCCCCCCCCCCCCCCCCCCCCCCCCCCCCCCCCCCCCCCCCCCCCCCCCCCCCCCCCCCCCCCCCCCCCCCCCCCCCCCCCCCCCCCCCCCCCCCCCCCCCCCCCCCCCCCTCCCCCCCCCCCCCCCCCCCCCCCCCCCCCCCACCCCTCCCCCCCCCCCCCCCCCCCCCCCCCCCCCCCCCCCCCCCCCCCCCCCCCCCCCCCCCCCCCCCCCCCCCCCCCCCCCCCCCCCCCCCCCCCCCCCCCCCCCCCCCCCCCCCCCCCCCCCCCCCCCCCCCACCCCCCCCCCCCCCCCCCCCCCCCCCCCCCCCCCCCCCCCCCCCCCCCCCCCCCCCCCCCCCCCCCCCCCCCCCCCCCCCCCCCCCCCCCCCCCCCCCCCCCCCCCCCCCCCCCCCCCCCCCACCCCCCCCCCCCCCCCCCCCCCCCCCCCCCCCCCCCCCCCCCCACCCCCCCCCCCCCCCCCCCCCCCCCCCCCCCCCCCCCCCCCCCCCCCCCCCCCCCCCCCCCCCCCCCCCCCCCCCCCCCCCCCCCCCCCCCCCCCCCCCCATGGATTTCAACAAACCATTCCTCATCTATTTTCTTCCAGCACTCAGTGCCTTCAATGAATGGAATTTCCAAGAATGGATTGCGACCAATGGAAGACATTGTACCTGCAATTGGAGTAGAATATATTAAAAATTACTTCACATATGGAGTAATTTTTGTTCCCATCATATGATAATGAATGTAAGTATTAGCCTTTGTGATCACCAATCTCTATAATACATTACTTTTTTATCATTGACGAGAAATCAACGTAAACATTAGCTACTATTAGGCTTCAACTGAACATGATATCTAACCTTCAACTGGTTACTGTAAATCATATTTTGTGGATCACATCATTAATACCAGAAACTATGCAAAATTGTTCTTGACAATTAACACACAACATATTTTGGAAGGATTATCCATTGTCTGACAACCATCCACATTGCGTAGATAGCATGAAAGGAACATTTGAAAACATAGATGTTAGCGAGAGAGAGGATTTAAGTCGACATATGAATGGACAATTTTTAACATTACTTGTTGGTAATTTACACCAATTGAATGGACTAGCTTAAAGGCCATTAAGATTTAATCTCCATAACTAGTAGAAAAGAATAACGTAGTGGCTGCTAGGCTCAAGAATGTATTTATTTGAAAATAGCTATATAATAACAAACAATGGTCAAGCTTAGTGGCCACTAAGCTCCTCTGATTACCGATTGTCATTGTAAGCACTATATGTTCAGCTTTGGACCAATATTTTTTTCAATGATAGTAATTATATCGTATTGGCTGGACTTTGCATGTCAGACCCAATTGCAGCACTACATTTCAACAAGACAGATAAAGACTTATATATTTCACCTAAAATATATCTTTGTAAATTATAAGCCATATTCATTCGTATCAAAGAAAAATCCTAGCGATGGCTACAATTTCTTAATTTCAAAATAACTATTGAATAACAAATCATGGTCTAGCTTAGCAGCCACTACGATACTTTCATTACCTCTAGTCATAAAAATCACTAGATGTACAGCTTTAGAACAATTATTATTTTCAATGACTATAATTGTATCAAATTAGCCACACATTACCTGGTGGAGCCAATTGTTACACTACTTTCCATCGAGAGGGATCAAGACTTTCTCTTCGTATCAAAGGAATAACATTGCGGCTGATAGGCTCAACAATTTCTAAATTTGAGAATAGATATATAATAACAAACAATGGTCTAGCTTAGCAGCCACTAGGCTCCTATCATTACCATTTTCCATTGTAATCACTATCTGTTCAACTTTGGATGGTTAGTGCTTTTCATTGATTGTAAGTGTAACATATTGGGTAGACTTCACATGGTGGACCCAATTACTGCACTACATTCCATCGAGAGGCATCTAGTCTTATTTATTTCTCCTAAGATATATCTTTGAAAATTGTAATCCATATTCATTCGTATCAGAGAAAAAGGGTATCAACCGCTACGCTCAACAATTTCTTAATTTCAAAATAGTCATTGAATAACAAATCATGGACTAGCTTAGTGGCCACTATGATCATATCATTACCTCTTGTCATAGCAATCACTATCTGTACAACTTTAGATTGATTGTAATTGTAAATGATTATAATGTTAACAAATTGTCCACGCGTTACCTGATGGAGCCAATTCTTGCAATGCTTTCCATCGAGAGGGATCAATACTTTCTATAATTATTCAAGAAAATGCTTAGCTTCATTACTAGTTGAAAGGAATAACGTAGCCTAGGCTCAACAATTTTAATTTGAGAATAACTATATAATAACAAACAATGGTCTATCTTAGCGGCCGCTAGGCTCCTATCATTACCATTTTCATTGTAATCACTATTTGTTCTACTTTGGATCGATAGTTGAATTGTATCATTTGGATTCAAGACTTATTTATTTCTCCTAAGATATATCTTTGTAAATTATAATCCATATTCATTTGTATCAAAGAAAAATCCTAGCAGCCGCTAGGCTTAACAATTTCTCAATTTCCAAGTAGCTATTTATTAACAACTCATGATATAGCTTAGAGGCCACCAGGATCCTTTCATTACCTCTTGTTGTAGTAATCACTATCTTTACATCTTTAGATCGATTGTAATTTTCAATGATTATAATTGTATCAAATTGGTTGCACGTTACCTGGTGGAGCCAATTCCTGCACTACGTTCCATCGAGAGGGATCAAGACTTTCAGTTCATATCAAAGAAAAGGTTTAGCGACCACTAAGCTCCATTACTAGTTGAAAGGAATAACGTAGCGGCTGCTAGGCTCAACAGTTTCTAATTTGTGAATAGCTATATTATAACAAACAATGGTCTAGCTTAGCGGCCACTAGGCTCCTATCATTATCACTTGTCATTGTAATTGTATCATTTTGGGTGGACTTTACATGGCAGCTGCACTACATATTTATCTCATACAAGATATATCTTTGTAAATTGGAATCCATATATACCCCTGAGAGTAAGTGATATTTTTTGTAGTTTTGATAAGATAAATCATTGCAACATATAATTCACATCGGTTCTTATCAAATAAAATGCATAGCGACTGCTAAGCTACTTTATTTATTGATTGAAATGACATATGGTCCATTGTGCACAACAATTACTTAATTTGGAAATAGCGATAGAATAAAAAATCATGATATAGCTTAGCGGCCACTAGCTATATACCAATACCTCTTGTCATTGTAAACACTATCTTTACAACTTTGAGGTGCTAGTGTTTTTCATTGTTTTAATGCAAAAAACACCTTCTGGGATTTTAGAATTTTCATGCCACGTGTCATTCATTTTACTGGTAGCTATTTATATTATAATATCGTGGTTTCATATAGTTTCAAAATATTTTATAATCATTTCTTTATATATAAATTTCATAATAAATGTGTCAATTATAATGTTTTATAACTATTAGGTTCAAAACATGCCACATGGCACAAAGTAATTGGATAATTATTTTTCATTAGCGCACTACATCTAACATTGCCTAGGTCAATTTTGATAAAAATAAAAATAAATGTGCCTATACATTCATACACTTTATTTCTTCTGTTTTATTATAATATTATATGTTTTATTACGTTTTAACTATTTTAAGCTATAGCCAATAACAAAAGGCATTGTTTTCAATATTGTTTATTTTTTCGATATCCCGCACCTTTTAATGAGTGGTAAATTTAAATTCGAATTGTGAATTCCCCCGCATTTTTGAGAATTTGAAATTTCAATATTAACACAATTTCCCCCGCTCTAATTTTCAAATTTCCATATCCCGCACTTTTTATATTTTCAAAATTTCTAATGTGGAATGTGCCGGAAAAAAAAATTAAATACCCTAGAGAACTAATTTTTAGGGTTTTTATTTTTTTTTTGGTCTTGCAGAAAAACAACTCGTGAAATCATAGAACAATACAAGCAAGCCGAAGATTGTAGGGCCAAATGCAAAAATCCCAGTCATTTTGGCCAGGTAACAATCAAAAGTAATTATAATCTTGTTCGTGGATTAACAAAAAGGGAATAATCAAGCAATAACAAAAAGGGTGCTCACACACTGGGGGAGCAAAGGGGTTACAAAAAAATAGTGCAGATAGTTAGTTCAATGCAGCAGTAGATGGTGGTTTGAATGGTTTCACCAAGCATGAAATAATCTCATATCTAAATAAGGTATTTATCAAAAAATTATACTATACTAAATGTGCACCTTTTTTATCGCAGGATTATTTAGTCGTTCTGTCTTTGACCAGATCCTATCTTTTTAACATCAGTCCATCCCTGCTTTTCCCTACAAAAATGCACTTCACAACCCAACTCTACTTACCAGGTTCCTTCTGATCATTTTTTCAAACCACCTTGTGCTTACTAGTTCCTATGTCTTTTTCATGTCATTCCAACCCTACTTTTCCCTAGGAAAACGTGCTTCGCGGCCCAACTCTGCTTACCTTTTCCTTCTAATCATTTTGTCACACCGCCTTGTTCTTCAAGAAAACAAGGAATCTATTGTGCCCCAACTAAAGAAAATTTAATCCCTTTTCAGCTTTGGTTTTTATTTCATTTGAATGCTTTCAAGTTTCCACCGATCTATGTCCCCCTCTAGGATTTTTTTTCCCGATAATGATGGCTAGTCACATAATCACTAGTTTTTAAAATTGTAATGTTTAATGAGACTCAAAATATTGTTTTGGTATTCATTACATCTGCCTTTTTTCCCTTTTAATATGATGATAGAAACAACTTGAGGTAAATATTTCATTGTACATTGTTTATATGGTTTCCACGTTGACTTTGTGAGAAGATATTTTGAGGTTAACAAAATGGTTTAAAACTATAAAATCATATTAAGTTTTCAATTAACATTTTGAAATAGAATTGGTACTCAATAAATAATTTGATATATATTGCTAGGTAAACTGCCACATATAATATTTGGAATATAAGTTAGCTGTTAGGATTTAACAAAATAAAGAAAGATATTTCGAGTCTAATATCTATTAGGTATTGCACATATTATTTGTAGCCTATACTGGTCGCTAGAGTCATTTCATATAAATTAATTTAAAACAAGTATGAAATTAGTAGCCACTACTATGTACTTAAAATATATTTAAAAAAATCTTTCTACAAGATTTAAAATATTAAATTAAATTGGATTTGAGCTTAGTTCGCTAGCCTTTACAACAATGTAATAATTTAATTTAGTGTTCATTAGGATTTAATACATAATATTTGGGGCATAGTGGTCATTAATTTAACACATTAAATTAAGATTCCAAGAGGCTAGCATCACAAAGAATAAGCATACTCATTTGTTTGCAAGTTTTTCATAAGGCTTTAACAAATCAAATTAACAATTTTTGAGCTACATGGCATCTAGTTGCTTCCACAATATAATATTTTGAGCTTGGATGTCTTGTCACTAGAATTTAACAAGACAAAGAATGAAATTTTTAGCTTAGCGTTGCTATCTTATGTTGCAACATATTATTTGAAGGTATGTTGTCGCTAGGATTCAACCAAAAACATGTAAGATATTGCAAGCTTAGCGGCCGCTAGGTTATGCCTCGAAAACATATTTTGAACTTAGAGATCGGTACTCAATAACGGATATCATGAAGTTATACGCCGCTAAGACACTGCCACATCATAATATTTGGAACATAGTGGTCGCTAGGATTTAACAAAATAAAGAAAGATATTGTGAGTCTAGCATCCACTAGGTATTTCCACAACATATTATTTGTAGCTTAGTGGTGGCTAGGATCTCACAAATTAAATTAAGGTAGTATGAAATTAGTGGCCTCTACGTACTGTCAACAACATAATATTTTAAAAAATCTTTCTATAAGATTTAACATTTGAAATGAAATTGATTTGAGCTTAGCGGTCGCTAGCCTTTACAACAATGTAATAATTTAAGCTTAGCGTTAGTTAGGATTTAACACATAATATTTGGGGCATAGCGGTCACAAGAATTTAACACATTAAATTAAGATTCTAGGAGGCTAGCATCCACTAGAATATGCATACTCATAATGTTTGCAAGTTGTCAGTGGTATGCTTTAACAAATCAAATTAACAAATTTTGAGCTACATGGCATCTAGTTGCTTCCACAATAGAATATTTTGAGCTTGGATGTCTCGAGCATTTAACAAGATGAAGAATGAAATTTTTAGCTTGGCATCCGCTATCTTATGTTGCAACATATTATTTGAAGATATGTTGTCACTAGGATTCAACTAAAAACATGTCAAATATTGCAAGCTTAGTGGCCGCTAGGTTATGCCTCGAATTTTTTTTTTTGAGCTTAGAGATCGGTACTCAACAATGGATATCATGAAGTTATATGCCGCTAAGACACTGCCACATCATAATATTTGGAACATAGCAGCCGTTAGGATTTAACAAAATGCAGAAAGATAGTTCGAGTCTAGCATCCGTTAGGTATTGCCACAATATATTATTTGTACCTTAGCAGTTGCTAGGATTTCAAAAATTAAATTAAAGTAGTATGAAATTAGTGGCCTCTACATACTGTAACAACATAATATTTAAAAAAATATTTCTACAGGATTTAACATTTTAAATGAAATTGATTTGAGCTTAGCGGTTGCTAGCCTTTACAATGATGTAATAATTTAAGCTTAGCGTTCGTTAGGATTTAACACATAATATTTGGGGCATAGTGGTCACAAGAATTTAACACATTAAATTAAGATTCCAGGAGGCTAGCATCCACTAGAATATGCATACTCATAATGTTTGTAAGTTGTCAGTGGTATGCTTTAACAAATCAAATTAACAAATTTTGAGCTAGCTACATGTTTTTAGCTTATATTAGCATCCACTATCTTATGTTGCAACATATTATTTGAAGATATGTTGTCACTAGGATTCAACTAAAAACAAGTAGGATATTGCAGCTTAGCAGCCATAGGTTATGCCTCAAAAACATTTTATGAGCTTAGCATTCGGTTCTCAATAACGGATATCATGAAGTGATACACCACTAAGACACTACCACATCATAATATTTGGAACATAACGGCCATTAGGATTTAACAAAATATAGTAAGATATTTCAAAATTAGAGTCCACTAGGTATTGTCACAAAATATTATTTGGATCTTAGTGGTCACTAGGATTTCACACATTTAATTAAGGTAGTATGAAATTAGTGGCCTCTACGTACTCCTCAACATAATAAGTTATGCTTAACATTCATTAGGATTTAATGCATAATTTGGAGCATAGCGGTCAAAAGGTTTTAACAGATTAAATTAAGATTCTTGGAGGCTAGAATTTTGAGCTACACGGATATCTAGGTGCTTCCACAATAGAATATTTTGATCTTAGATGTCTCGAACATTTAACAAGACAAAGAGTGAAATTTTAAGCTTGGCATCCACTAGCTTATTTTGCAACATATTATTTGAAGATATGGTGTCACTAGGATATTATGAACTCTTAGGCTGTTAAGACATTGCCACATCATAATAGTTGGAACATAATGGCTGCCAGGATTTAACAAAATAGAGAAAGGTATTTTGAGTCTACCATGCACTAGGTATTACAGCAACATATTATTTGTAGTTTATGCCACAACGACATATTTGGAGCTTAGCGTATCAACACAAAAAATGCATGTTTAGATAAGTATAGCATTTGGAATATATACACGATCATTGTATCAATTATAAATATTCATCTATTAACATGTCATACATATCACAGTGTTTTCCCGCCTATCTCAGATACTACAATTTATGATTCATTGTGGTTCTTCCTTAACTATGGGGTGTTGTTGATCCGAGACCACGGGCACAGTTGCTTCCTGGGTTTGTTGCTCTCATTTGGGACCTGTTTTATCATCTCATTGTCATGCCTCCTCAAAATATTTTTTGCAAATATGAGAATCTCTTTTTATCTTTTTTGTGTCCATAATCATGCTTCTATATAGCACAATAGACTTGTCAAGAAAATCCTTTTGACTACCACATGTTTTTTTGGCAATTTCCTTCAGAGTCTCTATTTTTTGTATTTTTTCCCTTGTTTTGGAAACAATCTCAATGACATGTGAAGTTTCTCCTTCGTTCACCTCAGCTATTCTCCTTTGAAAATTAACCATGAATTTCTTAAGGGATGTCACAAACTCTTCATCAGAAACCAATGCATGGTTTCCTTTAAATATTTCCATGACCAAAGCTTCTATGAAAACATGATTTCCTCTAGAAATAATGTCATCAAACTGTAAAGAAAGTTTTCTTACCTATTCATTCCATTCCCTTAGTCTTTTCTTTGTATAATTAGCATATGTCTGAGCATATACCAATATCATCCATGGTCATAATTGTAGGGTTTTTACAAATGCCTTTTTCAATGACCTGCCCCATATGTGTTAATGTTTTCTGTAATGATGGCATTCCTGTAATGAGTTTTTCATTTTTACCAAGAATGGTTTTGCATGCTCCTTTGCACGGATGCAATTCTTTATATTATTGTACAAGCCATGTAATGCCTCTTCTACATCAGAAACTGTGTCAGGAGGAACTGTGGCCTTTAATTGAGTTTCAAGCTCTTTATTTCTAGCACATACTCCCCTCACTACTTCTATGAATTCCTATGTTGCAGCCCTTATCAAGGATTCCAGATTTTCCTCATATTGCACCACTTGGGATCCTTTGGCTTTCCTTTTCTTTGTAAGAGTGAAGAGGTCTTCTGAAGTTTCATGCCAAACAATGGCTTGTTGTGTTGACATCTTCTTTTTGGTTACCCTTTTCAAGGTTCCCATCCTTGGATTGAATTCAATGTTCACTAAGGGATCCTCTTGTGCCTCCCAATCTGGATGTTCTTTGTAGGCAATTACGAATTTCTCTACCCAATCATTTCTCACTTGTTGTGAAGTGGAGGGAGAAGATTGAGAGGGTTGCACTGGGGCTTCACTGGCTATAATTTCAGTTTGCATAGTCTCCTCTTCTTCACTTGATGAAGTTAAGGCATATGCAACCAAATTTGGAGCTTTATTTGGTTCAGAAAAGACTTCTCAAACCTCGGATCGAGATTTATTTGTTGGAGATAAGGGAGCACATGGGTTGTTGTGAATGTTTTGAATACAAAGCTTTCTTTCTCTTCATAGCCTCCTTTTTAATAATTTCTCTCAGAGGTGGAACCACCCCTGTCTCCTTCATATTCTTCTTAACAAGGCTATCTTGTGTTTGGGTAATCCATACCCAGTCATTATCATCATGCACATGAGCATACAATATATTTAACTGTCCTTTAAGAGAATTAAGGTGTTGGGAAAACCTTTTCCTTTTGTCATATTTCCTTAAAGGGTGTTCGGGGAGATGAAATGAATTTCTATGGGCCAAGGCAAGCCTTCAAATTGGGCCACCTATTAAAATTTATGCATCCCACATAGACTAGAAAGGAGGGATGTGTTTTAAGCTTCTTCTCCTTACACTTTAAAACAATACCATTGCAAATCTGATATGCAACCTCTTGTTCTACCAATTTTTCTAGCACATAATATGGAAACTGAAAAGGAGGTGTAAGGAGCCCCTCAATCATGATAACTATATATTATGGATAGAATAATATGGCTCCCATTTTCCTTATGGAAGTGAGGATGACATCAGATATTCTTGGTGTCGTCATTTCATGTAATTGTTGGTAGAGAGAAGGATATACAAATAAGTGCATATATCTTGAATATGTGATCTGAAACAATGGGCATACAAGTCTGAATATTTCTCATTTACCTTCAAAGGGCTCGAAGGATACCATATTTGATAGAAATCTAGACATTTGAGAACACCAAAGACAACATCGAGAAGATAGGAAGCCATGTAAAATGATTTCCCTTTGTTGACAAAATTATTTCTTTGTCTCACTAAATTGACACAGAGCACCTGACCTAAGGAGGGAATCTTGCTGTCATCAATAATAAAATAAAGTAATGGGATCCAGGAAACATCCACCTTAGAGATTGATGAATTTCCATATAGCCTATTCATGAGTGTCCATGCCAATACAGACTCCTGGTCTAAACCTTTTAATAAGGATATTGGATAGATTAGAATCATCCATATTATCTAATGGGTCAAATGCCCAACTCTGTAAAACATCTCTTACTCTCCTTTGGGCCATCTAGGACTCGACTGTGTTTGAGTTGTACAAGCAGTCTGACTCTGGAAGTTTATAATAACTTTTGTATGCATTCCCAGCAAACAAACCTATTCTCTTTTTCCCTGATTTAGAAAATAATGACAAATCCTTGGACTTGGCATGAAGTAGATAGGAAGAAATCACTTCCAGAAATGGAAGCACCTCTAGTTTAGTAGCAATTAAATGGAGACCAACTCTTTTTATCACCCTTATGTCTTGGAACCGTAGCGCTTGATCTTCTGGTATACCCATTATGTCTACGACATCAACATCAACACTTTCATTCTGAACTGCGGAATATAGAGCTGAGTAATGCTAAAATTCATCATCTAAGGAAGCTGGATCGAACACGGTATCTCTTATTACTCTGTTGTCCTCATTGGAATATAAATAAGTATCTACCATCAACATTTCCTCTCTCTCACCATGTTGAAAAATTTAAGGGCCACGAACACTTGCATACATCATCAACAGAAATAATTACTGAGACAAATGACGTAATTGATTTTACAGAAGCATTCATATGTCCCTTATTATGAATATTAGGTAAGCTTAGAAAATAATTTCCACATAAAATATAGATGTGTTGATTCTAGTAGTCACTAGGGTTAGCAATTACTAAATATTTAGAGCTTAGCAGTCGCTAATTATTATTCAAAGACTTACTATTAATGGAATGAGCAAAGTGTGACTATACATGCACCACTGAGGGGTCAAGGTATACGTAGTTTTAATCATGGCATTCGCTAGGAATCACTCCAGTAAAAACTTTTAATATAAATGATCTAAGTCTTTCAATACAAGCACTCTTGAGGCTTCAAGACTTACGTAGTTTAGATCCTAACAATCACTAAGTTTAGAAACTATGCAAAAAAAATCATGAAAATTAACATGTAACATATTTTGGAAGGATTATCCATTGTCTAAAAACCATCCACATTGCGTAGATAGCATGAAAGGAAAGTTTAAAAACATAGATGTTAGTGAGAGAGAGAATTTAATTCGACATATGAATGGAAATTTTTAAACATTACTTGTTGGTAATTAACACCAATTGAATGGACTAGCATAAAGACTATTAAGATTTAATTTTTCAAATTTTGAGTAGAGTGTGTAAGAAACAAAACACAATAATGAGTCCATCGGTCACTAAGTAGAATTTGTTAAACAAAAAAATGTTTAGTTTTCCCATAAAACATTTTTCAATGATTATAAATTATATCATGTTAACAATACGCTCACATGATATACCTAACAGAATAAAAAAAGGAACCCAGAAACACTTCAAATGTTAGGGTAAAGCCACAACAATGATCAATTAATATGCACCAAAATATCTATAATTATTTATTACCATGTTACATATACCTTATTTATTAGTCGTTTCCTTTTATCATAACAGGGGATTTGAGGCTTCAATCCATAAATCTCATTACACTGAATCTTGTTTCCTTGCATAACTATTAATGGTAACTTGGTTATTGCTCATCCATCATATTCAATTATTGTATGTTGATCCTAGTTGTGAATTGCTAAATAAAACAAAACAAAATATACTCGTGAATTTTAAACAAATCTGCATATAATTTATTAAAACGCAAAGAAAGCTTGATGGAAACGAAAATAGAAGACCCATGCTAGTACCAGACATTGATGTTGTCCGCCATATATTTATAATTGATTGAAGGCTTTGCTTTCAAGAAACCCACAAGTTAACTTGTAAACTTATCTACACTATGAACTATTTTTCCCTTTTCACTGGTGCTACTACACTAAGACACCTATCAAACAAATTAAATGGATATGACCCTGGCTAATACCCTAGAGATGTACAAAACCCTAGATTTCTTGAGCACAAAACCCAAGGAACCGAAATTTGAAGAGTTCTAAAATTTCTTCTAATTTGTAACTCCGAGAAATTCAGCAAAGCCTCTGTACTTTGGTACCCACCCAATCTCATTGCGAGTTTTTGCATTGTCCATTTGTTTTCCCAGTGGTCCAGCAACACCTGAATTTCATGTGTAAGCTAATCAGAGTGACAAAAAACATATGTTTATTTTAGAATAATGCATCTTAAATATGGAGCAAAGCCAACAAACTTTGGTGTAAATGCTATTCAGCATGGTGTTACCCTTTTCGATCAAGGTTCACAATTTTTCTAATTTATTAGGAATACAAACTACCCCAAAAAAACAGTATTTGAAGTTTACCTCCACCCCCTCTTCTCAGCTGAGTTTAAGTGGTGACTTATCCTCCACATGTCACCTATCATTTGTATCTTGGCAATGGCACTTTTATATGTATGTTGACCATGTTATCTATGCTGTCCTGTATGCTCTCTAAAAAAAATGGAAAGCGCTAATGTTTTCGTGTTTTACCTTGATGTTATCATCCCAAACACTTTCAGCTATAAAATACACTCAAAAACTGAAAAAATGTGTCCTTTATAGTAAAATTTCAAGCCTGCTTACAGACAACGTTGGGCTAAATATTGCTTCATATATCAATAAACATTTAGTTTGCTTAGACTTGTGATAAATAAGGACTAAAATTCTTTCATATTCAAAGGGTTATTGAAATCCATAGAAACAAAACGGAACTAGAATCACATCAGAGTAAATGGATAAATATATAGTAGCAAACAGTTTGAAGAACAACACAAGTCGGTGATGATGGCAACATGTGAATTCCAAAGGTTGGTAGACATGTTTCATCAAATATTTGGACACCGAAAGTGTTAATGGAATATCACATTCAAATATTTGGGCTACATGGAGGATCAATATGGTGTCTTAAATATGAAGAGGATGTGGCTGAACTGCGGAATATATGACAAGTATGATATCAACGAAGGGTCGAATTATTAATCATTCAGTATTTTGGATTTAACATAGATTGCAACGATATTTTAGCTCTAATATGCATCCCGGATTTTAGTGGATGTAAGTTGCGATGGATTACCACATAGGAAAGTCTACGGCCACTGAAAGTGAGGCAAATGTCAGTCATTTATGGTTGCATAGTTTTGAAATCTTGAGAAGTGTATTGCTCAGCCAATTTGCAGGGAGATTGCACTAACATATTATATAAGTCATCAATGGCCATAAAGGAAATCACAGAGATAAGCCATTACTGCTGCTTCATGTTGAGGCTCTTCAAGAAGCTCACTATTTTTCATTTCTTTCTTTCTCGTCCAGGAAATATGAATACGCAAGGGCTGCATCTGAACCTATGATACGACATAATTGTGTGGGAAGATTAAATAAGCATAATTTAATAGCGAAGCATATTGTTGCAAGGAAATGAGTATATGGACTGTTGGTAGAAGGGTGACAAAGATGACTGGCTAACCAAAAGCACAATTCTTTTGGTTTAAAAATGTTCAAACAACCATAGCTAACAGTTAGGAGAGGAATGAGGGAGTTCAACATAATGCCATTTATCAAATTCCTAAGATTTGCTACCAAAAAAAAGGAAATTTTTTATGAAAAGCTAATCAGAAATGCCTTAAAACACTGTTAATGAAATCTGTAGAAAAATATGATTAGCTATGGCAGGCTACGAGACAGGTAACCACAATTTGAATTAGAAAAGTAATTGTTTTGGTCCTTTGGATAAAGCAGCTAAGGAATTTGTAAAAGCAACCATAAAAAGAGCTTAGAAGACTAGAAGCAAATACCTAGGGCGATTATTATTTATGAAGGCCTTTGTGGTAACCTCAAAAACATGATTCCAATAACTTGATATGTAAATGTTGCACAGCTTAACAACATTCTTTACAATGCAAATTATCTCAAACAAAATTCATGCACGCAAATACATGTTGCAGAAAACCTTCTGTGTGAACTAAATCATCTACAAAACATTGATATAAACACAAAACAGAAAAATGACATTCATTCACATGATAGATACAAGATTTTAGGGAAATCCTGGAGGGAAATGCAATTTGGTGCAAAAAACTGTGATCATTGTTTATTCCTCCTAGAACCAGTAGAGATTCATAGCTTCATTAACCATGAAAGATTCAACACTGATTCCTTTCTTTCAAAATACTACAGTGATGTACTCTGTCTCACACCAATCCAATCACAAACTTCCCCTTTGCAATTCATTATTCAGAACAGACCAACCAACCTCTTCACAAGCAGTTTTTTCTCCTTCCCATATGTAGCTTTCTCTGGTTCTTTGAAAGATACTACAGGAGAAGTCACTTATGCACTCCCTAGGTCATTGGAGATAGAAATAGATAGCATTTATGCACTCAAGTTCATTCCATTGAGTGCTCTCCTGATGGTTGAGTCCTTTAGGTCGAGGGAAATGTATATCTATAGCATTTATGCACTGAACCTAAATCTATTGGATTTTCTCCCATTGGCCAAGTCCTCAACCAAAGGCTTGCATGAATGGCCTTCAGGTTGAGGGAGAGGTTCAGAAGCCAACACTGCATGACAAAAGCAACTAAAAAGTGATGGTCACGCCTACATATCCCCAATCGCCATCATGCATTTGGAATGAAGTGAGTACACTAAGCACAAACAAACTAATGGGGCCCCATGTGTAGTGAATAGGAAACCTTTACCCCCTCGACCCTCTCTCTTGCAGTCAAGTACTCTCATCGAACTACACGTAACTAACATTGAACTCCCATCAAGTCAAGTGCATAAAAGGTATTGTAGTTTGATGAGTGCTCTCTCAATGGTCAGCTGTCAATCAATCAAGTTTTAGTCAGCTGAATGCGCTGTCAATGTCAAATCCCTCAACCAATCTCATACTGCCCCCCAAAACAATGATTTTGCTGCAAAAGTTCCGAAACAGCCTAAAACTCACCCAAAATGAATTGAATATATTTGGAAACATTTACGACTTAGTTTCCAAGAAGAAAGACATTTAAGGACAAGTTTTTGGGCATTCAAACATAATTGTGGCACATTTTCATTTATTGAACATCAAATTTAAGGTTAGAAAAGACCTCCCACCCAACTGCTCCTTAGCACCCCCTTCCCTAGGATTTTCTTACTACATAGTCAAAGGGAAGCTGATGCAAGAGCACCCGAGTTCACAAGCGATCCCACATCACCCAGAAATAATTAGGTTTAGAATTAGTAAGTGGTCACAGACTCACAGCCTTTGTTGCTTGCGATATCTTGTGAGTCTTACAAAGTAGTATGCAGCAGCTAAATACAACAAAATCCTGTGATTTCACCTCATCTGCAACATCACATTCAGCTGAGGGATTCTACTGAGCCGCATGATGCTCCACTTGTCTGCAAACCTTTGTGATACGTCTATAACTGTGAAGCTCTGCATACTTATGTGCAACTAACATCCTAAGAGCTACGCGTCTGCGAGATCTTGCTATGTTTGGTAGAATCTTGTGCAACGGCATAAGAATCATTCCGCACAGCTAAGAAGTGTTTGAAGGCGTGCAATGCATCAATTTGAAGGTCGGATGATAATGCCCCTAACTGCCTGAGCATAACTGAGAAGTACGTGAAGATTCAAGAAGGGGAGCTGCCACATCTCAACTGAGGCATTTCTCTACAAAACCACTTCCTTAGTTGGCATACTGTTAGCTAGAGGGAGCTGGAAGCTCACGAGAAGGAAGAGACCAGGTGAAGCTAATCTCGAGAGAATATGGAACTAGCTCTTAGCAAGAAGTCTCTAGTTGTTCTCCCTGGGGGATTTTGAATAGCTTGCAAGCCGAGACTTGCTAGGAGCGTGCACAGAGTTCCAGATAAGTCTATAGGAGTGAGTCACGTCCCATTAAGGATTAAGTTTATAATCTTTGCGTAGTTGAATCTTTATGGGGGGGGTAGGGTGTCTGCAAGTATTGTAATTTGTTTCGAAATCAATAAAGAGAAGTTTTGTGGTGTTCCATTTCTGTGTAAGATCCGTTGCACATGCGTTAGTCAAGGCTGCTCAGTTTAAGGCTATTGTTAGCTCAACTCCCTAACCATGACCGCATCATTTTATATCCTGCAAGTGTAATAAGAACCCTATTTCCACATTTTCGACTGTGGGTAGAAGACAGTGAAGGCACTTTCCAATAAAGGAGTGTTGGGTAGAATGCATTCTTGATGTCGTTAAGAAGAATAGAGATGGCACACAGATTGTTGTTGGAAGAGTGGGGACAGCACTGAGAGCTGCAGACTTAATAATGTTGTTAAGGGGAATCCAAGCCTGGTTGGAAGCCGTGAAGACTTTGCGATAGCAAGGAGTTGTTGCAGATATTAGCAAAGAGGAATCGGAAGAAGCAGCACCTAAGCATCAGGGCTATCACCAAGATGGAGCTTGTACACCCCCAGTTATTCTTCGAGTTTTGTCTTGAGAAACTCATTGGATAGATCACTTTGTTAGAGAAATACTTTCAGTATGAGCTGCCAGGTACAAACCTTTCACAGAATAATAATCACTATATTGATTAACCAGCGTATTTGGCTATTATATAGCCATTACAATAGAAAACAACTTCCTACTAATAAGGAAGAAATAATAACAACTAACCCATTAATAGATTTACGGGTATAACCAAACTCTAGGAATAATATACATGGGTTGTTATTACTAACAATATATCCATACATAATGTGAGATACAACAAACAATATTTACCATATACAATATATTCAATATGTGAGCCACTAATAGATATTCCCTAACATTCCCCCCCCCCCTTAGTGCGAACATGGGAGAAAAACAATCACACTTCTTCTACAGCTTGCCACCCGTGCGTGCTCATGATCTTGGCTCTTCGATGGTTTTGCAAAGGCTGACCAACAACCTTGGTATGAACCCCTATTCATCCGAAATGAACCCCTGTTCACTGTATGAACCCCTGTTCGACAAAAATGGACCCTTGTCCACCAAAAAAGAACCCCTGTTCCAGGTATGAGCCCCTACTCATCCTCTTCAAGAAACATGATGTTTTTTCCTCTGTGCTTTCATCTTTCCACAATATCTTCACATCAGGGAATTACATAGGAAAAATTGCTCACTTCATTAAAGCTGAATGGAAATGGAACATACTGTTCCCCCCCAAACTGAATACTTATTGAAAATGGAACATGTACTCTGCAACTGAAAAAAACAATTGAAACAAAATGTCACAACCTCATTTTGCGGCCCCATCACTTGTGGCTGGCGAGAGGACATTGTTTGTCCTCCATCCTCCTATGCCTCCATCCTCCAGTGCATGCCCTGCTTACTCAGCTAATGAAGATCATGATGCTCAATAATTTCCACATTGGATTTATTGGTATCGTTTCCCCTCCCGCAATGCGAAACAATATGTATTATATACCTTAAACAAATGTCGGATTCCACCGAAAATACATTCGTAACGCAATTTTATTTTAACTGTATATGACACAAATAATTTTGGACTCAACTTGACTTGACTCACAATTACTCTTTACTTTGACAATAATGATAAAAATAATGACAAAACGACTTTGATATTTGACACAAAAAAATAAACTTGAAATATTTTAACACTAACTTGATAATTACGAGACAATACTCTTCAAATAATGACTCGCCTACTTTAATAAAATCCGATTAAAAATTGGATTGTATAAGTGGCACTATTTATAAGAATAATACACCAACTTTTTTACGATAAATGTAGGCCGACTCAAATAACATTTTAGTTTTGAGACACAACTAAACTTTATATCAAACTCTTTAGATACATAGAAAACTAATGAAAAGCTATAGGTTACAAACTTTGACATATATTGACATACAAGACTCTTTAAGACTATGACTTAATAGATACACAAATTAAAACAAACAATAGATAGAATATCGAGCTAACTCACAACCTTTTTCTGATAATCAGTGCATGAAAAGACTGCATGTGTGAAGATTTGAATGTGACATCTCAATTTGATTAGGCCACAAGGTGCAAGCGAAGACTCTGATCTTGTATAATCGATACAGTCGAGATACACGAACCAGATGCGTGATAAAAGACATTTGCAAAAAGCTGTAGGATCCGTGTGCTTGGAGGGAACAAACAGCAAGCAGAGAGGGCACGTTGAAGAAGCTTTTGTTGTAATGATTATTAGTGTTGGGAGCGCTGATTTTAGAGGTGCTCCACGAAATCCGTGTACAAGAGAGATTTGGATCAGAAACCGTCAGGATGAAATGCACTATGGGAGTTGATTGATTAACTTGGAAAGTGGTCGATTTATACAAGCCATTGCTAATACTGCATGTTGCATTTTAAGTTTTTGTTGAACCAAGTCTATTCATCAACATTTGATGTTGCATTTGGAGGTCAATCCATTGATGAATTGATCTAAGCAATATACATTCCTAAACTGATCTCTTGTTTCAGATCACAAATGGACATTGAAGAAGTTTCGAGTGATCTATGAAAGAAACATGCAGTCAAACTACAATAATAACGTGGACATCAGAAAACATTCCAAATCATTGATGGATGCTCAAACTTCAAACCACCGTTGATAGTAATAGAAAACTACTCCCATATTTGACAAGCCTGAGAGATCTATGTCAATTCCATCAGGAGTGCATTTTATAACAGGCATTCCCACAAATCATGCTCAGAAGATGTACAAAGAAACTGTTGCGTATAAAAATATCCTACAAACTATAAAAGTGCTTGCTTCTATTCCACTAATGGATTTTCAATTTTTCAATGGAAAATGAATGTCATGCATTAAGAGGGAAAAGCACAATACTCTCACTGCCCATTCTGCATCGCTTGATTACCAAATTTAACATATTGGATCAGAACTTCGCTCTGATATCAAATGCCAGGTAGAACAAAACTAACAGAATATAAACTATATTTAGGATGCATATCAGCGAACAATTTTACAGAGGCTATTATATAGCCATTACAATATAAAATAGCTTCCTAATAAATAGGAAGAAATAATAACAATTAACCCATTAATAGATCTACGGGTATAACCAAACTCAACAAATAATTTACGTGGGTTGTTATTACTAACAACCATCCACACATAATGTGAGATACAACAAACAATATAAACATTACAATAATTCATGTGAGCAATATATAGGTTCCCTAACATGAGCAAATGGAAGACCCCAAGAGAGTGAGTCTTGTTGATACCAAGTTGAAGGGACATGCATCCTTGTAGTGGGATCATGTGCAAGCAGAACGAGTTAGAAGGGGCAAAGACAAAATCAATTCTTGGGACACAATGGTAGCAAATTTAAAAAGTGCATACCTTCTGATTCTCAATTAAGTTTATATAAGAAATTGTCAAACTCGAGACAAAAAAGGACGAGTGTAAAGGATAACAATAAAGAGTTCTATAGGTTCACCATAGGAGTTGGTCATGTGAAAGAGGATGAAAAAAGTATCTCAAGGTACATCAAAGGTTGCAAGTTTTTATACAAGATGAGTTGGGATGATAACCACTAGGATCAAACAATGATCTATAGCCCCACTCTCTATATCAACCATATAGAGTCGGCCCACCCCTATCAAATCTGAACTCTGGGGAGGCTTGATTTGATAGTCGACTCACCCAACAACCCCCACCTACCTAACCGAAACCCCATTTGTATTATATACACCCCTTACCAATATACTTTGAAAGATAACGAAAAAAGGCAACAAAACAACACCAAAGGAAAGGAAACCTTTGTGAGAGGATGAGGACAAACCCATAGTGATAGAGGGAAACATCCACACAAAGGAGAAGCAAGTAATCAGAATAGTGCACCAAGAGGAAGATGATATTTTGGGGGAGGAAGAGGTAGAGGACTCATGGGTACGTGTTTTAGATGTGGACACAGGGCATAGAGCATTTGAATGCCCGCAAGCACTGGAAGACAACAAAAGAAGAAATGAGGCTAGCAATCATATTGCACAAGTTGATGAGGAGAGTGTTGCATCACCAAATTGCACAGAGGAACCAAAGAGTGGAGAATCTCTCATGATAAATAGTGTTGTTGAAGTCTATGAAAGAGAAGAATGAGCCGATGCAGAGAAAGAATCTATTCAAGACCCCGTGCAAATCTGAAGGCAAGTGTTGCAAGGTTATGATTAATAGTAGTAGCACAAACAATCTTGTGTCAAATGAAATGGGAGATAAGTTGGTGTTGAAGAGAATCGCACTCCCGAACCCATATAAGGTGTTATGGTTGCCAAAGGGACATTAGATTCTGGTGAACAAACAATGTTTAGTGAGTTCCTTGATTGGTGCATACAAGGATGAAGTTTTGGCAATATCATGTTGATGGACACCTACCGTGTGTTGTTAAGAAGGCTTTGGCAGTTTGATAGAAAGGCTTTCCACAATGGTAGAGCAAACACCTACACCCTTGTGTAGGATGGTAGGGAATACACAGTCCATTTAAGGGAAAAGGAGTGGACAACAGTCCAACAATTATGTTGATTTCAAGAAATCAAATCTTGAAGGTAGCAAAGGAGAAGGCACATTGTGTGTTCATTCCCAAACAATTGCAAAGTTGGGATTGCAACGGAAAAAGAAAATTATTTGTGAAATGTCCCACTTCCTAAATTAATCAGTCGAAGACCTTTAGCCCAATTCTATTTCCCAACGGCTAAAGGGTGGTAGAAAGGGAAACTTATCATAATGAATTAATTATAAAAGTGCAATGTAAAATCTTAATATAAATTTTTTATATTAATTTATTAATGATAAAGTCAAATTAAAAAAAGAAAAGAAAAAGATAAAGTGATAAAGTAAAAATTAAGAAAAAAGGGAAAGTCACTTTATATTTATTATATCCCCCCCTAGGAGAAAATGCGACCCATGTTGGAGAGGGGACAAGACCAAAAAAGAATTAAATGCAAGCAATGGAAGATGATTGGTGGTTGTGGGTGGCTACTAAGCCAAATTTCATTATAAAAGCAAGTCGACTTACTTGTGAGAGGCATCACTTTCATTTTATACAATTCTGATTTTTGTCTGAGCTTGAGGGCTTTACAAAATAATTTCTAAGGACGAAAACCCTTAGAGATAATCTCTTGAGGACGAAATCCCTCTAAGAGATCTAGTAAGAGGAACAAAAACTCTCCTTCTAGTTAAGAGGAATCTCTATACAAGGGTTTCCATTGCGGATCAAGGATTTAATCTATGTTTTCCAGTAGTTTTCCAGCAGTATTGAGGTCTGAAGTTTGCAGATTTGGACAAGGGTTTGAAGGAGGAAATTTTTTCCTGCATCTCTTCTTTGTTTCTAGCTTGTTCTAAGATGGTGCGACTTGCATAGAGGAAGTCGCACTGTTTGGAGGTATTTTGACCTGCTAAAAATCAGATCTGGGTTGCTGTTCTAGTTGCAGATTTTTAGTCATCCAACTCATCGTTTTTGGAGGGGATTTTGGCTCAAAAATACCATATTTACAGTCATGTCTGAAGGCAAGTATTTGCAAATTTTTAATAAATTATTTCAGCCTCCTATTGGGTCCCAAATCTGGTATTGTCTTTGTGTTTTGGCTTGATAAATTCAGCTGATCAGTTTATGGTAAAAACATAGTGATTTATCTTTTGTTTTGGATAAGACTCATACTCTAGCCAAGTCGCCATTTATGTATAAAAATCAGATCTGCATTATAAATATTTGATATATCTTCTACAATCTGTATTTGGGTGTGGGATCTGCCTCAAATCCGTTTGGGGTTGAAAAGTGTCCAATTGGGAAAGGCACATTATGTGTTCATTCCCAAACAATTGCAAAGTTGGGATCACAACGGAAAAAGAAAATGATTTGTTTGAAGAGGTGAAGGATTTGTTGAACATGTATGAGGATGTCATTTCAAATGATATACCTGATAGATACAAGGCAGTGTATAGAATGATGCTCCTAGAGAATGAGGAAGTAACGAAACAAGTGCATGAGTTGTTGGAGAAAGGGCTGATCAAGGAAAGCTCGAGTGCCTGCATCGTACCAATCCAAGTTCACAAGCAATCTTGCATCATCCAAAAACAATTAGGTTTAGAAGTAATAAGTGGTCACAACTTTTGTTGCTTGCAATACAAGTCTTGTGAAGTGTGCAATGGCTAAATACTGTGAAATCTTTTGGTTTCACCTCCTCTACAACATCGCACAAAGTTACTAGTGTCCGAGGGGAGCTACTAAGTCGCACGACGCTTCACTTGTCTGTGAACCTCTATGATACATTTGTACCTATGAAGCCCTGCATATTTATGCACAACTGACATTCTCAAAGCTATGCACATACCAAATCCTGCAAAGTTTATTAGAATCCTACACAATGGCATAATAATCACTTTGCACAACTAATAAGCGTTCGAAGGCATGCAACTCATCAATTTGTTGGTCGGATGATAACACCCTTGACTGCCTAAGTGTAACAAAGGAGTATGTGAAGATTCCCAAAGGGAAGCTGCCACGTCTCAACTGAGATGTTACTCTACAAAAAACACTTCCTGAGTGGGCATACTAATAAAAGGGGAGTGATCTCCCTTCGAAAGGGTGTTAGGTAGAGGAAGTTGGAATTTCACGAGAAGAGATTAGCCAAAGTTAAGCTCGAGAGAATTGTGAGTTATCCTACAACAGGAAGTTTGTAATTGTTCTCCTTGAGGATGTTGAGTGGCTCGCAAGCAGAGACTTGCTAGAAGTGTGTCAGAGTTGCAGAGCGTCACATCCCATTGAGGACTAGTTTGTAATCTATGGATAATTGAGTCTATAATAGGGATAGATGTGTCTGCAAGTGTTGTAATCTGGTTTAAAATCAATAAAGAAAAGTAACATGGTGTTTCCTTTCTATGTAACATTGATGGAGGAGCATCATCAAGAGCACATCAAAGTTGAAGAATATCTCCTTTCACAAGTTGTAGAGGTCAAGATAGGTCTAAAAAAGCATGATGGAGTCATAGGAGGAAGCATTAGATGGTTAAGTTGTTCTAGGTTTCAAAATGTCCTTTTCCCTCCAATTTGTAATTCAAACTTAAAAGCATGAAGAAGACCCAAATGGGCTTGTAAAGGCATTGAAAGGATGTTTTCAAGTGTGTAAGGGGGTGAGTTAGGTCCTAGAATGTTGTAATGAGTCTTCAAGAGTGGTGTGAAGTCACGGAATGTTTAAAAAAAGTTGTAAAATGCCTCCTTTGTGTGTTAAGAGGCATATGAAGAGTCACCAAAGTTAGTTAGGTTTTAAAACATGAAGGGGAATGAGCTTAAAAGAGGAAAGATTTGAATGATTTGGAGTTAGTTGTCCTCTAAGAGGAGGTAAGGAGGAAGAGAAAGGATTTCCTCGAGGACTGAGGACTGAGAAGAAGAGGAGACATGCAATTTTTGTAAGAATAACAGTTTATATAGACAGAAACTCTGTTTTGTGTGAAATTTTGGCTTTGTGCTACATGTCTGTGTTTGATGATTAAAGGACTTGTAGAAATCTCCTTATTTGTATTAGGAGAATCTCTTGATGCCATCTTCAAGGGGGTATTAAAGACTTGAAGCTGTGATTACTCTGTTTCTAGCATGAAGTTGATGCATAAGCTTGGTGTAGTTGAAATACTGCGTCATTGCAAGAAATTCTTGTTATCTTTGAACCTAGAGTCTTGAAGTGGAGTTCTTTTGTGGTTGATCACGTGATGTATAGCCTGAAGATGTGCTATTGCATAATGGAGAAGGTTGGAATCCCTGTTTCATCTCATCACCTGTGTGAAAGTGCTCAATAAGACAAACTGTGACTGTGAGTATTGATTGCTTTGTTGAAAGTTGAATGTGTGCTCTAAAGCTTTCAAGGTGAGTGAATGACAAGTTCAAGAGTGTGTCCATTTTGTTGAAAAGGACTAACAAACTAATATATGCATGTTATAGTAGTTCCAACACAAAGTTTTCATTGCACGTGTGAAATTGGGTACCTACAGGCAGGGTAGAGGAGAAATAAGTGTTTCCAGTATTTCTTGATTGCATGAGCCTCACTGGTAATCCCAACACAGGAGATAAGTCAAAACAGACCTTGTGGCCAAAAAATCAAGCCTTAAAAATAAGATTACTTCATTTTATAAGAAAAAGACACTTCTTGGGCTTGCACAGTGATGCACAACTAGGGTTTTAAAGGAAATTTCCTTGGAACCCTTTGAACTTGGAGTTTTGCTTTAAATTTTGGAAGATATCATGATAACAGTCCTTTGAAGAGAATTATGAAGGAAATTTAGAAAAACTGTGGTTAGAATTGGATCTATTCATGACAGTCCATGGGGAGGCATGCATGCACAGTATAAGACCTAATTGATGAGGCCATTTAACAAAGGAAGTAGGAGTTAGATGTGAAATTCAATCATGAAACTTTTCACAGAGGAAAAAAACATGGAAATGGGTGCTAGGATATGATATCAAATTGTTTTGAAACTCTTGCATAAATAGTTATGAAGGAAAATAGACTTAGGGAGGGCTAGAAGAGACTTAGTGAGATTGGGAGGAGAAAGAGTGATTGTGAAAGGAGAAAGGAGAGTTAGGTTATGAAACTTGGGGCACACCATAAGGTCCATAAAGGGTCTTTCAAGGAGTTAATAGCTTGTGATGGGTAGTCCTAGATCCCTCTAGTCATGAACCATGCAAACTACTAGCTCTTGAGAACAAAAGAAGCAGATTTGACAAGATAGGTGGAAACTTGAAGTATGCGTCCTTTTTTAATCAATTTAATGAATGATCCAAGTTTGTTTGAAGTGTGTGAACCGGGTACAAGGTTGACAGAGGTCAGAGAAGGCTAAAAAGCAAAATTTGCTTGTTTGGAAAAGAAGAGCTAATGAGGAAGGTGAAAGGACAAAATGGGGAAAGTGGAGGTATTTGAATCTAGAATGGAATATGCTCATATGGCAGGTTGATTTGTCATTGTATGAAGTTTTGAAACAGGGTACATGCATTGGGAAGTGCCATAAAAGACTAAAGAGTAAAATTACTTGTTTTTGGGTTAAGAACTAACGAAGAGCAATCCAAGCCCAAGGTAAGTGTAAAGGGAGTTTTTATGAAAAGAGACTAATATGACAGTTGATTTGACATTGTTCAAGGTACATGGAATGAATGAAACTGGGGATAGTGATTAATTAAGGCCTTAAAGTAAATTTGGGCAAAAAGCGCAATAATAAGCCATTTTGGGCTTCTTGAGAAGATCCTCCTTTGCAGAGCTTTGTGTAAGGTTGTTGTTGTTTCCTCCTAACTTCTTGAGTGCATGATGAAAAGTATATTGCTTTGCATCAAACAACCATTGTGCGTGAGTGATTCTAGGTTGCACGATTTAAGGTTGTTATTGACTCAACTCCCTAAGCGTGACTAGAAGCCCGCATAGCAGATGATTGTTACATAGCACAAAACTTGTGCCACTACCTTTGCAAGTAGACAACGCTATCCAATGGCGTCTTGGTAAGAATCTTGCATGGAAGCAGCAATGGAGAAGGGTCTCTCTCTCCTTTCCTCCCCCCCCCCCCCCCCCTTCCCCCACCCTGCCTCTCTCTCTCTCTCTGGGTTTCCAAACTGAGAAATAGTAGCAACTTATCTTTATTTTTCTATAGGATTTATTTCAGGTATTTGAAGTGGACCTATTGGATTTAAGAAGGCACTAAAAGCACTCAAAATGGATTTCAATTAATCTGGGAGAAGCAAGGAAGAATCAACACGTGCCATTAGATATTTAAGGCATGCCTCCCCTGAAACAAGGACATGTGAAGCCCCTCCAAAGTCTTTGTTATGTAGACGCATCTCAAAAGAACAGGAGATGTCATCCCCTGAAGCACCCTTTTTGGAGATGTTAAAGTTAGTGTTCAATTGGATGCAAAAGAAGGAAGAAAGGTCACGCAAAGGACTTGAGTGAGAAAAAAGGAGAGTGATTCTTGTGATTTTTCTACTCTCTCTGTATGACTGTCTTTGGCCATAAGAAGAATTGAGAAGGTGTGTGATTGCCACTTCCAATTGGATTTTCCCCACCTTGGGGTTTTCTAGGTCAAAAGTCATGTTTATTGTTGTGTTGTTCATGCTTCTTACATTCCAATTTTCAGTTATTTATGTTATGTCTCATGTTTCCAACAACACAGCAGTTTGTGGCTCTATAAATTCTTAAAGCATCTGTACTTGGGAGTTTACATATCATTTTGGTTTCACGTCAGTGTTAATCTCAGGTATAGTAGAAAGTTTGTGATTGATTTGTATGATAGTGACAAAATTGAAAGAATACAAGTTACCACCTTGCAATCCCAAGATTTCTACAAGACAGTAGAGCTGAAATAAATGGCAAAAGAAGGTGAAGATAATTTTTCCCAAAGAGACTTTCTGCCTTAAATCCATGCATGGAATGTATGTTAAGTCCCAAGATACTATCACCAACAAGTGCTCACAGCTAGGAATGTGCTCTAATTTAGTGGGAATTTTATCTAGTCTCTTTTGAAAAGAGCAAGTACGTTTTAACTAGGTAGGTCGACTTCAAGGAATTATCATGTAGGAAACTTCATCCTCTTGAGCAGCATTTTAGGAAGGAAGTGGTCAAAGTGTACAGGACAATGGAGACCACTTGACCAAGTACATGGGAGGTCTCCATACACGCCTAAGAAGATGTCATCTCTAGTAAGCCAAAGGACCTTGATGAGGCACGTGTGCAGGCATGCTAGATTGAGGAAGAGAAAAGGAAGATAAAAGGCGGGGAGAGGGAGAACTCTCAAAGCAAAATCAATTCACAAATCAGTCTAAGAAAGGGCAAAAATCAGTCCTACAAAGTCTACAAAAAGGGCAAGTGGAAAGGTGAGATAATGTCACCGTTTAACATGTTTGTAAGGATCCAAAAAACTATCATAGACATTGTATTATAGATGCACATACTGATGTAAGGTGTTGGGAGTTGCATCAAAATGGCATCCCAAGTATCACTCCAAGGAGGCCTCCAAGAATTCCATGGTATCTTTAAAAGCACAATCAGATGTGAAGATAAGAGGACAATTCTGATGATGATGAGAAATTAGGTTGCATTATACTAATGCGGCTAGCAAGGAACATGAAAGAGAAGAAATGAACAAGTTATTCCAAATCAAGAGAGTAATGAATTGACGAAAAACTTCAAGAGTTGTTGGCACAAGGGGTCGTAAGCCCATGTATTTTACCGTGCGGGTCGCACATTGTGATGGAACAAGAGGATGGCTTTTAGAGAATGTGCATATATTATAGAGACTTCAACAAGATAACCAAAAAGAATAGACATCCACTTCCATGGATTGATAACATGTTGGATCAACTTCAGCATGCCAAATATTTTACAATGCTAGATCACAAATTTTGGTACCAATAAGTTTGAATGAAGGAGTAGGATGTATGGAACGCAACTTTCAAGACAACAGGGTTTGCATAAATGGTTGGTACTTCCATTTGGTTTATGTAATGCACCTACTACATTTATGAGATTGATGGATGATGTATTGAGGCTTTTCATAGATACATGTGTCACAGTGTATCTTAGATGATATTTTTGGTTTTCAGTGTTATTTAGGAAGAACATTCTTAACTCCATTTGAAACAAGTCTTGCAACTATTCAAAGAAAAGCAACTTTTATGCAATATGAACAAATGTGAGTTTGCAAACAATCACTAATCTATTTGGGGCATGTGCGATTGGAGGAGAGATGAGATTGGATCCCAGCAAAGGTTGAAGCTATCACTAATTGGCCCACGATTAGGAGGGCACAAACACCAGAAGTTTTGTGGGAGCAACTACACCAAATGACGAACTTTCTTCACGCTTTTTCAAGCATTGCAACACCTCTACATATTGTTGCAGCAAGTGGTACGAGTTACCATTGAGGTAAGGAACATGATAGTGCTGATTCTTTGAAATATAAAATCAGCCATGCACTAGTGCTTGCTCTTCCTAATTTGCAGCAGCCATTCTAAGTTGAAACAGATGCAAGTGAATATGCTATGGGGGATACAAAGAGGTCCCAATTTCAAGGATTTACTGAGCAATAAGACATAGTTGTTATCGTTCAAAGAGATTTCTTCACAAGTAAGAAAGTATCTTGAATATGATAAGGAAATGTATGCACTAGTCAAATTAAGAAAGGAAAAACATTATTTTTTGGGCAAGGAAACTATTGTGCATATTCACCGCAAACCTCTTCAATATTTGCAAGAAGACAGTAAATTGCAGCAAGCAAGACACTACAAGTGGATGAGATTTCTTCATCAATTTCATGTTTCATTATCAAGTACAAGAAGGGAAGCACAAAGGTTGTCACAGATAAGTTATCTCGACTGCCAATCACAAAGAAAATTTCAGCTTTGGCAACAATTTCACAACTTCTGCCTTTCACAAAAAAAGCTTACAAGGAAGCATATGCACAAGATGTAAATTTTGGCGGAGGCATTCCAGCAATTGCAGCTCACAATGGATGCTCTCTTAAAGATGGGCTACTCTACAAGCAGGATAAACTATATGTGCCAAATGGAGAAGCACTTCTATTGACACATACTTTCCAAAGTTTCAGGCTACTTCGATGCTTGTCAAGAACATGGCTCATTTGCAAAGGTATGTGTATTGGCCAAATATGCAAGAAGTAGTATCAAGATTCATTAGAGAATGTAAAATTCTGTTTTACAAGCAAGCCTAAGGTTAAGGAAAGAAGAATTGTACATGTCATCTATTTGTGCCTACTAGACCATGAGAAAGCATCTTCTATAGATTTTTTTTGAAGATCTACCAATGTCTAAGTGCGGCCATTACTATATATATGTTGTCACAGATAGATTCAGCAAAATATGTGTTATGATAACATGTAAGAAGATAGCAAAGGGGCATGAAGCGGGCTGAATTACTCTTTTTTAATGTTTGGGGGCATTTTGTGTTGCCTAAGTCTATTGTTTTAGATAGAGATTATAGATTTTTGGATAAGTTTTGGACTATATTGTGGAAAAGATTGGATTCTGAACTACAAAAGAGTAGCATTTTCCATCCTCAAACCAATGGACAAACAAAATTTGAAAATAGGACTTCGTTACATCTAATAAGAGGTTACAACGAGTATACAAGGACTTGGGATAAGTCTTTGGCATATATCCAACACTCATACAAGTCAGGGCAGTACATGCATCCACTAGCAAGTCACCTTTTGAAGAATGTTTGAGTTACATGCCTATTAACCCACTTGATGTTGCAATGTGACAGCAAAGAGAATTAGAAGAACAAGATTCAAAGGCAACAAGAGCAGGAAAGTTCATTGAGAGAATTGAACAAATATATCTCAAAGTGAAAGAACAATTAGACAAGTCTCAAGCCAAGTACGAGGCTAGACATGATCAACACCAAAAGGAGCATATGCTCAAGGCAGGAGATAAGGTATGGTTGTACCTGAGTAAGGAGACGTATTGACCCCTCAATTTTGATAAGTAGAAAAGCGAAAAGAGGTCAAGGGGCATGGGAGAACATAGTAAGAAGTGGCACGCGCAGAATCCGGCAGGGCCTGACATTGTCAGCAAAAATCACAGCCAACAGTGTCACCGAAAATTGCGGAGAGAATCACGGAACTGCCAGAGCAGAGCTTGGCCAATGAAGCTGTAATGAATGTCATTGGGCATTAATGGCAGATAGATGCAAGCTTTGCTAGGTTTTGGGCAGGAACGAGGCTAATTTGAATAGGGATTGTAGTCTATACAAGGCAGCCTTGACTCCATGATAATGTATGAACTGTTATGCTGTTTGGATGAGAAGCAAGTATATTTGTAACAAACTCTGCAACTAATTATGATTTGATCTTGAATGACCTTGATAAATCTTGTGTTGTTGCTTATAATGAAACTTACTTTCAGTTATGCATGTTAATTGTCGATGTATGCTGCAATTAGGTAATGCTCAGTAAAACTATTAGCCTAGCTAAATGGATAGCAAATGCATTGCTTAGGATATGTTTATGCCTGTACAAACCTCGAACCTAACCAATGCGTGCTCGGCCCTTTGAGCACCTCAGGTGGGAACTTGGGAGAAATACCCAAGTGATACACCGAAGCGCGGAACTATAGGCACCCGAGGCTTGCGGTTGGGGTTTGAGTTCCTTGGACAGGACTGAGGGCAGAAATACCCCAAAAAGAGGCTTCAAGGACAAGCTAGGAAATTCAAACCTTTAAAGTATGGGCAATTCGCCTTCTTAGAGCAAATTGGAGAGAATGCTTTCAGGCTTGATCTTCCCCCATTCATTAGAAAAACTCACTAGTGAATTGTGGGAATTTGCACTTATATGAGCCATCTATGTTGGTTGAAGAAAGGCAGTTGCTACCCTTTATATAAGGCTTTGTTTTGGATGCACAAGGAGAGTTGGAGGAGGATGTTGTGTTGCAGAAGAAAGTCACAGACTAGAAGGGTATCATAGGAATCTTGACAAGTCGGCGTCAAGGGAAAGACACCGAGGTAATCAGGATGGTACCTCAAGGAAAAAGTGGGAGAGGTTCCCACATCTCCTCCCAACTAAATCTTTTGGGGAGACAAAATCCTTCTAGAAGGGAGGTATGATCCATAGGGATCAAGGAAATCAATCATATTCATCATCCACCCAGAACAAACCTTTTTTCAGTCTACAATAGTGCTCCAAATGGAGTATTACTTGTATGGTGGCAAAACCACCACTTCAAACAACGTTGCAATGCTGAAACCATGCGGACGATTGCATAACCACAAGTATCCACAGTGTGGCAGTTTCATAACCACCATAGCAGTTCCATTACTGCCAGCCTAGAAAGTGATAGTTTCCCCTGAATTGTTTGAACGGGTAAAGTGACGGTGAAGGAATGATGTTTCTTCAGTTTCTAAACATTTGAGAGTTCTTTAGTGCACGAAAGGACACTCCTGATGCAAGATAAATAACAGCAAAGGAATGAAGTTTCTTTACTTGCTAGACATCTGAAAGTCCTTTCGTGCACAAAAGGACACTCCCGAGGCAAGATAAATAAGAGGCACGAAGACAATTGAAGACATGAGTATGTGAGTAACAAAGTTGGTGTTCGGTAAGTTGTAAAATAAGGAAGAAAGGTTGCAAATAGGAATTGTGTGAGCAAACAGCAAAAGGTGACCGTTTAAATTGCTCTAGTATCTCTTTGTATAACTTATTTGGGCATAAGAAGAATTGGGAAGGCGTGTAATTGCCACTTCCAATTGGTTTTTCCCCACCTTAGTGTTGTCCAAGTGAAAAATCTTGAGTTCATTGTTGTCTTGTTCACACTTTGGTGTCCATGCTTCTTACATTCTTAGTTTCAGTTCTATATGTTACGTTTCATGTTTCCAGTGCATGACATTAATTCCAAGTCTCCAAAGCATTCTGAACTGTAATTTGAAGTAGAATTTCAAAAAGACAGCAGTTAGTAGATCTGTAAAATCTATTAAGCGATTGTACTTAGGATTTTACAGATCAGATGTCAAGTCCACATGAGAGAAGTATCCCAGGAGTTTCTCAGGTATCAAGGACAGTTCCTCTGCGAAGGTTGTCCTTGAGCTGAAGGGGTATGTCCCTCATTACACTGGAAAATTACTCAACCACCTGCTAGTAATTTTAAGACCTTACCCTTTCCTATATCCAAAGATGTTCTACGAATAAGCTGGCACGTGAGCTCGCCAAGCTACTTTCCCTGAAGTGTCTTTTTTCGGGGTCATCAGGGTGGCGTTTGAAAAGTGGCATTGCAGTTTACACATCTCAAGGATGTAGTTCCAGGAAAAACATGTCCCCATGGTTGAGGAACAAGTTCCCACATTACACTGAAAAAATCTCCAACAATATGCATTCACTGGAAACTCTTGCATTTATTGAATATCATAAAGGTCTAAAGCGGCACATTTTAAACCTTACCCTAACCCATATCCAAAGACGTCTAATAAGCTTGTGGATGAGCTCCCCAAGCCAAGCAGCGATTTCGTAGAGGGAAAGGAATATACATCAAATGGTACACCTCTTAGTTACATCTCTCGCCTAGTTTGAATATGGCATTAGGATTCACAATTAAATTCATACTAATCTTCAAATTGAAATCAAAATTTCATCTGAACAGAAATTGATCAATATACCGTTCACACTACTGCAAGTTTAAGGTGGACACCATGCACCCTGTAACTTGTGAGTACCTTAGAGGAGACGTAGCTCCCGAGTAATTAGTGAAAAAGCTCAGAGAAAGGCTTTCGACCCTTGCAGAGCCCACAAACAATGTTGCAACACCAAGAATACAGCCTCTTTCTCATGGCAATAACGTACCATCTCCTATCTCTCTGTCAATTTGACTAGCTACCGAGTCCTGAAGCTACGTGTCCATGCTTTTGATTCTATTACAGAGAAAGGTTCTAAACCTCCTCCAATGTCTGCTCCATCTGAATTTACCCATACATTTGCTGGTCCATCTGCATTCCAGCTTTCCGTAAAGTTACTCTCGGCCACAACCTTTACTCAGGACCTCAACACTATTAATGGGCAATTTGATGTATATAAAGCATAGTTATCAGGTTCGGAAATCCAGTCGAATTCGAAGGGCAAAAATATCCAGAAATCCAAAGTTCTCGAATAAATCCTGTTCGGAATATATATACTTATATTATTGTATATAGAAAAATTATCGCTAGAAATAAAAAATAAAATAATATTTTAATTAATTATTATTTATTAATATATATATATATATATATATTTTTTCATTAACTAATAAATATAAGTATATGCTTTATATATATATATATATATATATATAATTAAAAAAATTCATCAGCTAATAAATATATCTATACATTAAAGTTTAAAAATTAATAATTATTAATTAATATTCATTAACGTATATATAAAATTCATTTATTAATAGATATAACTACATGTTGAAGTTAACAATTAGTTTATTTAATATTATATTATTATTAGATATTAATATTAACATAGTAATATCGAGTTGGTGCTCCTTATTAATATTAATAAATTATATTATATAGTATATACACTAAATTAAACACATTCATTTAAACATACTCTTAGAACTTAAATTAAACTAAACTAAATCATACTCTATAATATAAATTATATTCATTTGAATTAAAAAACACCTAATCTTTTTTCTAAAACCTAATGGACCTTACCTCTCTCTGCCGCCGACCAGCCTATGAGCCTTGTTGGAGCACCTCCACCACTGACCAGCTTGAGACCACTGTCGGAGCACCTTTCCCACCGCCTAATGCCTTGGTCCAGCTCTCCCGCTACCGCTGCCAATGAAAAATGCAACTCATCCGACTTCCAACGACAGCACCAAGGTTTTAACGAAAAAATGCGACTCATCCGCTTCCAACAACAGCACCAGGGTTTTTCCGATGACAGGGTTTCGTTTTCGGGCATTTTTCAATATTTAAATGGGCTACCCAGACCGAATATATCCAGACACCCTGAAAAATCCGGCTCGGACCGGATCTGGACCAGATCTGGCTGAACCTGGTAACTATGATATAAAGTAACTGAAATGGTATATCTACTTTACCAGAAACTCATTGTCAAATATGGTGAATGAATCGGATTCCAAATTACCAAATTGGCGGCTCAAATTTCGAAAATCTTGGAAACCCATCTAAGTCTAGTAAATATGACCGATATCAGTGTTTTAGAACTGTCGTGTATGCTCAAATCTCAATCGATTTACTCCAGTCAAATACTGAGAGCAAGCGGTACTCATGCACCAGCTATGCCCTAGGCAAGTAGCCCTACATTAACCATGTTTCCTTGCATCCAGATGTCCTACAACATCATAGAGCATGGTATGGAAACGACTCATCAGCTAGATTTCCAGGAGCTTTTCCACGAACTTAGCCAAGAATTATCAGTTAATACACAGCTCATTCACCACAACTCGCAATTCATTCATACTTCAACTGTTTGCTCTGATTTTCTAATTTTGCTGACTCTCCGTGGTTGATACTCATTTACAGATGGACAGAAATTCTGTTCTATTAACCATATCCTTTCTCGCATTGGTGTTAGCAACTCAGATGTTTTTGCTGATATAGCACGATTTTGTCATGTCCATTACTTGATATCTGTTATCATTACAGTTGTATTACACTCATTGGCAGAACAGGTGTCGCTCATAGCCATAAATTTCTTTTTGTCAAAACAGATCTAGTCTATCAGTATCACTGTCATAAGTTTTGTCTGTTTTCCATGGGCTTCCCTTCCACATACAGCATAACTATCTTAATGATTTTTACCTTTTCTTTACATCTAAATGTTTGCAGATCGAAAGAAAAAGGTCTCCATTCCCGAAATATAGTTTCATGTTTCAACCATATGTTACAAAATACCAATGTACACAAATAAATACCATCGAACTATTCTCTATATTTCAAAACATCTTTAAAATCAACTATAAATTCTCCAAAATAAACACCTGTTACATTGGGTTGCGACAAAAAGAAAGAGAAGAAAATCATAAGCATGTCATTTTGCTCAATTTAAATTTCTTGCTCATAGGTAGGAATCTTACCTGTGAAGCCTTGAAATCTCTCCTTGAATTTTCCACTCCTACGTACATGCTCCATTATCTTCTCCCTATAAAAGGGCTTACTTGTGACTTGTCATTTGAAATTATTATATAGTGCATAAAATAAAGTCATATAAGTGAAACAACTATCTACAGACTGCAAATTTATTCACTATACTTATAGATTGAAATCATCTTCTTAAAAAAGGACCATATTTTACAATACAAATAATGTTCACTTGCAGTTGCTCCCATGAGATGTCAAATCATTCCATTTGTTAGCTAGAACACACATGACACCTTGACCTACTCAGCCATACAGAAAAAAAGGAGTTGGAGAAACAGTTAGGGAACTGTCGGAGAATGGGTTTATCCAACCTTCTATGACTTCATTTGGCACATCTGTCCTGGTAAAGGAAACTACATGGTTACCAGGAAACAAGTACAATTAAGGGAATGGATATGTGGAGACAGGGATAGGTGCACCAATTTTCAGAAAAATAGGAGACGGTTACTTGGAAACAGGCTATAGCAATATGTGTGTGTAAATTTTGGTGAAAAAATATTATACAGCCTAATTTAGCCTAAGAAAAACATAAATAATTTTTTAAATTAAAGAAAGAGTAATTGTATTGACATTTATTATTTGCCTTTGATGTCTCATCATATCTACAGTCAAGACTACAAAATATATTTTAAAACATGCTGAAATGAAAATCTTCCAGACGTGTACCAGTCTCTGAGACACGTATCTGGTGGTAGGAGATGAGCATTTGTGAAACACTAGGAAAATACGATAGTTTGTGCATATGTGTGGACTACAAAGCCCAGAATAAGGGGACTATAAAAGATAAGTATCTGCTTTTGACAGTTTAAAAGGTGCTACAAGATTTTCCAACACGTTTCTAATGAGTAGATACTCTCAACTTGTAAAGGAAAAGGAAAAGACATAATTACCAGGAAACAAGTACAGGTATGGGAATTTGTACGTGGAGACAAGGACAGCTTTGAGGATATACCAAAGGCTTCTATCACAATTAATCAAAGCCATTACAAATTCCTAGCAATGCCTAATGAACTCATAAATAGCCTAGCAACATTTATGAGGATGCTAAATACTCTTTCGGCCATATTTTTAGGAAGTTCTTAGTTGTACTACTGGATGATATTTTGATCATTAGTCAGTCAGAACAAGACTGCCTACAACATTTAGAAATGATGCTAATGCTGTTGCAACTATTGGATGTGTTGTAAACTTTGCATGATTTACACTCTTCACAATTTACACTCGTCTAGACTGTACATGCAGAATGCGGAATGTGTTGTATACTTTTCACAATATACACTCGCCTTGGCCCATGGTTTTGTACCCATTGTATTGCAATAGAGCTTTGACAGTTTCCTATTGGTGTGCTTACAAATACTGGCACGTGCATTAGGGTACAGCAAGAGCTATGACATACGTTATTGTATTGTAAATGGTTGCGTTGATGCAATCAAGTCCCGATGATCTATTTTGATCATCTGCGGACATTAATATCCCAATATAAGTTTTTTCTTTGTTGCCTGCAGTTTCTCATCCAGTGTACATGTGCAATTGTTTATGTCTTCTGACTTCTAGCCCTCAAGATTTTGATGAGCAACCCAGTTTTTCTGAATAAGTTTATCAGTATTTTCTCTTCAGCAGACATGCCACAGCTCTGAGAATGAGTATTTGTTTGCTATAGCTTTTTCACTCAAAATGTGATTTGAGCACTTTCATTGATGAGGATCCAAAAGAAGAAAAGTGGACCATTTTTTGAGCCATTTAACAAACAAAAACTATAGGCATCTCAGTCTAGTGATAAAACTATGTCTGAAATTCAATGTATCTATTAATGATATTGAAGCTTCCAAGTATTCTTTTAAAAGTGAGGAGCATGACGGAAAAGATCTCTCTAAGAAAATTGCACCTATTAGTGGGACTGTCTGAAGAATTCCAGGAACAGAATCATAGACACAAAGGTGCAAATGGAAAACTTCTGATTTACTTACAAATTGTCATGTGGACATAGGTGTCCACCTAAACTCTTCGAAATCCTGTTAAAAGCGATCATCATTTATACTTTTGTTAGTGTTGCAAATCTCACCTAGAGCTGCATGACTGTCGAAGAAACGAGTCACGATGCAGTGTGATATTTTACCAGTTCCAAAGGTTGACCCATGCTACAATTGCAGCATACATGCCTGATCAATTTTCTGCATTTAGAGCTGATGGAAGTATTGGATTAGGAGTTGCTGAAAAAATGCTCCGTTCAAGCAGAAACAACTCAGGTTTTGGAAAAATGACAACAAGGTAATCTATACTCGCAAAGCTTTAGAGTATCTGTGGTGAATCTAGACCGAAACCTCAGTAAGACTATGAAATGGAAGTAGTAAAAACACCAAATGCACTTCCTGCAAAATGGCCCGCCTGAACTTAAAGAGGTCAAACCAGAATATACTACCTATTGATGAATCCAATGAAACATCTGAACTAACGGATATGTCACAATGCAGGATGGTCTTTTTCAACAAACTTTTGGGCTACTCATTCAAGCCTGCATAAGGTCTTCCACAATTACATTTAAACAGTAAATTCTTTAAATTTTCTACTAGTTGACATATCCATTGTTTTTCTAAGGGATATGGATAAGAATATGGTCAACATGATGTTCCAAGATTTAGCTACATTAAATCCAGAAAAGTAAATTTGCTCCATCAATTCTATGAGATGCCCTTTGTTTGCCTTTTTAGCCACATGGATAAAAATAAAAAAGATAAAGAAAAAAATAAGATTCAAACATTAGCATAGGACATGAAGAAGGCCTACAACTTTTCCTTTCTTTTATGCCCTATGCATTTAGATATGTCCATGCTTGAATAAATAGTCACTCTTACACCTCTACGATTGTGATTTCTTCGCAATGTCAAGTCTAAATTTATATATGGGTCTTCTGGATGTCTCTAATTGGAGAAGATATTGTCCAAGTAAGAAATCCGAAATTTGATTTCCATAGATAGGGCACTCTTGACCCCCTATAGTCAGCGGTTTGGTTCCCCTATTTATCCTAACATTATCCCATGTTGGCCTATTTATCGACTAAACTTAATGGCTTCTTGCACAGGGCTTATTCTTCAACTTAGCACTTCATAAACCAATGTGCATTATACAGAAACACATCTTCAAACTTTATACAAACCATCTTGTCTCGGATCTGGCTTCTAGTTTAAGACTAGGACAGGTTGCCATGGTCTCAGGATAGGTTTAGCTGACAATATATCTCCCCTGGCCATTGAACCTTTCCCTTGATACTTGTAACGGTCATCTTTTTACACAAATGCGCAAGTTACCCTTGGTCGGCTTAGTGGTCAATAGTAGAGAAACAAAGACGAAGTTCATTCGATGTCAAAATCATTCTAGTGGGGGGAACATATGCACCCTTACTTCTGATTGCTTGCAAAATATCCAAATTTAGCACTCTAAAAATCATTATGAGCACATTCATTGAAGTCCGAACTCTATCTCATGAGCACGCCACACCAAAGCTTCGCAGGCTCAAATATGAATACATCTAGCATTGGGATTACCAACAAATAGATCAGCAGACAGAGAGGGAACAGTGATTTCATGACATTACAATCAGAGAACAAGCGACAATTGCCAAGTAAAGGTTGCAGGGTCGAATCAAGGGCTCCCTCTTGTTAATGTTTTATAACCTCCACTATCATCGTAGGATTGTGAAGCAACTATGTGTACGGCTTGATCTTTCAGGGTAAAGTGATTGGCTATGAGGGTTGCATACAGTCCATTGCATCAATGGGGGTGTCGATGAGATTCAAGTCCAAGACTCAAATTTATACTGGGAATGCTCCTTTTTAGGTCAAGAGGAACAAAATCATATAAGTACAAAGAATATGGATTGCAAAGATCCTAATATAGAGAAACATTGTCCAAAGAAAGAGAGGAAGCAGATATTAGAGTCAAATTGCAGTTCGAAACCCTAGAGGACATATTCGTTGATCCTAGGATATATTCGGTCACAAAATACTCCCTTATCGAACTAACCTATCCTGCACACAATTTCAAATTCCTAGATTTTTCAAACAGGTTGACGACAATATACACAACCTTCTTGATGTAGGAGCATCACGGTTCACTTGCAATCCTGCATCAACCAAAAATACTCAGAGTTACCACCCTATGAAGCATGTTGTGCATGTCATGAGTCCTTATCCATGCCACGCAAACTTTACTCAATGCCGCGATAGCCTAACTTGTCACACAAAACTACTATACCATGCAAGCTTACTCAGATGCCTATTTGGAGTTGTGGACATCATTGTCACACCATTAGACTCACACAGAAGCCACCAAGAGCTATGGTTCGACAATACCACTCCCAGTTGATCAAGTGATTGGATCCACACACATCTAGAGATGCCTTTCATCATCGCTACAGTTGTGAACATGCACACATGGACCTTGATCCATCCTACATGGCTAGGGACCACTTGATTCTAGCGTGATCAAACGAAGAGGGACATTTTGAGCAGGTCAACAGCTGACGATGGACACTTGAGAGAATATTCTTTAGGGGATCTTTAACCACATTGGTATCTTTACACTCCCACCTGAGCACACATGAATTCTATATATAGAAGGGAGCTGCA
This sequence comes from Taxus chinensis, assembly GCA_019776745.2. Taxonomy (NCBI): domain Eukaryota; kingdom Viridiplantae; phylum Streptophyta; class Pinopsida; order Cupressales; family Taxaceae; genus Taxus; species Taxus chinensis. The sequence continues at coordinate 142,173 of JAHRHJ020000066.1, read as the reverse complement.
TACTTGTAAAGCATTTTAAGAAGCCCAAGTTTGAAAGCAAAAGGCATTAAGGTTGACCGTCTTGGTCTTTGTGAGCCAAAGTCTGGTTTTGTAGAAGCTTAGCAAAGTCTGCAAGCTTAGGATAGGTCTAGGTTGGGAATTCTTAGTAGAATCCTTGTGGAGTCTCATAGAAGACTGTAATTGGAGTGTATTGGTAATGTGCTTGAATCTGTAAATCACTTCCCTTGCATGTAATAGAAATATTGTCATTTATTTCCACTTTAGAAGTTGTGCCTGAGATCTCACTTTTTGTGAGGTCTACTTTGACAAGGGTTGTGTGGTGGAAGGCATCCCTTCATTGGGATCCCCAACCACAACTGCATCAGTTTGGTATCAAAACCTAGGTTTTGAATCATGTTGAAGTTAATCAGAGTGTAGGATTTATGAGTCCTATTGTAGAGATTGGTGTGATTAGCAATCTGGGTTTTGCGAAGTGACCTTAGGATTTATTGCTTTCCATACTAGGGGTGTGGGTAGAAGGTAATTGTGAAACATCTCCAACATTGTGTTGTTGGGTAGAGGGTGTGAGGTCGCAGAATCTTGCTTGTGAGAGAGATTGTGAAGAAAGATGGCACCCAGAGTGAACAAAGCACCGAGGCTAAGCTGACTTGGCTGATTTAATAAGAGGAATGCAAGCCCATTTAGAGGCTATGGAGACCGTGCAACGAAGAGGTCTTGTTGTGGATGCAAGATGAGAGTGATGATGATCGTGAAGTGAGAGGACCCACAAAGCAAGAAGTTGCACAAGAGCATGTAGATGCACAAGAAGGACCAATTTTTGCGAACAATCACAAGGATTGGAAGCAAACCATGCACAAATGTTCCATATTACACTGGAAACTTGGATCCAAAAGACTTGATAGACTAGATCAAAGTACTTTGAGTATGAAGGTGTGGAGGATAACAAGCTGGTAAGATTTGCGAGTACCAAGTTGAAAGGCCATGCATCCTTGTGGTGGGATCATGTGTAGAATGAGAGAATTCAAAGAGGTAAAGACAAGCTGAAGAAATGGGATTGAATGGCAACCAAGTTGAAGGCTAAGTTTATGCTTGTAGATTACAAATCTCATCTATTCAAGCAGTTGCAGAACTTGCGTCAAAAAGAACTAAGTGTAAAGAAGTACACGGAGGAGTTCTATCGGCTCAACATCAGAGTTGGACATGTGGAGGATGACGTTGAACAAATCTCAAGGTATGTCAATGGATTGCACATTTCTATTCAAGATGAACTTAGTATGGTTAGGTTGAGATCAGTGGAGGAAGCCTATCAGTTTGCATTGAAGGCTAAGGAGAAGTTGTCCCACAGACAACAAAGCACCTTGCACAGGAAAAGGAAAGTTCCCACAAGAGGTAGCAATTTGCATAGTGATGCACAAAGCAACATGCACAAGGGAGAAGTGAGCACCTTGCATGAGCAGAGTCATGCACAAAGAGGTGGAGGAAGACCTACGTCTAGAGGTAGACGTTGTGGACAAGGTAGAGGATTCTATAGAACCTATTTCTATTGTGGAGAGACTGGACATCGCACCTTTGAATGTCCACAAGCAACACAAAGCAATGGAAGTCAAAGGAATGATGCTAGCAATCATGTTGCCCAACATGCAAATGCAAAGAGTCTTGCGTCAGCAAGTAGCGCAGAAGAACCTAAAATGTGGTGAAGCGCTCATGATGAAGAGGGTGTTATTGAAGCCACAAAAGAGGAGAATGTATGCCCACGCAGTAGAGAAGAATCTATTCAAAACCATTTGCAAGTTTGGAGGTAAGTGTTGTAAAGTCATTGTTGATAGTGGTAACACTAATAATCTTGTTTCTAAGGAAATGGTGAAGAAGCTTGGTTTGAAGAAGATTGCAAACACAAACCCATAAAAGATGTCGTGGTTGTTGAAGGGGCATTAGTTGTTTGTGAACGAGTAATGCAAAGTGCGCATCAAGATTGGTGCATATGAAGATGAAGTCCTATGCGATATAATGCCCATGGACATATGCCATGTGTTGTTGGGGAGATTTGGCAGTATGATAGACAAGCAGTTCATGATGGGTGCGCAAATACCTACACATTGGTGAAAGACAGTTGAAAGTACATTCTGAAGCCCTTGAAGGATTCAAGTGTAGAGGTGGAGGAGTCCGCAAGTATTGATGGTTTCAGGGAAGTTCTTGAATATTGCGAGGAGGGAGACTATGTGTTTTGCGTTTATTTTGAGGCCCACACAAAAAACAAGGGAGTGCAAACTGCAAACAAAGAGATCCTGCAAAAAGTGTGAGAGAGATGATAGGTGAGTATGCAAATATCATGACAAAGGATATTCCAGATGGATTACCACCTACGCACAATATCAGTCATCAGATGGACTTGATACCAGGAGCTAGTTTGCCAAACAAAGCCACATATAGGTTGACACCTATGGAGAATGAAGAAACGAGTAGTCAAGTACAAGAGCTTGTTTGACAAAGGGTTGATTAGAGAGTCTCTAAGCCCATGCACCAGACCTGCAGTATTGGCACCAAAGAAAGGAGGAGAATGGAGAATGTGCATTGATTCCAAAGCCATCAACAAGATTACTATCAAGTATAGATTTCCATTGCCACGCATGGATGACTTGATGGACTGTCTAAGTGGAGCGAAGTACTTCACAAAGATTGATTTGAAGAGTGGGTACCACCAAATCAGAATCAGGGAGGGAGATGAGTGGAAGATTGCATTCAAAATGTAGGATGGTTTGTATGAGTGGTTGGTCATGCCATTTGGGCTAACCAATGCACCAAGCACATTCATGTGGTTGATGAATGAAGTGTTGAAGCCATTTATGGGTAAGTTTGTCATTGTTTACTTGGATGACATTCTGATTTTTAACAAAATGCAGGAAGAACACTTACACCATTTGTGGAAAGTGTTAGAACATTTGCATGAGGAGAAGCTACATGTAAACTTGAAGAAGTCCAATTTCATGAAAAAGGAGTTGGTCTACTTGGGATTTGTGATATCTCATGAAGGCTTGAAGATGGATCTTGAGAAGGTGCGAGCTATAGTAGATTGGCATCACCCAAAAGTGTCACAGAGGCCCATAGCTTCCATGGACTTGCAAGCTTCTACCAGAAGTTCATTAGAGGATTCAGTGAGATTTGCACAACAATCACACAGGTGATGCAAAAAAGACAAAGAGAGTTTCTGTGGACCACAGATGCAGAGTATGCATTCTAGGAGCTGAAGAGGAAGGTCACAAAGCAACCAGTGTTGGCTTTACCTGATTTCAACAAGGTATTTCAGTTGATTGCGATGCCAGTGGGGTAATAATCAGAGTAGTGATGAGTCAAGAAGGGAGACCCATTGCATACTTTAGTGAGAAATTGAATGACACAAAGGAAGTACTTAGTGTATGATCAAGAGTTTATGCCATTGTGCAAGCTCTGAAGAAGTGGAGGCACTATTTGTTGCCCAAGGAGTTTGTATTGTACACAAACCACCAAGCATTGCAATTCATTAACAATCAAGGGAAGCTAAATAGAGACATGTGAAATGGGTTGAGTTCCTGCAAAGCTACTCATTTGTCCTGAAGCATAGAAGTGGGAAATCTAACAGAGTTGTAGATGCATTGAGCAAAAGATGTGTCTTGTTGAACTGAGATGTAGGTGAGTGTGATAGGGTTCAAGGGGATGAAGGAACTCTATGTTAAGGATGAAGACTTTGTGGAAGCATGGAGAGCATGCGCAAAACCAAGTGAGCGTCGACCGCACGCCTTGGTTAGACTACTTCTTGTAGGAAGGGTTGTTCAAAGGCACACAATTGTGTGTACCACAAGGACCAATGAAAGAGAATTTGATCCAAGAGAAACATTGTGGAGGAATGTCAGGGCACTTTGGGATAGATAAGACCTTGGCGCAACTACGTGAGAGATATTATTGGTTGCGGATGGCTACAAATGTGTGCAATTATGTGCAGAGATGCAAAATTTTCCAGTCGGCAAAAAGGAAGGAGTCAGAATGCTGGATTATACCGACCACTGCCAGTACTTGAGAGACAATGGGAGAATTTGAGTATGGACTTTGTTTCGGGATTGCCTAAACACATAAGGGGTCATGACTTTTATCTTTGTTCTTGTAGATAGATTCTTGAAGATGGCTCATTTTATTGCTTGTAAAAAGACTAAGTGATGCTACTCATGTGGCGAATTTGTTTTTCAGGGTTGTGACGTTGCATGGATTGCCACACACCATTGTATTTGATAAGATACAAAATTTGTGGGTCATTTTTGGTGCACACTTGGAAGAAACTCAACATGTGGTTGTATTTTAGTTTTGCATACCACTCACAGATGGATGGCCAAACAAAGGTTATCAATCGGAGCCTTGACAAGCTTGTTGAGATTGTTGGTAGGAGAGAAGATAGGAACATGGAATGTTGTTCTTGTACAAGTGGAGTTCGCATAAAACTCTGCCAATAGAAGCACTGGGGAGTCACCTTTCTAGATAGTGTATGGAACAATTCCAAGGGGAATTACCCAGAGTTGTGGGAGTTGCCATAAGAAGGGAAGAGTGTGGAAATGGAGGACTTTGCACAATACATGCTCGGAAGTGCACAAATAAGTCCACATGGAATCGGTTCAGAAGAGCAATGCACAATACAAAGAAGCATGAATTTGTGAGAGAAGACACTTGAAATTTAAGGGGGGACTCAGGTTCTTGTGCACTTGAGGAAAGAGAGGTTCCCTTGAGGAACTTAACGAAAAACTCAAGTGGAATAATATTGGCCATGCAGTGCCCTGAAGGAGTTTGTGGATTTCAACACATATGAGTTGGAGCTGCTGGAACGGATAGACAATTGGGTATTTTCAATATAATAGATCTTATGACGAGTCTATAAATTGCCTCACGGTCATCAAATATAATACTTTCTCAATTACCTAATGCATTGGATGACTTCAATTGATCAAGTCCAAAGTAGGGAAATAATGCATCTTATCCTCATTGAAACTCTCGAAGATGCTAACATAATTGCTTTACGAAAACATGCATGGTGATGTGTGCAAGTCAATAAATTCAAAAATAACTACAAATGCATGTCACAGTCAAGGTTTTGTCTATTCCATTATGAAGACTATTTTGAAGGAGTTAATGAAGACTGAAGACAAGGTATGGTTCCTAGTTCTTTTATGAGTTTTAACCAACTGCCCACAACTTATGGATAACCAACCTAGATTCCTAGACATGTGTTGGAAGGCAGTTATAAAATACTTGTCTTGAATGATATGACAATGTATCACCCATAAAGGAAATAGAAGATGCAATACATAATATCAGATATAACATTTCTAGTTTGTTGGCAAGAGACTCCTTTTTGAATGAATAAAAGATGTTTCTGAGGAGAAATTGGTCGACAATCCAATCCAAGGGAGAGCAAGGGCCCACTCAATCGAGAATTGGCTATTGTGGTATTTATGTTCATGTTTTTCTCGCATTTTCGAATTTTGTGAATTAACAGCACAATCATTTCCAGCATTTGCAGATATTCCATGGAACAACATTTCTCTTTCAGTTGATTTCATTGCGGATCTTGTTTTTAAATTCTAGGGAGTTTCCATTTCAAGAAGGGAAAAGTGCAGAAGCAAAGGACTTCACACAATGCAGGAAGGTGCACGAGCAAGTGTGCAAATAGCTGGAGTAGAGTAATGTGCAATACAAAGAAGCACAGCATTACCTTTAGGAGGAGACACTTGGAGTTTGAAGTGGGGGATTAGATTGCACAACAGATAGGAGAGGTTCCTCACGAAAAACCATATGACAAACTCAAGTGGAAGAAGATTGGACCATGCATAGTCCTAAGAGACCATCCCTGGTTTGCGGAGATGACTTCAACTTCATATTGATTGATAAAAATGACTGGATATCACAATGACCCATCTTCAACATAGCGGATCTATAAGCATATAATGAAGGGTAGATGAGTGGGGAAGAGAGCTACACAAAAGTAGAATGGAGACACCAACTACCATAGTAGCATCGCGCAAAAGTTGAATGCATTTTAGAGGACCGCATAGTGAAAACAACGTACAGAAAGGAACACAAGGAATATCTTGTAAAATGGCGAGGCCGAGAAATCGAGGATGCATTTTGACTTACAGAAAGTAGGGATCAAAAGACTTGGTCATTCCATTTCAGACCTGTCAGAATTACCGCTTGAAGTAGGGCCTCAAGTTTCTTTTTACTTGACGTGTATGATGCAGGAGAATCTGAGCTCATGCACACTCATGTGTCAACCAAAAAACTCCTAGTCTTTGCAAATAAAGTTTTGTGCAATGCTTTTGCGCAATCGCACGCCACTCCTAAGCTAGCCGCACAATGATCCCTTTGCCTTTGCTGATTTGTGAATGACACGCAATACTGTAAAAGCCGTGTAATACTACGGAAGCCGCATAATATTGCGGAAGCCGTGCAAGCTTACTTATGCCACACAAGCTTGTCTATAGCTGCCCAACTTTTGGGGAATGTTGCACAAGCTTTTTTGAGTCCCCGAAAGCTTGCACAAAGCCACAAAGTACTGTAAGAGCTGTCAATGCTTCTACAGATTGGCGATGCCTATTTGGAGAGCTGTGAACGTTGTTTCACACTGTTAGATGCAAGCGAAGGCCTCCAAGAACTATGACTTGATGGAACCACTCCTAGTCGATCAAATGATTGGATTTGCACACATCTTGAGTGTCTGTCAACATTTCTACAATTGTGAACATACTCACATGGACCTTGATCCGTCCTACACGACGAGGGGCCACCTAATTCAAGCTTGATGTGAGAAAGGGACATTCTGAGCAGATCAATGGTTGACCACGAAAACTTGAGAGAATATTTTTCAGGGGATCTTTAACCACATTGGTGTCTTTACTCTCTTACCTGAGCACACATGAATTCCATATATAGAGGGGAGTTGCATAGTTGTAACTTTGTAAGGCATCTTGATTTGGAGCTTGAACCTTGTTTTCAAGCTAGTCTTGATCGGATGCGATTATCCTTGTACGTGTGAACCAAAGTCTGGTTCTCTATAAGCTTAGTTGAGTTTGCAAGCTTAGGATAGGTCTAGGCAAGGATGTCTTTGTGGAGTTTCATAGAAGACTATAAGTGGAGTGTAATGGCGATGTGCTTGAATATGTAATTCACATTCCTTACAGTTAATAGAAATATTGTCATTTATTTCTGGTTTAGAAACTGTACTTGAGATCTCGCCTTTTGTGAGATCTACTTTGACAAGGGCTTCAGATGCCATGTGCTCGGGGTCAAGAATCAAAGTATACTTAGGGAAGAAAGGGGCAAAGTTATTTTAAGACCTTAGAGTAGAAGAGGGTTAAAAAGAGGCACCAATTGATAGTTTTAAAGAGATTCACAAAGTGATGAACGAGGGACAAATAAGACAATTTAAAGAGACCTCTATCTTGAGGTGGGTTGAAAATTCTGAGGCCCAACTTAAGGACCAAGGAAAACTAAAGGTTTCCTCTTTCCTCTAAAATCAAAGAGACACAAGGGAGAGATTCGCAAAGTGATGAATGGGGGCTGAATAAGACAGATTGGGGAAGCACCTACCTTAAACCGGGTTGAAAATTCAGAGGGCCAACTCAAGGACCAAAGAAAAATAAAGGTTTTTTCTTTCCTCTAAAACCAATACGACATAGGGGTCGCAAGGGGTTATTAAGGACCCTTATAAATACCTCCCTGCTAAGGCTCATTTGAGGTAGGTATATGATGCAAGAGCATTCTGCACTATTACATGACATTGTACACAGACAGCAGCAAATAATACTAGAGAGATATAGAAGATATTACAGGCTGTAATTTTACATATTGAGAGCTGTACATCAGATTGGTAGCTGGATGAAACAATATCTGTCAGCAAATTGAAAGATGTGCCATACCAAAGTTTTTGGCTATCCATTCCCCACTTCAGAGGAAAGTTGTGTTGTTGAAGGCTGCAAATATGCTGTAATCAGCCCATAAATACCTCCCCGCCAAGGCTCATTTGAGGTTTATGGTGCAAGAGCATTCTATGCTACTACATATGACATTCTACACAGACAGCAGTAAATAATACTAGAGAGATATAGAGGATGTTAGAGGCTGTAATTTTAAATGTTGAGAACTGTGCATCAGATTGGTAGCTGGATGAAACAATATCTGTCGGCAGATTGAAAGAATGGCCATCCCAGATTTTTTTGCTATATATTCCCCACTTCAGAGGAAAGTTGTGTTGTTTGCAGACTGCAAATATGCTACTACCTCCCCACTTCAGAGGAAAGTTGTGTTGTTGTAGGCTGTAATTTTACATATTGAGAGCTGTACATCAGATTGGTAGCTGGATGAAACAATCTGTCAGCAGATTGAAAGAAGCGTCATCCCAAAGTTTTTTTGCTATCCATTCCCCACTTCAGAGGAAAGTTGTGTTGTCACAGGCTGCAAATATGTTGTAATCAACCTACAAATACCTCCCGCCAAGGCTCGTTTGAGGTTTTATGATGGGAGAGCATTCTATGCTACTACTTATGACATTCTACACAGACGGCAGTAAATAACAATAGAGAGATTTAGAGAATGTTAGAGGCTGTAATTTTACATATTGAGTGCTGTACATCAGATTGGTAGCTGGATGAAACAATATCTGCCAGCAGATTAAAGAAGGGCCATCCCATATTTTTTTGCTATCCATTCCCCACTTCAGAGGAAAGTTGTGTTGTTGCTACAGGCTACAAATACGCTGTAATCAACCTGTAAATACCTCTCCGCCAAGGCTCATTTGAGGTATATCATGCAAGAGCATTTTATGCTACTGCATATGACGTTCTACACAGAGGGCAGTAGATAATACTAAAGAGATATAGAAGATATCGATGGCTAATTTTATATATTGAGAGCTGTACATCAGATTGGAAGCTTCATGAAGCAATATCTGTCAGTAGATTATTTTGCTGTCCATTCCCCACTTCAGAGGAAAGTTGTGTTGTTGCTACAGGCTGCTAATGCGCTGTGATCAGCCCATACAAGGGAATACATTTTGGAAAGATAATTTGCAGACTGGAGTTCTCTATCTCCTCATTTATGTATAGAAAATTTTGATTATTGAAAATCCTTATGCATTTTTTCCCCTCTTCCTGGATATATGAATAATTGTCATTATTATACTGCAAGGTTGTATATGCATAAAAAGCCTTAGATAAGTCTGGTACAGGCAACCCTGAGCTGGCAGATGCCTGGAAAAGAGGGTAAGGAGACGATGAGGAGACTTATTAGGTCGCAACAGGATTTATATCTTGTGTAAGTCACCTGAGAAGCGCCCTTGGCTGGTTTTGGCCACAGTACTCCAGTAAAAATAGTAGTAACATTGTGCTTTATTTGGCCTAATTTAACATAGCTTAGCTAAGTTGACTCATTACACATAGCTTGGCCAGGATGTTATGCTTAAATTACATCAAGGGCTTCCACACAGTGTGCCATTTGCATGTTTTTACATGATTTACTCAAATACATGGCTTAGGTATGTGTTTGGATCTATAATGTGGAGTGCTTGAGTGATGGTAAATTCAAAATACAGATTTTCGGGATGAGCTTTGTGTCTATTAAAACAGGACCCCTTTTTGGTGTCTAAGTGACACTTTTTCACGAGGGCTCAAAGGCACTAAGAATTATGCCATATTCTTCAAGGATTATGGTGTAGGGAGGAGCCATCTATGATTTAATAACAGTAAAGGGGTAGAAACAAACTTAAGTGGCACCAACCCTGCCTAGGTTCTCTTTGGAAGGTTTGTGATGGCCATAATTATTCCCTTACTGGGTGGTTTAACAGGAGCTGAATGGTTTCATTTCTCTAACATCTATATTCAAAGATTGCCTTTGCACACTAAATATTTCTAAATGATTACTATTTTCCCCTTATCAAATAAATAGATGAGAAGAGGCTTAAGGAAGTATAAATGAGACACAATGTTACAGATTATTGGTAGTTCCTTCAACCTAATGGTAATGTAATCAAAGTACTCAACTGACAACCTAGAAAAGGATATTGGCTAGTTTAAGCTTCCCAAAAATTAGAACTGACTATTTTTTGTCCTCTTTCCCCATGTTATTGTGGCCTGCAATGTAGGTTTAAACTTTACTTATACAGAACTTGCAGCTGTAATACAAGTATTTGGACATACTAATAAATACTATATTTTGACCTTACAGATAAGATTCTTTTAGTAAACCCACCTTTTTTATAAATAAAGCATTAGTCCTTTACAAAAAAGTGAGATATTATCTGTGATGGTGGACATTCTTAGCAAAAAAAAAAGTGAGATATTATCTGTGATGGTGAACATTCTTAGCAAATTGTATTTCATACAAAACCTGGAAAGGGGACAATCATCACAACCCATAAAAACACGCCCCTGATAGCTCTTCTCCAGGATAGCCTTGCATAAGGAAGCTGCATCCTGTTATGCCAAAACATATTTCAGAATATCTTACTCAAGAAACAAGCAAAGAGAATGCTAAACAAAAAGTGTCACATATTACATATCATATATAAACTTACAAAAGTATCTTATAATTAAAATAACTTTCACTTCAACAGCTAAAACTCCTCCAATGTTTAGCTCAGGGCTAGAAAATGAAAAAGCTCATGATAGTTAAATTTAGAAGACAATGACCTTCACTAACTTCAGAAGTTCAGCTAGACATATTGAAGGTCTTCTCAGTGCTGTAGCAGCACCTGCTTTGAAAGACACGTTGACATCAATGAGTCCAACCATGATCCCTATCATTGCTTCAAGTTCATCCTACATGCATCTCTTTGACTCTTATAGGGATGTCCATCATGAAGGCCTGATAATATGTTGAGACCATGTACATTGCATTTGAGTACAATAAAAGCACTTGTATTCTTTGTATCTACGTGCAATGTTGTTTTTTTTCTAAATAAGCATCCGTATGCTTTACATATGTGAAGTCTGTATGTGCTTATCTGTGTTATTTGTAATTGAAATAACTTTAGAGAGAGTTGCTATATATCTTTGCAGTTATCCAAAAGAAAATATCATGTTCTCTAATGACTTGCCATCCTCCATGTGAAATTTGTAGATTGTAATTGAAGTAACTTTAGAGAGAGTTGCTTTATGTCTTTGCAGTTATCCAAAAGAAAATATCATGAGCTCTAATGACTTGCTATCCTCCATGTGAAATCTGTAGACATATATGTTAATATGTGTAGCTTAACGTATACAATCCAAGTTAGGCGTAAGATCAACTAGGGTCATTTTTTGTCTATATATTATTTTTGTCATTACACGACCCCAAGATCAAAGGTTGTGGTTTGTTTTTTATCCGTAAGTGATAAAAGATCTCACAAACTCTTTGTGTATTCATATAAAAATAGGCATGAGAAAAAGGTTATTTGTGTAGGAGGAAATTAGGTATCTCATGTGAGTTCTGTCATTGAAAGCTCGTCTATACTAACAAGGCCATGATACGGTTAATCCTGCCGAAGCTAGAGCTGTTTGAGTGACAGAATGGAGAGTTATGTAATGTTTGGCATGCATCTGGCAACTTGTAGAGAAAAGAAATTGACGCAAAGCCTTTCAGATAGAAGTTGACAATAGCAAAACTTGCAGGATCAGAATCAGGGTAACATGTTGGACTGCAACTTGGATTCATAAATCAAAACAAGTAGTACTAATGGTGGGACAAGTCATATCTATTGACATGTAACTTTTGCAAATAGAAATTTTAAAAACACACAAATACAAATTCTGTTATCCTAAGATACATGTTGATATAAAAATTTGACCAAATTACAATTTGATTAGGCCTATAAATCCCTTAATTAAACAGTTGTTCTGCAATAGCAAACCAGAAAATTACAAATGATGATGCAGCGGCATATGACGAGGAGAGAAAAACTGACATGGCAACGAGAATTGACAAAAAGGCCAGCGAGGAAAATGGAATTCATATCCTTCTTCCTGTTGTAATGAACAGTTGCGGTAATCATAATCATCCAGTAAAATTTTATTATTACTCCCAATGCCATTGCCATGCATACCCAACCATTTCATTCCCCATTTACATTTTGTCAGCCTGTTTAACAATTTCTTGTGATGTGGTGGGCGATTGCCATTAAGAAGTAATTTGATGTTCCATGTTTTCTACCAAAAATTGCTTCACAGCTTTGGCGCCCTTTTCGACTATTTGGGTAAAAGTATAACCAGAGGATTGCCCTCCAAATTTAGCTGCTGCAATTTTTTGAGACATCCACAAGCACCAGGCAGGGAGATTATTTGATCATACTGAGATCAAGCTCTCACAGGCTGTACGCACTGCCTATTGATATTCGATGACCTACAATTGCTGCTAATGTTCAATTTTTTATTTGCTTGCATCAATCCAGCAAAATCTGTTGGTGCGTTATTTACCATTTTTGTATTAACAAAATTGAGTGAATTCTTCGTTTGACAAGTCACGAAATGCAGAAGATTTGACTCACATTTTTTATCAGTATGGAAAGTCAGTAAAGCATGTTTGCATCTCTTCCCAATGATTATATTGTTAGGTTTCACTCAGAACACGAAATAGATATCAAAAACTGTCCATGCCAAAAGAGAAGGATTCAAATTAACTTTGAATATCGCCAAAGCCCCTTCCAACGCTACAGGACCAAGGATGGTTCTGTGCTTGTATGATGTTGTTTTGGAAGGTGAAACTACTCAGAGCCAAAAAGTTTATAAGCAAAAGGAAATCACAGAGTCTAGCTGGTATGATAAAGAAATACCTGCACCATGCTGCAGAGAACTGGCAGCTGGGGCAAGAGATCTTAAACATTATTAGAAAATGGAACATGCATGAGGAATGGCGAGGTACGTCAGGCAATTAGTCAGAAGACCCAAATATAAGAAATTCATGAGAGCTGTGAATTCAATGCTAAGTGATAGATGAGTCAGGCAAGCAGTGAGTGTTCAAGACGCAATGGACTTGAGAACTTGAGTGAGAGCCCATGCAAGCCAACCATGAACAAGTCGAACTCGTGCAATGCAGAAGTGGATCTGTAAAGTTATAAGATAAAAAAGAAAAGCGAGGTTAATCATGGGCCAATGCAGTATACTGATAGCCTAGAGCTAAGAAAGTAATCAAAAACATTTTAGTAAGTTGGATTTCGAGAACATTACCCTCTTAAATAAATACCCCTAACCTTCAGCTATGGTGTGAATTGTCTTCATGATGCGAAAGTAAGAAGACGGATCTTGCATAGTATAAGAAAAATATTTATGGTGAATGAGCACAGACCAGTTTCAGCACAAGCCACAAGGTTTGGAGAGAAACTTTTGGCACAGCTGCGCGGTTGTGCCATCTATGAGAAATATGTAAGAAGGAAAAAGAGATCTGAGATTTAATGCTAAAATCGTTCTTGGTGTATGAAAGTGGAGCCACATTGAATGAATAATTAATGCAGCCGCACAGTCTGTCAATGTTTTAAAGAAAAAAACCACATCAATGCTGAAATGGCATCAGCAATCTCAATAAAATATTGTGTGGGTCAAAAAGATATGTTTTTTAAGAAGAATGAAGGGGAAATATTCAAGGAAGTGAAACAAAAATTAAATTTTGTCCACACACATGAAACCTCTAGAGATGCAAGGAGATGAGTATTAAATGTTGGGAGATAACATATTAAATGCAGTACAGGGCAGTTGTAACTATAGCAGGACTCTCATGACTCACACATCAAGCCTCGTTTTTTGCAAAGAATAAAGGGAAGGGTTAAGTAGCCAATGAAATGATGGATAAATGCAATTTTTAATTGAATATAATTATTATTTTTAATAAAAAACTATAGTCTAAGCATTAAATTTGACACGTGGCAGTAATTGATTGGGAAGATGGAAAAATTTAAAATGCAATGTGCAGGCAATATACCTGCCTTCAGCAGGATAATAAACGGGTATCCATGTACCTCCTTACAATTATGGTCTTCCTCGTGACAGGTGTTTTAGATGTGAGATTACAGATTAAGATCAATGGATAATGTCGAAAACTTTAACATGGCATCAAAGCAGTCAGACCCCACACTTGCCAACCTTCACATGTTGACCCACATGCAACATCGGACCTTCCATTTCCAACACAGTCACTGGACATGTGCCAATACAAGTCACGTGGAGCCATTCAGCCACAGGGGCATTTCTAGAGCTGCCATGTGGCTTGCCACGTTACTGCTAAGTTGGCATGGGACCAGCCATTGTGTCATCAACACAAATGAATCACCAAAAGCTCTAACATCATTCTACCACATGGCACCTTCTTAGCTTACACACAGGTTACCTAAGGCTACCACTCCCAACATAGTCATAGGACACATGCCAATGCAAGTCATGTCTACCCATTCAGCCACATGGACACTTCTAAACCTGCAATGTGGCTTGTCACATCACTGCCAAGTCAGCATGAGACCGGCCATTGTCTCATCAACACCAATGGCTGCTGCAACCTGTAACATCATTCTGCTACATGGCGCTTTCTCAGCTGATAGGACTTAATCCCCATTCATTGTCACATAGGAGACCCGGGGTTAACCAATTGGGGGCTGATTGCCAGGGGTGCTAACCAGGGGCACTTCCCGGATCACAATCCTACTTTTGCATGCCTGACCTCAGAACAGCAATTCTTTGCCATAAAGAGACCATTTTTTACATCATTTTTAGATTCCACTACAGTGATGCAGATGATTTTGGTCTTGGACGTCGTCTCATGCTTCAAAGTTGCAGTTTTCTAATCACGCCCCTTGTGCAATCTCCATTTTCAGAACTTCCAGAGGCATAACTTCAGCATAAGGACACCTTTTTTAGCATCAGTTTTTTTAAAACTGTATAGTTTTCAGATTTGCAGACCATTTCAGCTAATTTTGCCTCAATTTTCTATTTTTTGTCAAAACAAAATCAAATTACTCAAAAATTTGTGTAACAAGCTCCAACTTTTTTCACATGGAGGGGTTTTGTGTCTGATTTCCTCAGAAAAAAAGGAACTTTTCCAGATTACAACAGAAAGCTCAACAAGACTATTGGATGGCAAAATGAAATTTGTATATCTGAATCACTGTGACGAAGCTGTTCAGCTGCTTGGTATGTTAATTTTAGATGATTTGAAATTTCACATTCAAGACATGCAACATCTTTGTGAAGCAGGGATGAAGTTTGACTCTCTTTTTGACAAACCAAATACAATAATTACAATTAGAGTCCATTGCCTTGAGAATCAGCTGATCAATCTTGATTCACAAGAGTTTGATCAAAGAACTTTAAATCTGATTTCCTCAGAGAAGAAAGGAACTTTTCCGGATTACAACAAGAAAGTTCAGCAAGACTATTGGATGCCAAAACGAAATTTGTATATCTGAATCACTGTGGCGAAACAATTGGGCTACTTCGTATGTTGATTTTAGATGATTTGAAATTTCAGATTCAAGACATGCAACATCCTTGTGAACCTTGGATGAAGTTTTGACTCTCTTTTTGATAAACCAAATACAATTAGAGTCCATCAACTTGAGAGCCAGCTGATCAATCTTCATTCCCAAGAGTTTGATCAAACCAAAGATTTTCTCTCCAAAAAAAAGCAATTGATGTAACTCAAAGGAATGTGGTATCACCCAGGAGGATAACCAAACAATCCTTGCAATCATATCTAGTTTGCAAGGTCTCTAGTCTGTCTTTGTTTCCACTTCCTTTAGTACCAGAGATGCTTTATGAGCAATGGTTAAAATGCCTTCCTTGGAGACTGAAGTTTTCTATAAAAACAAAATTGCAAGTGATGTTGGATATTTAACATCAACTAATTACTGCATTGTAGTAATAGAAGACAGATATTTACTTAGTTGTTTACTTTATTAGGTTGCTACTTTGTTAGTAAATGGGTTTGTTATCACACATAGCATAGTTTGTTAGTGAGCATACTTTAGAATAACTCATTTATAACAAACTAGGTTATATGTAACAAAGTGTGTTCACATATGAACCTGTATAAATATGTAAGCATATATTTGAATCAATTAATCAAGATTTGGTATCAGAGCGGGAGAAGAGAGATTAGAAATAGTTGAGAAAGGGGAGGAAGAGGAGAGAGGAGCCCCAGACACTCCAAATTCCATTTTATTTTTATTTTTTTTCACGCTTTAAAGCAGCACTCTTTATTTCTTTTTCTCCGTGTGAAGACTGTATCAAAAATTCAAAAAGGAAGCGAAAATAGAGGAATGCTTGGAGCATCCTGGAGAGCGGTGTGAGGTGTGAGGTGGACAGCCATTGCCTGCAACATTTGCAAACTTCTGCAAATTGTCCAAAACAATTATAAAAAGGAGTTAGCTTAGCAGTTGTTCAAACAAGGAGAGAGACAAATTAAAATGCTGCCTGAAGAGAGAAAAATCAAATTTTAGCTCAGCAGATCTGTACAGCAAGCTGGTATGACTGTGTAAGGGCTAAAGGATGAGGTGTTGGCTATAAGGCAAGCAATCTAATATCTTTTTTGCTGAAGGAGAAGCACAGCCCACACCAAAGCGCAGCTCAAATCTCCATTTGGTATCCCATTCCCATGCCACTCTCATCATGCCAAGGAAAAACAATAAACTTGTTTATTGTTTCCAAAGTAATTTTGTATAGCATGGCTGATTATTTTAAATTTAGGGAAAAGATATACATATATATATTTGATTCTTTATTAAAAACAATGAATTTAATTTTAAAAACTTTGTAAATATATTTTACTCAAATTGCCTGAAAAAGATTGTGTAGCTTTTAAACCGTGAAGACCCAGAGGCCAAAATTTTGTGCGGAGGTCCATAATAGCATTATAAAACTTACCCCAGATGGATTTACTACAGCACTTATAGTTTGTCAGAATTAACTGTTTTCATGAATCTATGCCTAGAATCACAAATTTGATATCTAGAGCTCCGGCTGAAACTTTTTGCAATTTTTTGTAATGGCGACTAAAATGTCAATCTAAATCAGCTCTCAAAAGGAGTTTTGTACAGCTCTTATAGTTCTCTCAAACTCGTTGTCTTTTGAAACTAGGTGATTTAGGCCTATATAAATACCTGAAAACTTAATTAATTGTTTCAAAAACCATGCATACCCAGAACCCAGAAATCTGCCTGAAAGTATGAAAAGGGGTCCTAAACACAATTATGAAGTCATTTTTGCTTTAAAAGAGAGTTTTTAATAGGAACTAATATTTTTTCCTTCAGGCTGAGATCTGAATTTTCTGGAAATTGCACAAGACCCTAATGACAACAAACTGAAATTTATGACAGCAAAGTACATAAATCTGAATTTAAATGACAGTAATCAGAAATTACCCCAAATTAGGGCAGCGACTTGATTTTGGTCTGCAAACCCTCGGTACAACATGCAGAAATCTGATTTCTTCAATTACTCTTCAAATACTCAATTACAAAAGTACCCAGAAGGCTCAAAACACTTAGGAATATTTTTAGAACATTTAGGAACAAAGAAACATTTTTTTCTGACAAATAGCTGAATTTATTTCATCAATTTCGTGACAGAAAATAGGGTAAATTACAGCTGACCGTTAGGAGCATTTGAAGCTGAAATAAATGCAACAATGAATGCCCTAGGGCAGAATTGAAGGTTGAACAAACCCTAGCTCCAAAGAAACCCCTGAAAATAGCCGGAATTGACCCCAAAGTGGTCGTTGCTCAAGTTCACTCAAGCTCCCGGGTGGGTTGCCCAAGCTGAAAATGCCCTAGATCTGATCCAAAACACTGTAACACAACAAAACCTTGAAATGTGTGGCTGTTCCACACCCAAAAATCTGGAATTCTGATCTGCCCTTGAAGCCCTAGCTGAAAATTGTGCCCTAGCACTGAAATTCTGAATTGTAGCTCTGAGATTCTGAATTGCAGCCCAAATATGACCTCTGAATGAGATCACCAATGCAAAATTTGAGGGTTTTCGTCCTCAATTCTGAATTCTATTGAGGGTTTTCGTCCCCAATAGGATACCAAGGAGGGTTTTCGTCCTCAATGGCTGAAAATTGCAAGCACAAGCTCCAATCTCCAAATAAAAATGAATTCATATGACAAGTGATCCTTTTTCCACCCCTAGCGACTCCTTTTTATAATTGTGGGTGGCACAATCCACGAAAAAGGGAGCCCAAATGGGTCGACCCCTTTTTAAGTGGTGTTATGTTCCCCTTTTAACTCCATCACTTCTATTTTTAAGTTGGCGTTTGCACTTTTTCGACCAACTTTACTTTCTAATGTTATAATTAGAAAGTTGCTTTTACAAAAATAATACAAGGCTAAAAATAGCAACTTACAATTACAACATTAAAGTACTTCCCTTGCTTTTCCCTTTAAGCCCACAGGAAGTAAAAATGGGCCCAAGGTCTTCATATCGAACTAGCTTTGAGAAGGGGACATTACAGTCCTCCCCTCCCAAAATTGCTTTCCCCCAAGCAATTGCAACCTTGGTTGTTCTGAAAATTTTCTGACCCTCCCTTGTAGCATCCTTGTTGTTCCATCATCCAAACACTTGAATTGGCTTCCTAGACAAAGCATGCCACCACATTGGATTTTATTCCCCTTGACATACTCGATGTCAAAATCAATATGCTTGAATTTACTTTCACCCACTTTTGTTGTCCATTCAAACCCTTTTGATTCCTCTGAATTGACAGAATTTTAGCATCAAGCTATTATGATTGGTTTTGAACAAACCGAGCCACAAACAAATTATTGAATCTTTGGCCAGATGCATGCATATCTGGCCAACATTTTCTTATCATAGATGGAATTCCGCTTATGCTCCTTTAGTTTCCAGCTCTCAAATTATGTAATGTCCCCTTTTTCATTAACAGGCTTAATTACATTAAGGACAATCAATTCCTCGCTAAAATAAAAATTGGCTAAAAGAGGTCATCCACATTATGGATTAAACAAAATACTCATTAATTATTCTTATGTTTTTCAAAAATAATAAATTGGGAGTGTTAGAAAAAGGAAATGGAAAAGAAGACTATTTTATTCCCCCATTGAGTTTCCTAGATGGGTTTTCCCCCTAAAAAAAAGAAGGAGATTGCAGAAGCATGCAAAATGATCATAAAAGGGATGGTCCATTTTGCCCCTAGATTTGATGCTTTTATTGAAATTTATAAAATCACCTTTCCATCATCCAATTGAGAAGAGGGATGTATGCCATGAGTGCCCTAAAAGGTTCTTTATTCAAAACCACCAATTTTGGAGATTTCAAAAACCTTCTATTTTTTTGTTGAAACATTATATAATATTCAGATCCTTATTGGCCTAATTTAATTTGGCCACCAAGTCGCACTTTTTGCAGAGTGAAATGGGCTTAAAATTGCACTTTGATATTGCTCATTTTAAGTGTTCTTGAAGGGTTTAATATTATTTAAGTGCTTTAGCAATTATTTTTAAATAATGACTTGGCTTTGGAATTATTTTTTGAGTCAGTGTTAATCTCCATAACATCTGGGTAGACAATTTGATATGTGTTAGCATTAGGTTTCAGAGCAAGGGGTTAATTATTTTGGTGGTTTGGACTCTAGAGAAATTGTTGGAAGCAATTATTGGTTCTAAAATTTAGCACCCTAACCCTTGTACTTCCTTCATTTTCCATCATTCTGTTTTGGCAAGGGATTTAATTTAGACAAAGCATGCATTGGAAAGCCCTAAATTTCTAGTTTGTTTTGCACTTGTTTCATGGAAAAACTCTTGAGTATTGAAAATCATATGAATTTTAAAAGATTTCAGCTGTTTGTCATTCAAATTTCTATCTGGTTGCTAACAAAATATTAATTTTTGATTTGTAGTTTGGGGTTTGACCAGTTTAACCCATTGGATTTGGTTGTAGAAATTAAGGAGAAATTAAGAGAATTCGGGCTTTATGCATTTTTGGAGCTAATAATGCCTTAAATTACTCACCTAATTTTTAGGGCAAAATTATGGTTTTATGTTCCGGCTGTCAAAAACTGCATTGGACAGTGCTTCATTTTGGATGGCCCAAAATACAAGTTTAGAATTTTTGCTTGGCATCACATTCAAGCACGAATGGAAAGAAAAATTGGAACATTGCAAGCAGTTTGGACATGAAATTAATTAGCTGCCTTAAGTTTATCAAATGCTATTTGGGTTGTTTTGGACCTGCTGAAAGCTCCTTTTCTAGTTAAATCAGTCAATGGGACAAGAAGTTGTGAAAACCCTTTGACAAACCTTCTATAGTAGCTGCACAAACCCAAAAAACCCCTTAACATGTGTCATATTTGTAGAGGGGCAAATCCAAGATGGCTTAATTTTAGGATTGCTGATCAAGTTTGAACCCCTTGAGCATTAATAACATGGCCCAAATACAAAATTTCAGACATACCGAACTCACTCTTGATTCTTTTGCATAAATAGACTGCTGTTCCAACCATTTCCAACACCTTATCCAACTGTTGGAGGTGCAAACCCATGTCCTACTGTATACCATGAGAAACGTGTCATCAAAGAAAACCAATACAAATTTCTCGAGTATTACGCTGCTAAAAACATGGTTCATGCATGATTGGAAAGTGGCTTGGTGCATTAGTTAAACCAAATGGCATAACCTTCTCAAAGTGCCCCAAATGACATTCTAAATGTGGTTTTTGCACATCTTCCAACTTTACCCGGATTTGGTGATAGTTGGATCTCAAATCAATCTTAGAAAACATATCGGCTTTGATCCCATGTAACTCATCCAACTAATTCATCAATCCTAGGTATGGGATAAAATTGTATTCTTGATGGTCTTCTTATTCAACAACCAATAAACAATGCACAATCCTCAAAGTCTGCACATCACTCACTTCACCAACACAACCATGTGAAAAGCAAAAGGATCTAGAACTTTGGCCTAGAGTCCCATTTACATTGAACTCCTTAATGATGCCTTTACTCAATTTCTTCCTTGTAAGCTCTTGGATGGCTATGGGGTAGTATTAGCCGGTTCTAAAACTGGATTCAACTCAATGATATGTTGGAAACCTTTATCCTAGTGGTATCTGTGTGGTTAAATACTACTAAAAATTAGCATGTTTATCAATTAGGGGCTGAATATCCTTATGATATGGTTTTCTAAAAATGAATGAGTAGAACTTACAAAAATGAGCAACTTCATACAACTTGACTCCATTGAAAGCTCTTTCCATTCTTTTTGCCATGATGTTGTGGAGTCCATTCTAGCCTTGTAGCACAACTCTTTCCAAGTGTAAACTTCAGCTCCATACTTTGAAGTTTTGTGTAAACTCTCCTAAAGAGTGCAGCCATTGAACACCAATATGTGAAATTATACAAGATCCATTGTCTCCTATGCAATCACATAAAATTCATCACATACCTTATGCCTTCCTAAGATGTGAGATTGATCTTTGAATTAAAGATCTTGGTGCATGGAATAGAAAAGACATCAAACCACATAGACTTTGAAACCCTTGAAATCCTCCGGCTTCAAGACCCATTCTAGCAACCAATCCTTCATCAATAAAATTATGAGTGGCTCCACTATCAATCAACACTGTCACCCTTTGACCCTTCAACACACCTCTCACATGAAAAGGATGATATCTAGGAGCACTGGATAAAGTGGCAAGAGTGCTGTCCAAGGTGTCAATGTCTTCTCCCGGTTCTTGCTTTTGTATTACTTCTTCAACTTCAGCTTCCTCTTCCTCTTCACAATCTGAAAATACCTCAATGTAATGCACATGTCCCTTGCCTAGGCAACGATGACCGGGTGACCATGGATCCTTGCAATTGAAGCACAAATTTTTCCTCCTCAATTCATTCCATGTGTATCCCACTCCTTGCTTGTTTTAGGCAGCTCCTTTTGCATGTTTGGTCCTTGCTGTAATGGCCTCTTTGGCTAGTCCAAAGGTGCCGTTTTAGGCTGCCCAAAAGGTCCTCTTTGCTGTCCATTTGCTGCTGTTTTCCTTGGCTGCCCACTAACCAATGCTGTCCTTGGAGCTGAATTTTCTAAATCCAAAGATTTCTTAATTGCCTGCTGGAGTGAAGGATTGAAGGCCCTTACTAATCCCTTGAGGGCGTCAACCAAATCCTCAACAAACAAAACCACAAGCCTTTTTTCAGATACATCCGGTACCATCATGGAGAGTCTTTGAAATTCAACAACATATTCATCCACGAAACTGCATTGCTTCAGCTGCGCTAATTCCCTAAAATGTACTTCCGGATCAACCCTATCAAACCTTTTTGTGAGCCTTTGACTAAATTCCTCCAAGGTAGTGATTGACTTATGCCCTTGAGTGATCATGCCATGGTACCACCACTCATGTGCCACTCCTTCCAAGTGGAGGGTGAAAATTTGAGTGCCTCCTCTTGGTATACATCGTATTCAAAGACAAATACATGTCCAACTTTTGTAGCCATGCCCTAGCGGAACACTTTGTTGATCTATCATATGTAGGTAGGGTTATTTTCCCCAACCTTTGTTGAATATCCCTTTGGGACTGATCATTATGAAGTCTTCTTCCACTGTTATGACAATTGTATGTCTTCAAAGTGCTATATTCAATGAAAGAGAACTCTTGGCGTGTGGCTGGTCTCAAAGCTTGGCACTCCACATAGAATCAATCCATATCATCATCACCAATTTGCTGCCCCTCTTCCAATTGTTCCTCCTCTTCCCTTTGCAAAAACTTAGCACGGAAGGTTCTTGTGGGAGGATTAATGGAAGTCCTTTCATTGCCGGAAGAGCTGCCATCACCTTGGTTCTTTCTGAATTTTGGAGCACCTTGGATAGCTTGAATCAACTCCAACATTGAAGCCCTCATGGTCCTTTGAAAGCTTTGCTCCATGTCTCTTTGGTTCCGCAACTACATCTCTTGCAAGCGGTTCATTTCATCGGAAGGCGGAGGTCTTTGATCCTTATCGCCCATGTTCTTTGTGAGAGTTTTTCTTTGATAGACTATAAAACCTTCCTCACCGGTGTTTATGCATATCCAAATTTTCCCTCACACAGGCTTGGCAAGAACAATGCTCTAATACCATTGTAATGTCTCTTTCGAGCTGAGACCTAAATTTTATAGAAATTGTACAAAACCCTAATGACAGCAAACTGAAATTTATGACTGCAAAGTACATAAATCTGAATTTAAATGACAGCAATCAGAAATTACCCCAAATTAGGGCAGTGACCTGATTTTGGTTTGCAAATCCTCAAACATGTAGAAATCTGAATTCTTCAATTACTCTTGAACATACAACATTGTAAAAGTTACCCAGAAGGCTCAAAACACTTAGGAATATTTAGATAAGATAAGATAATTATATTAATGTCCAACGAATGACCACAAAAGTAGGTCAATGGGACTGCACAGTACAATGCCAAAAGAACCAGCAGGGAGACCCGAAAGGGTCATCCGAACAACAAGAAAGGAGAGAAGAGAAAGGAAAGAAGAAGGAGAAGCAAGGGCCACAATGGCCACAAGAGTGCAGATGGATGGAGCCGAAGAAGAGGGGGGCAGAAAAGCCCCATCTCCGACACTATCACCTAGCATCCGAGGCCGACTGGAAGTAGCTGGCGATATGCCTGTGTCCTGTAGCTGAAACCGTGGAGAGTCTGGAATGTCGGTGTCTGGGAGAAGGACGAGCAAGACGAGCCCTCTGTATCCTCCTGGCTGACCGTGATCCATGGGGGGGGCCCTAACCGAGTGCGATCATGAAAGCCTCTGGACTGGGAGGTGGCATCCCGGGTCCTGACGGATCTGGTCTGGGAATCCATACTGGTGTCAAGATGCCGCTTGGTGCCCCTCTCCGGTGGGAGCACCGTAAAGAAAGATGTGATCTGTCGAGTAGCAGCCTGTCTGGGAGGAGACTGAAGGGTCTCATTCCGAAGCCTGAGAGCCTCCTGTAGGTAGAGAGCAAGACACCGCTGATCACAATACCTGAAGAAAGCCGCAAATGACGGATGCTCCCGGAATAGGCAATGGAATCTCCCTCTGATCTCATAGTAGATGGGGCACCTGAAAATGAAGTGTTCCTCCGTTTCGACCTCCTGGAGAGAACAAAGCTGGCAAATCCTCTCCGAGCGGTCCAGCTGGTGGTCCTCCACACGAAGTCTATGAGAGCCCACTCTGAACTGGCCTAGGGATATGCGGAGTGCCTGCAACCAGTGTCGGGAGATATACGTAGGCCGGCTAATAAGCCCATCATTGACCTCAAGGAAATGTGCAGCATAGAAAGCCATCTTAGGGCGTAATCCACCTGGAGGGCTGATCCAAGTGTGCTGGATGAACTGCCTGTAAATGTCGTCTCTGATAATTTTGTGCAGATCCTGCTTACTCGGTAGGAGATGGGCAGGAGCGTCCAGGGAGTATCTGTATGGTGGGAGGCGGTCCATCTGAATCCCGAAAGAGCCAAGAAGACGTGAGACTCCGGCGTACCAGCAGCGGGAACGACCACTGTGGTCAGAAAGAGCAATAGCCTCAAAGGAACGGTAGGCGAGGTAGAGATACCTATCCCTGCCTGCAGAAGAATCTGAAAGTCCCCGGATGCGATGCAAAAGCGAAACAAGGCCAAATATAGTCTCCAGTCTAAAGGGGCGAGCCCCGAACTCAGCCAAGAGGATATTGTGTGGAACTGTCTCTTTGCACCTGATGATGCGTCTGAGCATGAGGATCTGGACTCGCTCAACAGTAGCCCAATCAGAATCAAGCAGGGATGGCCCCCAAACCTCAGAGCCATAGAGAACTGTGGGCCTCACAAGAGAATCCGAGAGAGACATCTTCGACAAGATGTCCTGGAAGTGGTGGCGGAAGCACTGTCTCTCCAAGATTGCCAAAGAGCCATACCCCTTGTTGACGCGGGGCTGAAGAGCAGGCCGAAGACTGAAACGGGGCCCGGTAAATAAAACTCCCAGGTAAGTGTAGGAGCTGGTGATCTCAATCTCTTCCCCTCTATAGAAGAAATGGAAGTCAGAAGTCTTCAGCCCATTGAAGATCATGACCTTGGTTTTACCAAGGTTAACTGTCAGCTGTCTGTGGTCGCAAAAGAGGGCTAAGGCGTCCAGTTGTCTCTGAAGTCCCTCCGCGGAAGAGGCAAGGAGGACTACATCATCCGCGAAAAGGAGAATGTAGATCAACACCTGGTGAAGAAGGCAACCATCCCCCTCCTGGATATGGTCCTTGAGAAATTCCTCCAATTCATCAATATAAATACCAAACAAGGTAGGCGAGAGGGGGCAGCCCTGTTTAACCCCGATGGTGCTCCTGATGAAATCCGAAAAACCGGCAGCAGTGTGAAGGCGGCCCAAAACCTCCTCGTACAGGCGCATAATGGCGGCAAGAAGAGTTTCAGAAATACCGATGTCTCTAAGTCTACGGAAAAGAGCTTCCCGTGGCACTGAGTCAAAGGCTTTCCGAAAATCCACGAAGCAGCAGAAAACCCTGGAGGAGCGGTGGCGTGCCTCCTCAATAATGGCTCGAAGGGTGAGGATATGGTCGATGGTCTGGTAAGCAGGTCAGAACCCCGCCTGCCCCCTGGCTCTGCAATGGTACTGCTCCAGAAACTCAGAAAGCCGCATGTGGAGGACCGTGGCATAAAGCTTGGAGAACGTGTGGCCCACCATGATCGTCCTGTAGTTGTTCGGGTCGGAAGTGGGACCCGACTTGTGGATGGGGTGAATGATATGGTGGGACCACGACTTCGGAAAACCTGTACAAACCACCTGATTGAAGAGGTCCACAAGATAGCTGTTTAGAGTGTCCAAACCGTGCTTGAAGAATTCCGCCTGGAAGCCCTCCTCATCTGCAGCCCTGCTGCTATTCATGGCTGAAATGGCTTTCTTCACATTCGTGTAAGTAAAAATATGACAGGTAGAGGGAGGGGACACAACCTGGATCTGGGGCTGGCCAGGGATGTCGTAAAGGGTGGAAGTATGAGTAAACATGGAGCTGGGATGTAAGTCCTGGGGTAAAGAGGAATGACGGGGAAGAATGGTACGCCAGAAACGTTTAGGGGAGTGTATAAGGGATGCACGGAGCTCAAAGCGACGGCGAGAGATAAAGGTGCGCTTCTTGTGGCGAAGGAGACGACGGTAATTGGACTTGAGAGATGGGAAGGAGGGGAGAGCGTGTGTGAAAGCAAAGCGAAGCTGACGGTGAAGGGCTTTGCAGTCTTCATCGTACCACTGGTTCATGGGGCAGGTCCGCTTATAAGGGAGGGTGGGAGTGAAGTGGGGGAAAGAACACAGAGCAACGTCACGAATGGCGGAGGAAAGGGTATCAAACATCAAGTCAGAGGAGAGTGAGGCAAATTGGGGTACAGGGGGAAGAAGCTGGCGAAGGTGAAAAGAAAAGTCTACAGGATCACCCTCATCGAACTTCCAGATGGTACGGGAAGGGGCGTGGGATGGGGTCAGGGATTGGGGGGTAACCTGCAAGGAGAAGGAAAGGGTCGCATGGTCAGCAAGGGGAATGGGGGAGACACACAAATGGTGAATATAGGGAATCAAATTGGAAGTAGTCATGATGTAGTCCACCACGCTAGCTCCCCCACCATGAGGTCTGCATGTGAAGAAGCGGGAGTCAGGGAAACACAGAATGCCATTTAGGATCAGCAAATCATGTGATTCCCCCATCTGTAGGAGGTTCCGGCCATATGACGTCAAAGGTCCTGCCATATCCTCTGAATCCCGCTGAAAGCCAACTAAATCAGGGTCCACCTCGGACGTACAGAGCACATCATCAGTCCTGTCGTGTAGGGGAACCTGGAGGTTTCTGGTACGTGCATTAAAGTCTCCCAAAACGATGACCTCCCCACTCGCTGAATACTGAGAAATGCCTGTATAGAGGTCGAAGAAGGGGTCCCCGTCTGGGCCATTATGAATGGCAAAAGAAGAGGAGGCTGGGGGAAAATAACAGACTGCAATGAAGATATCTCTGAGGTGAGACGAGGTCCGCCTGATCCTAATCCAGAGAAAGCGGGCAAACTCGTCCTCTGCGGCCACGGAAATCCTGCTCCGAAGTGTATCCCTGACCAGGCAAGCAACCCCGCCAGATCCTCTAACCCCTCCGGAACTCCGAGTCTCCTGTCTGCAAACCGAGAGCCAATAGTATCCTCTGATGTCTGGGAGAGGGCGAATAGGGCTCGCATGAGTCTCAGTGACAAAGAGGAGGTCTGAAAGACCTAGAGCATCATATAGAATACCCGGAGAAGACCAATAGGACCCGTTCCCATTCCAGCATGTAATAGAGATGCCCTTGTTCCGACGCCTCTCCCAACGGGACCGTCATTTGGGACCGGACCCGGGGACCCAGCCCGGAGGAGAAGAATCTCGAATGACAGGCCTGAGGTTGCGAATTACTGCCCATTTCCCCGCTTTCCTGGCTGCCATAACAATTTCACGGGATTTCTTGAGTTCGGCCACCTGTTCTCTGGTGAGGTCTTCATCGAGGAAGACCTTATTGGGGAGAGAGAATAGCTTGCGCTTGGCTCTGAGTGCCCTGAGCCTGTCATCCGCTGATTTGAAGCGGAGAAAAAGGGTGGAATCCTGTCCGAGCCAAGCTCTATCAAGCTGCACATCAGGCAGCCCCAAACTCCCTGTGATAAAGTCTGATGCAATGGCCAAGGGGTCAGAAGGAGGGGGTGTGGGCAGCCCTCGCACCTTGAGATTAAGCTCCCTGGCCCGTCTAGTTCTCTCCTCAACCAGTTTAGCTTGCACAACTTCTTCCACCGCTACCAGAGGGTGTTCTTGTCTTTACCCTTCACAACTTGGACCCATGCGTCCACTTGTTTTTTGAGATTTTCATGCTGATTCGAGATTTCCTCTTGTTTGTGTTTGAGGTCTGAGATTTCAGCCTGTAGTTGATCATTGGCCGCAGTAGGTTTGGTATGTGCGTTGGTGTCTGCAAGTTGTCTCCGCAAAGAGATGGTGTCAGCCTCAACCTTCTCCATCTGTGATGTAAGCTAGAATACCTCAGTCCGGAGAGCTCTATTAGAAGACTCCAAGGTTTCCAATCTGTTAATCAGCTCTGCAATAATGCTGGGCAAACCATCCTCCTGTTGTCCTTGTTCCCTTTTGCCGACGATAGGAATTATCTGTGCTGCAGTGGTGGAGGGAGTTGTGGAGGGAGACATTGTGGAAGGAAAGGTGCGGGAAGACTGTTTGTAATGGCGTCAAGGAGAGAGGACCACTGGGAAAATCCCCCAAAACCCCCAGTCAAGCAGTATGGTCAGGGGAATGCTTATGCATAAACCGGTGCAGGGGCAAGGGGATCGAAGGGGAGGGAAAAAAACGACCTTAACAAAGAATGGACTATTTGTTTGTGTGCACAAGGAGACCAACCGTCGGGGGTGTACAGTCGAGGGGACGGGTTGGAATATGCAGGATGGTCGCAGAGAGGGCACACGTTGCGGGCCACGTTTCGCGAGGCCAAAAACTGAACTCGTTCGCGTGCTAGCAGATAAGGGATTGGCACGAAAAATGGAGGACACGAAGGGGACGAGCCACCATTACCAAGTCGTAGGTGAAGCCACCAATGTCGACGAAGGAGGAAGAAAGAGCAGGCACAAAGAAATAGGGTAACAACGACTTCAACAGAGAAGAAAGCTCGACGTGGGAAGAAGGAAGCACAACACAAGCTCGAGGGGAAGAACGACATAGGTGGGAGGGTGCATGACACCAGTGGAGCTCGACGCGAGTGGGAGGGATCTCGACGCAGGCAGGGAGCTCGACGCAAAGGAGACGGAGCTCAACGCAGGCAAGTGGGGGTTCGACGCTGACCATTAGGAATATTTAAAGCTGAAATAAATGTAGCAATGAATGCCCTAGGGCAGAATTGAAGGTTGAACAAACCCTAGCTCCAAAGAAACCCTTGAAAATAGTTAGAATTGACCCCAAAATGGGTCGCTGAAGTTCCTAGGTGGATTGCCCAAGCTGAAAATGCCCTAGATCTGATACAAAACACTGAAATGTGTGGTTGTTCCACACCTAAAAATTTGGAATTCTGATTTGCCCTTGAAGCCCTAGCTGAAAATTGTGCCCTAACATTGAAATTTTGAATCGTAGCTCTGAGATTCTAAATTGCAGCCCAATTATGACCTCTAAATGAGATCACCAATGCAGAATTTGACGGTTTTTGTCGTCAATTTTGACTTCTATTGAAGGTTTTCATCCCCAATAGGATACCAAGGAGGGTTTTCGTCCTCAATGGCTGAAAATTTCAAGCACAAGCTCCAATCTCCAAATAAAAAATGAATACATATGACAAGTGATCCTTTTTCCACCCGTAGCGACACCTTTTTATAATTGTGGGTGGCACAATCCACAGAAAAGGAAGCCCAAATGGGTTTTTAAGTGGTGTGATATTCCCCTTTTAACTCCATCACTTCTATTTTCAAGTCGAGTTTGCACTTTTTTGACCAACTGTAATGTCTCTTTCTAGGGCTGAAACTGAAAATAAGGGTTTAGGCTCAAACCCAAATGAGAGAAATCAGATTTTTGGAACAGCAGCTATCAAACCCTAATAGCGAACTGAAAATCACACTTTTAGGGCATCAAACTCCCTTCAAAACCAGCTAGAAATTAGTGAATAAACCCCTCTATGGCAGCGAACTGTAACAGCACTTAATGGCATCAATTCCCATGCAATAACAAGCTAAAAATGACAAAGAATGCTTCCAACTAATTTATCCAACCATGAAGATATTTATCCAGCCAATATACTTCAAAAATAAAAAAGAAACAAGTGATAAACCACAGCTGTAATTAATTAAATAATCAGCAAAAGTACAACTCACATTAAGGGGTGGAAATGATGATTCCAAAACCCCAAAAATACCAATGAAGTGAGAAATCAGCCTTATAAATTATGAGGAATATGAATATCAACTCCAAATGCCAAAATGTTACCCTAGAAGGCACTCAAACCCTCCCACCACCCAAGTCGCCACCATAGGAGAGGGTGCAAAATTGATGTAGAAGACCTTGACAACTCTCTTTCTCTTCAAAACCCTAGCTGCAAACCAGCAAGATCACCTTCTTTGAAGCCCTTAGGAACCACCAATTGGAGAGTTTTCGTTCTCCAACTTGAACAAGGAAGGGTTTTGTCCTCCTTGTGTGCCACACCAAAGGATTTTCGCCCTCTAGTGGAATGGAATAGAGCAATCAGCCCCAAAACCAAGTAAGTGTAAAATTATAGAAAGATGCATGCCCAAAATGAGTCCAAGCGACCCCTTATATATCTTCTTGGTGGCGCCAAAGGTCAATTAGGGAGTCTTCCCCATGACTGACCTCTTAAGGATGACTGCTTTATCGTTTCATTTGCCTTTTTACCCTCTAACCCAGCCAACCTGCCTCATAAAAGAAACCACAAAAGAAAAAGGTAAATGTTCACAAAAAAAACAAAAAAAACAACAAACACTTCCCTTGTCCACCTTCTTCTGGCCCACAGGAAGTGGAATGGGCTAGAAGTCTTCAAAATGAGTTAGTTCGAAAAAGGGGACATTACACCAACTTTACTTTCTAATGTTATAATTAGAAAGTTGCTTTTAGGACCATGAATACTGTAATTTCTGTTCCAAAATAAGCCCCTTACTGATTACAATACATGTGGCAAGTACTTCCCAAGGGAATCCTTGTAAGCCCATATTGGAAAATAAGCTTTGAGCCCACAATTAGCTGCTTTGCTTCATAATTTCAAAATAGCTTTGAGAAGTAGTAGGAACAATAGAACAGGAATGGCCTGAAGGTTTTTTTCCTACCAGGAGCTCAGCTTCTCATAGAGGGAACAAATTTGGTGGCCCAAGTTTCAGGGGTAAACTAAAGTGATAATGGTAGTTTTTCATGGGACTTCAATGCCATTTGGTCATTGGTTGAGTGGTGGAGATCAACTACGATGTGTTTGCCATTGATGCCAGTGAAAGTTCTTTTTCTTACATCCAAAAGGTTGAGCTTTGGAAATTCTCCATGTTGGACGGTATTGGACGAAGTGTTAGCCTCATGGCTCTAGGGGAATACAACATCTCCAAAGATTTTCTCATCATGGATACCAGCTTCATGGATATGTTGTGGCCAAGTGGGGGACCTGGACACAATGTATGCATCTTCAAAGCCAACTTCACTATCTCAAATTGAAGGGTTTGACATGTTTCTCCACCATGGCATCAAGGGTCACTACAAGGGACATTGATGAAAAATGTCATCATTTATTCTCCATTGTACCCATGTAGTGGATGAGAATGTTTCTTTATCACCGTGTTGCAGCATATGAAAAACCTCACTACAAGCATTGGAAGAGGGGTCAGACAATATCTGATTGTACCTATAGTCTTGACTGCTTGCCCCACATGCTTAAAGATCCTTGAGACTTATTTGAATGTCTCATATCAAAAACCAACTATTGAAGGATTGGGCGATATGCTGCAACAGGAAAAGTGCATGCATGGCAAAGATGACACAAAGATAAAAATATGCACTTCTGCTTAAGCCATGCATTCAAAAGGGGGTAAGAGGCCCATAAATATCCTTCAAATCAATGTGCTTACGCATACGACTTTGGTCACTCAACTAGAATCAGCATGTCAAACATACTCTTCCCAACTCTAGATACAGTCTCTATTTGGTAAGACAAGCCATCTTTCAACTCAAGAATGTCAGTAATGCATTCACCAAAATTTTCCTACTGCAAGGAAAACCATACAAGTTTTCCATCAGGATTCAAAATAGGCTCAATGTAACATAATTTAAAATTTTGACCACTTGAAGTGATGCAATCATCCTGACGAAGTTGTCATGCATCCAAACTTTTGACCATTCATCCTCCTCCAATTATGTTTAGTATTGTTGGAAGTACTATTTGCAATTCACTAGCTGATTCAGGATTGTAAATTTGATTCACCAATCTAAATTTTCACCAAGCATCAAAGGCCACAGTGTCTTTGGGTGATGATTTAAAATATGCATATGTCACTCTACAGGTTATATTGTCTTTATTCACTTGGGTAATCATCATATCAACTAAGATGTAGTCACAAGTTCAAGACTCAAAAAAGGCTTCCTATGAAGTCAATTTTTGATCACAACCTTAGGGTTAAATTTGATTGACAAGAAGGCAAAAAGATGTCTCATTTGAGACAAGTCTAGAAGCTCAAAAAAATGTTGCAACAGCTTCTAGTATAGGGAAAATGTTCCAGCTTGATTTTTTCCACAAATGATCAAGCTTTGTTGTAAAAGTACAAAGCATTCATTAATCTCTAGCATAGAAGATATGGACCCCAGTATTGGGTACTTTGTTTGCACTTAGGAGACATAACATGGTGAGAGGGCCTTCCCTCACCAGTCAAGAATCTCAAAAATCTTACTCTAGTTGTTTAGTTGGGAAACAACATAGAGCCCCTTTTGGCATACTTAATCATCAAGCAAGTAGACATTTAGATGTGGTGCATAGCAATTTGTGCCAATCTCATGAATCCAAGTGTCAATTATGGGCAGCAATTCAAGTGTTTTCAGCTATTTGCTGATGATTACACATAAAAGATGTGGGTATATTTCTTGAAGAAAAGGGTCGGGCCTTCCGATACATTCAAGTTCTGCGCAAATCCCTTATGGAACAGCAATCTCATCTTCAGATTCATGTCCTCTACTTAGATTGAGGGGAAAGTCAGCAGCAATGAGTTCCTTGCATATCTATAAGGAGCAAGGACATTTGCCAACAATGGATTGCCCCTTGACCATGAATGGTAAATGGCGTTGAAACAGGTGGAATACATACCATTGTGGAGATGGTGTGCAATATGATTCAAGACTCAGGCTTTGAGATTGGTCACTATTGAGCAAAAATTGTTCACGTAGAGCAAAGTTTACTTGTTGAACAATGCACCCACCAAAGCTCTCGATGGTGTCACATCACAAAAAGCATAGGGAGTGACCTGCTATAAGCCTTCTATCTCTCATCTTTGTATTTTTGGATGTAAAGCACATATGCATATTCCTAAAAAGAAGAGAAAAAAACAACATAAGAAATCATTGGCATGCAAATTTCTTGGCAGTGAAGAGTCAAGGCTAAGAGTAACTCATGGACTCTAAAACAACCTCAGAAAGTAAACATACAATAGAGTGTGAGTTCTAGAGTCCCACCCTTTACAGGTTGAAAGGATCTTGTAACGTATTGTGGCATGATGATGATAGTAACAATCACCCCATTGATGATAATATAAGTCAACCAACTCCTTCATCCACAAGTGTAGAACAACAGATACTCAAGTTGGAGTGCCAAGATTCTAAAATGTTTAATTGGATGCGCTCCAAACATTTCCACTTCATTGGACTAAAGGACTCCTAGCATGGCTTGTGTAAAGAGTGAATTTTAAGCACTAACAGCACAGTTGCAGTAATCTAGATTTTGGTCATGCAAGCCCAAGAGTCGAAACCTTGGATCCTCCTGAACCCTTGTGGATCTTGAATATTAGTTCTTTGGTATAATGAAGAACAATACCCCTGGCAATTGTTGATCTTCCAAATTTATGGCAAGAAGCATATTCTTTTGCAAGTGGGTCTTTAAGACCAAGTATTAAACAATGGATGGCAGCATTGGTCTAGAGCACAAGGAAAGACTTGTATGCAAAGGCTCGTAGCAGTGCTGGCATTGACTATAGGAAACCCATGATCTAGCTGACAGACTCGAAGGATGATGGGTTTGATTATGGCAGCAAGAGTTGGATGGAAAGCCCATTAGATGGATGTGAAAAGTGCCTTCCTGATGGGAGATCTGCAAGAGGAAGCCTCCATGATTATGGTAGGAAGAGGTTTTGACACATTTGATTGATGAAATTGGAATGGAAGATATTCATACATTTGATGTTTGCAAACAGACTGTGAGTCTGTGGGACGCTTCAAGATTGCATGTAGTGAATATATGGCATGGATTCCATTGATCAAGGGGAGGTCCATATAATGGTTCAAAGACTTGGATGTCTCAATGCATGCAAGGTGTTACAATGGTCCTTGACAAAGAAATTCATTGGAGAAACTACAAGTTGTAGCCTGAACATTCGGTGGCTGTCGTTTTCATTGTCTTCGAATTGTTAAAAAATGGTTGAGCAGGTTACCGCACCCATGGTGTAGTGCCATTACTTAACTATTATTGTGCTAATGACTAATATATAGGTACAAATTAGGATAATTCTACCCATAAGTCTCCGAGAGAGAGATCTAAAACATACTTAGAATTGGAATTACGTGCAAGATACCTAGACTGCACGGAAACGCCCTAAGTACCCCCCCTGTACCAGCTGGAAACGTACCATTTATTGGGTACGGGTATAGGTATGTTGTGGGTACGTACCCACAGGGGACTTGGGTACGGTCCTGGGTACGGAAATGCCGTACCCGACCGTACCCAGGGCCTGTGGGTACGTACCCATCAAAGTACTTGCCACAGGTTTCCTTTTTTAAATGCAAAAAAATAAAATAAAACATGAGGGCTTTGACTGAAAATTGACACCTTTGGAAAGTTTGTGTGAAAAAAATTTGATTTAATATTGCCAATAGGCTCCGAAGGGTCAAGAGAGATGAAAAGGACTTCATTTGGTTGACTTACTATTTGGGTGCTTTCTGTTGCTCCTCATGGGTCCTTTATTCTTCAGTCAATTTGGAAGGCATGGGAACAAGTGAAGCACTTGGTGGTTGGGCAGCCTATCTTCTCTTCATTTGACATTAGGTGCCAAGCCTACAAATTGATTTTGTCGAATCAAGAAATATAACTTGACAAGATCTTTCCTTGACAAGAGGTTGAGCTTCTGCCTTCCTGTCATTTGAGAGAAGGAATTAAAAATATATCAGCTTACTAAAATCCGGCAAGTATTCTCCCATGTTCGGACAAGAGATCGTCTAGGACTGAAAGCTTAAGGAATCCATAATGAATTTAAATCTATAATACAGTCTATGTTATTAACTATTATATTTTGAACATTATGAATCAATACAAACTCAAGTCTCAATTCTCAAAGTATTGGAAATTTGTTTTCCATGTTCTATGAATGATTCCTTAATCTTGTCATTAGTATTAAATTTCAATAACTGTGCATATGGATGAGTATTAAATTTCAATAAGTATGCAAATGCTTCTTTAAATTTATAATTTTATATACATACATACATATATATATATATTATATATATATATATATATATAACATACCCAAAAGTGTACCGTACCCGAGGTTTTTAAAAAATTGTTGTTTCAATGTACGGAACCCATACCTGTACCGAAACAGTCTTGTTCAAAAGTTTTTGTTTTGAACAACAGATCTTGGACAAAATAGAACTCCATCGAGTTGCCTCCCTAACCCTCGTAAAGGTGTAGTTCTCGAGTTGAATTCCCAAGTTTCCAAATTCCACCTCCCCGAAGTCCTGAATTACAGAATCTCTAGAATTATTGGACAACCCTCCATGTTGAACTACTCCCACGGTGCTCCATCAAATTGTCACGGGACCCTTGTGTGGGTAAACTCTCGAGATCCACAGACTGCCGAACTATCTGGATCATCCATGTCGAGTTTTACCTACACTGGATCCCTTATTGTCTTCAAAACCCTAATTTCTTAGAGTACATACTAATCTTTTTCTTCATCAATAAATTCTTCTTGATCTAGTGGATCTAGTGGATTGTCAACAAAGGCCATGTTTGCTTCTTTTGGATTATCTATGAGTTTTCCTTTGAGGACATCATTAGCTCGAATGCAACAATTCCAGGTTGTATGATCTCTTTTCTTGGAATAATAACACTCAACTTGTCTGGGCTTTTTATCTGATTTTCTGTGATTATTTCTCATGTGAGAGTATAGTGCACTTTCATGTGAAGAATTACCTTTTGTATCGTTCACAATTGTTCTCTTTTCTTCAACCAAGAGAGTTGTAATCATATCTTCCAGGCTTTGTTAAGGCATCTGACTGAGAGTAGTGATGACATTGATATGCGACGAGAACAAACTATTTAACAAAATGGCCCTAGAAAACACTGCTGCAAAACCCTAAGTAAGTATATCTGAGAATAAATAAAGCCCAAATTGAATGAAACTCCTGGGAATTTTCCAAGCTTGCCTCAAATGTTGGAAATAATCTGATCTATAGATGGTTAAAGTATGGACCAAATAATCTCTCTCCAACACTAAGCAAACCCTTGAAATTCTCCGAAAACCCTGATCTGAAAATCTGATTTGAATGAAGCTCCAAATTAGCAAACTAGGGAGGATCTTTCACCACCAACGAGTTCTCTGCTAACTAGGAGTGGATCTCTCACCACCGAAACTAGGGTTCCTCCGGGATCTTACTCCACAAGCAAAAAGTGTGCAACCAACAATGGCTCCAATATCTGAAAATGTGTGTGTATGAATGAATGCCCCTTTCTCCCCCAAGCACTTCCTTTTATAGCTTTTCATTGCAACAAAAGGCCCAAAAGAACCCTAATCGACCTCCTTGGGAAAAATCCCTATAATAATAAAATAACTTTAAGTTACTTTATCACCACTATGCCAAAAGTACACTTAAGTTACCCCCAACGAAGAAACAGAAAATAAAGTACCATATATTCACCCATCACTTAAGTCATCAACAAAATATAACATAAAATACCTTAGGGGAGTATCACGCAACCTTATTTCACTTAAGTCACCTCAAAGTACGTGTCCAACGTCAAAACATAATATATAAATGAAATGAAGGTGCAAACCACACCCAATAACCATCAACGTCACTAGCCCCTTGGGCATAACCAAGGCTAAGATGGATGAAAAGCCTCCTAGGCCATCTTCTCAAAAATGGGGACATTATAGAAGAATTTGAATTCAAACAAATCTCTCGGAGTTCAATTCTACAAGATTAACCCACCACTCTATTGTATGACAATAAGCATACCATAAACATTGCTTGCAAATTGCAATCCATTTGGGCACTAGCGCACCAAGCAGATCGAGAGCCACATGTGTTTCCAATGACGGCTTGGTCATGATAGAGTTATTGACCTGACATATTGTCATTAAAGGATCATTTAGTCAGCATCTTCAAAAAACTCTTGATATAAGCAAAAATTGATAATTTCTAGTCTTTGATAGGGGTGAAGGAAGTTAACATTAAACAAGGATAGCATATAGCTCCTTCCTCCCTCTCTTTACCAAGATAATATTATGGGGGCATGTGAGTGTATATAGTTTACCACATGCATTGCAAGTAGGTGTAGGGTCATTTTGATTTCTACCGGTTTTTTCATAATATGGCCCCAAGATTAAATATCGAGGTTTGTTCTTATCCAGAAGTGATTAGTGGTCACAATCAGTTCATAGAGATACATGTGATCTCAAATGATCGACTCTTACCCCACATAACTCCCCATATTCCTAAAAATATAGGCATGAGGACAAGGTTGATGATGAAGGAGGAATTTAAGCTTCTCATGTGAGTGTTGTCATGAGATATCTCCTCTATAGTAAAAAAGGCACGTGTGTACCCCCTTAAGACTATATTCTTTCTCTTGTGAGAGTGGTTTTTGATGTGAGATAGCAGATTAAGATCCATGGATGGTGTTGAATTTATTAACAATATAAAAGCCTAGAAATAGAAACCTGAAATAAATGAGGTAATCTAACATTTTGATAAGAAAACTGACCTCTTAAAATATTTCTCAACAGATGGGAGAGAAGCTAAATATCATAGTGAAAAAAGATAATATGAACAAAAAACAAGATAGAGAAAAGACATATGCTTAGTACAAAAATAATAGTGAAGTTGCAAATATGTTCTATCCTATGGCAAATTGTGACTATAATCAAATAACACCCACATCTTTCTACAAGGTTGATATGTCGTATGTAGTCTTTAGAATAATTTTTGTGTAAATTGTCTTAAAACATTAAAGAAAATAAACAAAAAAAGCATGAATCGTATGGATACACAAGACTTCATTTCTTTATATAATATAGAAAGCCTATACAACTATGATGATAATGAACCAAGAATTTTACTCGAGACAAAGGAAAAGTAACCTCATTGTTAAGAAAAAAAAATTGTGTAAATTGTCTTAAAACATTAAAGAAAGACAACAAAAGCATGAAACATATGGATACACGAGTTCATTTCTTTATATAATATAGATAGCCTTTACAACTATGATGATAATGAGCCAGGATTTTTACTCAAGATAAAGGAAAAATTACCTCATAATGAATGAGATTAATTATATAATCTGGGTGCGCATCAACAGTTCCTTTCTTTAGATAATACATATGAGCACCTCTGTCCAGTTTGTGCAATTTAGGTCAAGGGCAATAAGTTCAAGAAAACATCGACATTTCTTGTCCTCCAGCTCATAAATTATAAAATAAATTTGTTTTATAAGACTTTTGAAAAATGACAATCCCAGAAAGGATATATATAACCCAGCCATTCGAATAACATTTCCACCAACTTTTAGTACTTCTGCCTCTGACATTAGCAAAATATCCGTACGGGGACTCCTTCCCAAAGGCACTGTAGGACATTCCTACAGAAATCATGAACCATAGTGTGACTCAAAACGAAAAAATAGATTATAGTAAAATAAAGAATCAAATCAATTTATATCTTTTTACAAATAATTTTTTCCTATTACCATATTTGGGCATACATCTAGAGGTAAAAATAATCAATAGATATCCTAGGAAGTGTATCCGCAAATAATAATAACCTATAGTGGTCTCAAGTTCTAGACAGTGAAGACAAGGAAAGTGGTTTCAAGCTTGATCTTCTAAAAAATGGTACAGATCCTGGTGTAAAACTTTATATCCAATTTATATTGATGCTTCTTAAGCTTCCATCTGATTTTTTTCATTGGAGAACGAACCCACCAGCCTGTTGGTGGGGGGTGGCACATGAATAATCAGCCTTCTTCGGCTTAGTGCCAAGGTCCTCAAGGGTGTCTATTCTGCCAAACTCACCTGGGATTCAAATCCAGCCTCATCCCTTTTTATTCAGGTATCTCCAGAGATTTGTACCTTGGTTACCTTACTAATAAAAAGCTTCAGCGTTCAATAAAGGAGTTATACACAGTTTATACAAGCTTGATGATAATAAGTGTCGCAGCTTAAAAATTAGGAACTTCAGTACACACTGAGTCCACATGTAGTCCAACATGTCTATTAGGCAGTGCATGAAAGTATGTGTAAAATGAAAAGAAGCAATATAATTGAATGGAGACTGCTTTGATAGGGTAGGAAGCCATGTAAGAAACAATGATTGAAAGCTCCCACTAACCAACAAGGTAATAGGAATAGATTTTTAGGTTGTATCCTCCATTTCCCCCTCCCCCATGAGAATTATAAATAATTGGTTTATACAAAGATTAAGAACATGGAGCATTATGAGAGACGTGCATGATCAATCCTTGCATCCATTGTCGGGGATGGCGAACGGAAACTTGGTCCAAGACATGGTGACTGGCATAAGGCAATTCTAAACCCCAACAGCTTTCCTGAAGAATGCAAAATGCATCTAGAGACCATTTCCAAGTTTCTAAAGATATCAAAAATTGTATTTGTGCAAATCCATAATTTGTTATTTTCGTGCTTTTATACTTAAAAATTTAAGCATAAAAATTTTATCCAAATAGCAATTCACATCTAGTATGATTTCAAATTTTTACCCCTAGGATAAATGTTCTCTAGCATGGCATAATTTTTGAACACTTTGGCCTGAATGTAATTCAATTGGTGCTGTAATACCAAATATCCCAATGTTCTGATGCTTCACATACTTATCATATGTTATCTTTTTTTAAGAAGGTATATGCTTAATGACAACACCAATGGTAATGATGAATCATCAGTACTTACAGAGTTAACATTATTACCTCAAAACACAACCCATTGTCATGGCAATCATAGACAGCACTACTTGATGTAAAACAAAAACGACCCTTCTCCACTCCACTGCATTATGGCTGCCCTGCAAATCATAGACTTTCTTTTACTAAATAGTGAAGCAAAGGAAACAAAATGCATTATATTTAGAAAAAAATCCAAACTTTTTAATCCAAAATGATAAAGAAAGAACCCCCTGCATATTTTGCATCCAAACAAAAACATTGGAACTAGAATTTATATAAGTTCTAACTAAATATTTAACAAAATAGAGAAGAAAATGTATATGGTGGATTGTAAATTTGTAACAATTCACTACCCATTCTAGAAGCTAAGAGGTTTATAAGTCATTAGAATGCAATCAATCCTACCAAAACACTAAAGGACTGGATAAATAATTGGCTAAGCTCCCAGTTAAAACATAGACATTTGTGGAAAAAAGTCAGTCAAAGAAATACCGAATCAGGAAAAGACTGAGCAACATTGGTAGCAATTTTGAAATCATTATGGGAAAAACGATGCCAAAGTCGGTACAAGCCTTCACCACAATGTAGTAAAGTTAATATGCCTTGAGCCTAAATGGAAAACCAAAACAATCAAATCATAGAGACAATAACATGTTATCAACTCACAACCATCAAAAGTTATATTTCTTAATATTTGAAATGTGTAAGAAAAGGTCAGCCAAAGGAGCTCATGCAATCAATATTCGACACATTGAATGCAGTATTATTAAAGAAAACCAGTACATTTATGATTTATCCAAAGAACTTAATGTGCCCAGTTTTGAATTGATCAGCAACCTGATTTCAGCAGAGTAGTCTTCACTTCCAGATGGAGGAGCACAGAAAATAACAAACGGAAAACGCTTCCTTGAATTTGTTCCTTTGATGATTGGTTTGATGCCAAGGCTTTGTAGCTCCTCGTGATGATTTGTTGTCTTTGTCTGGCCAAAAACTCCACAAGATGGGTTCTCCTGCCATAAGGCCTTGTTAGGCAATCTAAATACTCAAAGGAATCAACTTGAAAAGACTTATTTTCATTCTAGAGTTTCAATGTCTTATTGACTTAAAGAAACCCACATTAGTCCAACACAAAGCAATACCATCTGAAAGGTCAGTGTAGAGATTTCCACACAAAATAATAATTTAAACAAGAAAAAATAATCATGCAAAATACGAAGTAGGTTGTGCAAAATCCAAGGAATAGATGATCCCACCTTCTCCATGCATATGCAAGCAAAGACCAATCACATCTGGATTTCAGTAGACTTCATGGATGCACTTGCACATCAATAATATTGTAGATATCTTATATGATTTATCCACTATAAAGTTCTCCTCATGATAGGAAAGATGGAATCCGTGTAAGTCCATATTTGTTTTACAAGCTGCATATGAGATTGGCCATAAAATTATAGCCCAGGAAAACAAGACAATGGATGGCAAAACAGACAGGACCATAGTATACATACTCAAGTACTCGCTGAGCCTGTGAGTCCTGGCCAAAATTTACACTGGCCAAGTTTTATCCAAGTATACTCGCAAATCTGTAACAGACAAGTTTTCACGAATTTTTGCACGGCATTTGCAGTGAGTACTCCCCGATACTCGGCAAGTATGGTGTGCGGACTCGCCAGACATGGAACAAATGCAGGAAAACAGTCGAATGCAAATTTGACACAGACAAACACTGCAACAATGTGTTTTTTCTTCTTTATAAGCCCCACAGCTACACACATGCTAATCACACAGCATTTGAGCATCCTTTGAGCAAATTGGAGGGAATTTGTAGCAGATTTGAGGAATTTCATTTCCAGGTTGGTTTTGTTTTCTCCCTTCTTTCCAAGCATATAAATTCTTTCTAAATTGTTGATATAAGGTTTCTACGCATGACTTACAAATTTACACAAAATCCATTCAATTCCCATAAATTATATTTGTGATTTAAGCTATTTTTCAGAATTTATGAACGAAATTGCTAGTTTTTTTTACTGTACATGGGGTTTACAACTTTACGGTTTTGGAATTTTTTTCATGTTTTTTTTGTTTTTTCCTGTACATAGGGTTTAGTTTTACAAATTTATAGTTTTCTTTATTGTTGTTTGTTTTTAAATTGTATTTGAACATGTTGCAAGTTATCATATAATGGCATCCGGCTCCGCATCAGGCTTAACATCAACAAGTGGAAGCTGTCCCGCTAAAACTTATACTGCTGCTTGGAAGTATGTCGTACGTGGACCAACCAAGAAATTGTGATTAGAATGTTCTCCTCAAAGAAGGTTTCTGGAGGCATCAAACGCTTCAAGTACCATGTCACATGCATTTCTCGTCACGCCATGTCTCAATAGCACGAAAAAGACAAAACAGGATATGCGGGAAGAGTTTGCATTGTTGGATGAAAAGAAACGAGACAAGGCAAGGGTACAAGCGCCATAGTAGAAGCCATTGAACCCAAAACGGTAGCGAAAATGAAGGTAGATATGGCAGCAATTGTGGGCTCTAGTCATGGTCCACGTGTATGCAACACATCCGCCTCATCCAGTTCAAGCAAAGGCCAAGAACATAGTTTTTTTTATACCTAGAAACATACCTAGGGAAAAACTATAATGTCCCTTTTTCCAAGCTAGTCACTATGAAGGCCTTGGGCCCATTCCACCTTCCATGGGCTTCAAGGAAGGAAAACTAATTATGGCTTGGGGTGATTCGACTAGGTGATGGGTGAATGACAAAGCAAAAAGGAATTTCTATCTTCTCCACAAGAGGTCGGTCTTCTTGGAGAACCAAGTGAAGATTAAAGTAGACTTCATTGGCATATGTGGCTTCATTCAAAAGTCATAAGTAGACTTCATTGGCATATTTCTGGAACAACAAGGTGTTTATCCATGTATAGGGCACTTCTATTCTAGCTTGGGCACTTTCAAGGGTGCTTGATCTACCCATTTGGGAAGTTCAGGATCACTTTTGGGGGGGTTCCGTGGTTGGAAAATTGTGATTTCACTTTTATTTGATAGCTGGTCTCTCCAAGATCATTTCGACCATTTGTTTGTGTTGAGACTCCAAGTATTGATGGAGTTATGAATTTTCGAAGTTTCACTTGTGTTTGCGCTTGAATTTAATTTATAAAATATATATTTGGTCCAGATTTCATCTTGTTGGGCTTATGAAGTATTTGAGATATTTGTATATCAATTTTCAGTCTATATTGCATGAGAATATTGTCTTGAAGAGCCCATACAGTTCGCTGCCCTAGGAAATAGAAAATCAAGATCATTGCTAGGGCTAAGTGGTGATATTGTTGGCTGTCATATGAATTCCTTTGTTGTCAAAAAATTTCAAATCTCTCTTGGTTGTTAACGGCATTTTCAATATGTTCCTCTAGGGTTTGAAGTGATGGACAAGTGGCTATAATAAAATTCAGAAGTTGTGATTAGGGTTTGAGTCCAAACCCTTGTTTTCTGTTTGATGCCCTAGAAGGGACATTACAGTGGAATCAGAGCTTCGATCTTCCTAGCCTTGAGGGTTTCATTCAAAAGGAATAGATAGATGGCGAACATACATGAGAGGTTTTCCCTAGTGCAAGAAATATTAGCGAATAGGATGACATTGTTGATCCAGGCCATGCAAAACCACAATGGAGAAGGAAGTTCTTCGGAAATTCACAGCATGAGGCAACCCTTAGGGTCAAGCTTTGGAGTTGTTATTAGGCCATCTAAGCCTACCT
Source organism: Taxus chinensis (assembly GCA_019776745.2). NCBI lineage: Eukaryota > Viridiplantae > Streptophyta > Pinopsida > Cupressales > Taxaceae > Taxus > Taxus chinensis. The sequence goes on along the minus strand of JAHRHJ020000066.1, from coordinate 98,513 downwards.
TCCTCCCTGGGGAAGAATCCATTTCGGAGATTGAGACACAGCGTTCGATGGGCCACAACATTGCTACCATCTACGAGGAAAACTGGGCTCTTCCGGATGAGATTCATGATGCCATGTCACTCGTCGAGTTCATAGGGTTGAAGAATGGTAGAATGGGAATTGGACCTAGGTCCAAACCTTGAGTTATACACAAGGAAAATGGGAAAGATGTTCCAGCCCTAGAGGGAAATAATCCCTCCATGATCAAGGAAGAAGAAGAACAATAGAAGTTGTTGGGCAGCATCCCATTGAAGCCTTAGAAGCACTCATCACTCTTCCCAAGGACAAGCCATTCACTGATTTTCAGAACAGCGGTATGAAGGGTCAAGGGTTTGATGAAATCATGAAGCACGAGTTGGAAGGTAAAAATCCTTTGATATTTAATGATGATTCATTGATTTCTAATGATGGCATGTTGCAGAAAAATGAAGAAAAAACAGATATATAAGGTGGTGAAGATACGTTGAAGGTTGAAACTCAATTGCCAAAGGACAAGGAGGATGATCAACTCACTAGGACTTTCCAGACAACAAGCATTGAAAAATAAATTGGTGATGTTTATGATCCTAGCAAGATTTATGATGTGGTTCCTTACATGTATCAACAAAATGAGAATGCTTCAACAAATTCTCAGAAGGCAAAGAAAGATGAACACTATGAAGACAACCGAAGGTATGAAGGTAATTCAGATTTGTTGCTTTCTTCCATGCCATTTCAGATTCATGATCATGACCAATTTGTTGAAAAGGATGACCATGGGGCTAGTTTGATGCTCCATAGTAAATCACGGCAAATGGGTAATCATCATGGTGCTAAGAATGGAGAAAAATCAGAATTGAAAGGGGCTAATGGGGCAAAACTTCTGGGTGGCCTTGTTGGGAGGCATGCCCATGCAATAAGGGCCTCTCCTAATGCTCATGTTAATCTTCATCTCGTTAGAAATTTCATGACAGAATCCTATGGTAAGCAATTTCAACATCTTCTTAGCAAGGATTTGCTACAACACCTTCATGCTATGTCTTTGGAATATTTTTGTCGTCATAAGAAATGTTCTAACAACTTTGTGAAGATGAAGGGTACCAAATGGGAAGAGAATTCCATTTCAGCCCTAGGAAGTGAACTCTTGGTTGAAAACCCTAGACATGAGCCACATAATTCAGATTTATGGATTCCTGCTATGTCGCTGCCATATTTGTATCATGGAGGACAGCATGATCAATTTGATAAGAGGAAGAACATGTTGAAGGACAAAGGGCGCATAGATTCTTCCTTGCAAATTCCAACCCCAAGGTTTTCTTCTCTAATGGCTCCATAGAGCTTAAGCAGGGCCTCTCAACATGCATTAAGAGGATAACACTTGAGCTTGAGGCGAGGAACCTCATTATGTTAAAGTTGTAGAATTACAAGCAGCCTGTGGAGAGGCTCTTTTGTTTGGTGCTAACTATCTGAGGGAGATCCACCCAAACACCAGGTAACAAAAATTGGAGTCTTTACTTGTATCTTACAAGTTACAAATTACAATTATTAATTACTTACAAACTTTTGAATATCTTGTTTGTAGGTTCTTGGTGGGAATATTGGGGTGGAAATACTCCAAATCTTCAAAAGCTAGTCCTCTGAATTTTATCTTGGGCCTTGTAACACTTCTGGATGTGAACACAAATGGAGTTTGTTTAAGGCCATTCACACGAAGAAGCGCAATAAGTTAACCCAACAATGTCTCGATGACACTAGTTTTTGTGCAATACAATCTTCGGCTTCGCACAAGAAAGGTGGACACATCATAGGAGCCTATTGATTTGGATGAGATTGATCCCTATAGTGAGTGAATTGCGCAAGAAAGAGGAGATCCCGATGTTCACGAAGGATGAGATATTGTTGTTTTTGAGAGGGAAGCTATGGAATGGTGAAGCAGAAGGAAAAGAGATGGGATTAGATGACATCATTGTAGATGATGTCGAACATGAGGTGGAGGAGTCATTTCCATCTAGTACAAGGGTGTGGCCACAGTCGCAGCTTTCTAGGAGCGAGCAAGCCATAGCCGAGTGCAAGGACAAGAGTCACTAGAACCTCTCCTTAATTTTAAGTAGAATGGGAAAGAGGAAATTGTAAATTCTTGTAATTTGTAACTTGCATGGATATGCAATTTATGATGATGATTTTCAATGACAATCATCATAAATTCATAAGATTTGCTATTAGTCGGCTATTGTATTCACATGATGATGTGATTTTGTACTCTATTTGTATTCGAATCTAATAGAAAACACTTCCCCAATGTTTTGCATACTCATTTGATACATTTTGTAACTCTGTTTTGTATAAATTTTATGTTGTTTTAGGAAAATTTAAGTACTTTTTAAGTTTCAAATTTTCGAGTCAAAAAAATTGGTATGCCAAGTATTTGTTGCGATGTACTACTTTGCACATATGATAGAACTTGGAAAGAGGAGATCTTCAATAGTAAACTTAGTTTTCACCATGATGAGCTATTCTCGAATTTGTGAATCAACCAGCTTAAAGTGGGCCCACACTATCAATACCCCCTCCCTGGCTGCCAATTCATTGCCAAGAATTGTTTATGCACGATCTTGGTTTCATTTTCATTTCTTGGCTTGATGGTTGTTTGCATGCATGTTCATTGCCAAGTAATGTCCTTGAAATAGTTTCTTCAACATCCATAAGGAAAAGTATCCTACATAGTTTGAATCATGATGTTCTAGGCCACTGTTATTAGGACATTGCTATCAATGTATACAATTTTTATAAGTCAAATGACTTAACCCATTTCCTAGTTGTTGGCCACAACACCCTCTCCAATTTCTTGCCAATACTTGTTATCTACACATTTTGGTTTTATTTTTGTTCATTGTCTTTAAAAGTATAATTCAGCTATAGCATGAAAGTCTTATTACTATTAATGTCCTCATGGTTTTCTTCAACATTCACAGACCCAGATATCGGCATGCACTTGAAAACTGAATTAAGTGGGAATTTGGTCCAAATTGTTGATGTCTAGCAAACCATTTGTTACAAACCTGCTGAATCGAATGCACCTCATTGAAAATAAATGATTAAAATGTTCACTTGTCATTTAATTGAGGGCATTTGAGCTGAAAGGTCCAAGGAATTCTTGCTAAAAATTCCTTCGGTGCTCTTACAAATTATTTGGCTAAGGAATGGCCCCATTTATCAACTTTGAGATTCCACATTGAAGGATAACTTGGGTAACCATCAAACACTTGTACCCTTGAGTTTCTGTTCCTTTGAGATTTTAAGGGTGGCAGTATCTATACAAATACAAGCTAAGAATTTAGTAATTTTCAAATAAATTGAATTATGAAAATTTAATTCAATCATTTTTCATATAAATGGAGAATAAGCACAACAAATGAGATTAAATAAACATCAATAGCTAAAAATTGGAAATTTGACGCAAGAGCATAACATTAATCAGTGACAACCAAAAATTAAGGTGATTTATATTGTGGGTATGTTGAACCTTTGGTCCATACTCATCTTTATGAATCATTTAGATCTATATTGAAATGTGGCAAGGGATTGCTTCATTTGACATACAAGAACCAGAATTGTGTAACATCAACATGTAGTCTCTTGTGCATGAAGGAAAAACAAGATCAGAATTACTTGATTTGCAAGACAATATCTTTTTGGAAGGGAGGACTGTAATGTCCCCTTTTCCCAATCGATAGACCTTTGGCCTATTTTGTCAACCCAGACGGCCAAAGGAAAAATATAAGGGTGACTTAAGTCATAATAAATTATTATAAACGTGCTAAAGTATAAAAAATAAAATAAAATTATTATAAGCACTTATATTAATTTATTTGGCTTAAAAAATAATAATAATAATCCCTGTGGTCAATATAAGGGGCAAATATCATTGTGAAGGGGTTATTATATTTTATTCTTGAGGCCAAAGAGGAATAATAAAGTTAGGAAGGATAAAATATTATTTGTCTTGTATTCCTCCTTGGAAAATGCCATTTGGATTTCCAGAAGGTCACTTTCATGGGAATCCAAAGGTCACTTAATAATTAGAAGTTAAGGTCATTTCATTTCTAAGTCTAAAGGTCGCTTTCATTACTTTCATTTGGAAGTCCAGAGGGTCACTTTCATTAGAAGTCCAAAGGTCACTTTGGGTCCCATTTCCTATATAAAAAAGAGGTCGACCTATGTAGAGGCATTCCAAATTTTTGATATGATATTTTCTCTTGCATGTGAGCTCTGAGCTTGTGCAAATAATCCAAGGACTGCGTAACCCCTTAGTGATTATATCTCTTGCGGACGAAAAATGGCCAAGAGTATTGTGAGTTTCCACTCAGAATTTCATGCCTTCCATTGATTGTAATCTGATTTTCAGTCATTTCCAGTAGTGTACTATTCAAATGAGGGTATTTTTTGGAGGAATAAATTGCAGCAGTTCTTACAGACATTGGATCGACCCATTTAGGGACTGTTTTGGCATACCTTTTCTGAGGTATTTAGATCTGATTTCTATTGTCAAATCATCTACAGATTTTTGTGAAGTAAAGCAAGGAAGTTTCATAATTTTTAAGAGGGTTTTTAAGAGGTATTTCAGCCAATTTAATATTCAGATTTCAGAACTGATTTTTGGGATTCAAGTACGTCATTACCAAATCATTTCTGAAGGAATTAATGTATGCTTTTAACCTCTTTCTATCTGCAGATTTCAAATATGTTTCTTTGTCATTTTTGCTTCTTAAAATTCTGGTTTTCTTCATATTCCTACTAAAAATTTTGTCCATCAATTAAAAAGGTTCAATTATTTGTGTATATGTTGCATGAGATTTGCCTTCATACCCTGGTCGCAATTTCCTGCAAATTATTTCAGCAGACTCAGCTGGTTGTGCATGATCCAGTTTCATCCTTTTAGACCTGATTTGGCTTATAAAATTTGCATATTATTTAAGAAATTTGAAGGGTGCACAAATGATCGAATGTGCCAGGAGTTTCATACCAAAACCCAATCACATTTTTATATCTAATTGTCAGATGAAAGTAATAATTTACTTTTCCATCTTTTCCTTGAGCTAAAGTGGGGCACATTTAGTTGTGACTTTATTGGAAATCCTACTTGGGGTCAAAGAGTCCCATTTAGGGATCTTACAAACATGTTTTAGCACAAATCTGAAGAACCATCTATTCTGGAACAATTAATAAGGTTTAGTCTTGCTCATTATAATGTGCAACTCTAATTCCTACATTAAGGTCGGTCATCTTAAACATGCCTACAGTTGCTGATCGAGAGTGCTCTTTTCCTTCATGAATGTATAGTCTTGTACAAACTAAGAAGATAACTCAGACAAATACATTCTCCCAAGGAGGTACAGTTTCTCACAAAAAAGATGCTGCATTTTCGAGTGCACCACATAGATATCATGCCAAGTGTATCACCCTCTTGAAACAACCTCAGCAAGTGCCTCATTACTTCAGAACGTGGTGGTCAGTTAAGATTTTGGCTTCTACGTAAACTTGTAGAAACCTAAAAGACACGACAACCACGTGGGGACTTGTTGTGTCATGAACGAAAACCCTCATTTATCATGTGGTGATATCACAAGGAGATCGCATTGATGATAAGAAGATTGTCTTGGTTATGCACACCTATCAGAAATACCTCATACCCTATGACAAGTTGAAAAGGTCGCTATTGAAAAGTTTGAAAATGTCTTCTGGGTGCAAACTGGCATTTTGAGTTCCATAATTGTGCCTCATAATTTGATGACGCTGAATCTACATTCGAAAGGATTTTTGGGATCTATTAATCAATTTCCAGCCATGGGTGTTGGTTCAACTTCTAGAGGTTTGTAAGAGAATTCATTCTCAAAGCAGTTAGTGATTTATCTCCTCATCTCTCATTTACTTGCTGAAGAGTGTACAGGCTTGGTAGAATTCTCTGTGGTGAATAAAATATGAATGGATTAGCTAGTAACACTGCATATTTTGAAGTTTGTGTTAAAACTGGAAGTATGTTGTAGGTGTAAGTGTTTTGTTAGTTGGGAATTGATGACCTTGTTAAAGCAATAAAGACGGGTCCACAGCCAGGGTTTGTACATAATCTATTGTTGGCTGTCATGAACAATTCAGTATGCTATTAAAAATTCAGAGTTCTTAGATGTATGCTGATTGCATGGTCTATGGTTGTTTCCATCAGGGTTTGAACCCCTAATCATTTGACTGGCATCGAATGGTATTACATTGGTAACAAGTCTTGGTTGGAGTTGAGATGTCTGTCCTCTATTAAAAAATAATGCGTAAAAGAGACTAGAGTGCAGTGAGAGTTGAGTGATCTCCATCTTGTGTGGTTATCGCATAAGATAACTGAGGGTATATCCTCCACTAAGAGAAGTTGTGGGTAGAGAAGTACAAAGGGTAGTTCTCCATCTTGTTACATAAGGGCCAGAGAATAGAGTGCTGAAGTAGTGGTTTGAGAGCTGTGTAACCTATGTAGGGTTGCAATAGTGTTTTAGACATCTGAGGGAGGAAATCATGTAAGACATGGATGAGAGGTATATAACTTAAGTGGCAGAGTTGAATATTTGGAGGAAGCATTGAGTGAGAAGGAAGATCTTCAAAATAGAGGAAGATGAGGAGATTGTAGCAAGAGCGGATTGGCAGCTGAGGTGGCGGTTCATGAAGGTCCCATGTTTGACAAAGGAGAAGTAGAAGACCCCCTCTTACTCGAAGAAGAGACAAAGGTGATTGAGGGAATGTTTGATTCCGTTAATGCTGATTTTGTTGTAGGTAATGGGAAAGGCACAGAAGCTGAGGAAGAGAAAGAAGGAATCCTCGTGGAGCAGGATATGGAGTTGATAGTCATTGAGCTTTGAAAGGAAGAAGATTTAGCAAAAGAGGAGAAGCAATGGGTATGTACGGATTATAATGCAGCTGATTTTGTGGATGAAGACACCAGGGAAGATGAAGAGAGCCACAATGTAACAAAGGGGCAAAATAGGAGTTGGAGACGGTGGATATTTTTCCTTGGGGAGGGATGGAAGGAGCACAAGGTGTTGCATAAGTGGGAGCAGCCCACATAAGTGTTGGGGATAAACACAATGAGCTGTTGATGGCATTATCAGCTCAAACAAATATAGAAGAGGGTGAGATTGCAGCAGTGGTGGAGAAGGTGAAGAGAGATTGAGGGAGATAGCATTCCAAAAGGAGATGGAAGAACCCTTTGAGGACATCTTGAAGACCAAACCAGCAAAGGAAGGTGTTGTTACAGTGGAGGTAGTGGAGTTGTTTGATATGGCAATGATGGTAGTACAAGAGGATGATGTGAAGACTATCCTACAAATAGCAATGAAGGTTGGGTAATCATGTCGATGCCCAAGGATGTGGTGAATTCTTCGGCAAGCAGGTTAGTAAGGAAGACGCAGTGGTTGGAAGAAAAGAGTGTGTGGATGGTATAGAGGATGCTTGGTGGAGGTGGACAAATAGTGGAAGAGGAGTGAGAGAGAGACAGAGATGTTTGGATGGTCTATAGTCCAACAAGTGGCTGGAAGAGATGGAAATACCTCACCTAGTGGAAGACCACAACATAACTTTATGCCTCAAGTCGAAAAGATGGTTCTACCATCTAGACCAAGTTTCTGAGCAATGTACTCACAAAACACTTACCCGCGATTTCTAATGCAAGAGCATCCGGGTTCACAGGCAATCTTGCATCCACCAATAATATAAGTAGGGACAAGTAGCAATAGGGAGTGTACACAACTGTGGTACCCTAGAACAACCTCAGAGGTCTGAGGTGTCTACTAGATCATCAAACCGTCATTGTAAGATAGCTCACATGATGCGCAGTTGTAATTCCTCATGAAGCTCTAAAACATGTTGCAATGCTCTGCGCCATCTCGTGGCTAGTATAAATACTTTAGACCTAAGTCACCAGGTTCGTGTTCGTGTTCGTGTTCGTGTTCGTGTTCGTGTTCAGCGAGGATGAAATTCGGAAGAAGTTCGTAAGCCAATATAATTTGGGAAAAAAATCGCCAATAAATCCGAATCATATAAATGTGCAATTTATTATTTTATTTTCACAATAAATAAAAATGTGTAATAATATCAAAGCATATAAATATTATTAAATAGCCTTAAAAACTTTGAAAAAGGATGTCCAAATTGAAACATGTGCATCATGAGAAGTTGATCAAGATAGAACATTACACATGTGAAATCACATTTTTGAAGAGGTTTTATGTTTTCAAAAAGTTAATCTAGATTCTAAAGCATCTAAAGTTCTATGACTGTTTTCAAATTTTCAGATTTCTCCCTACCTTTTACATCATATAAGCTCGAAATCATCAAGAGCACTTCACTGAGATGGTTCACTATCATCATCATTGGATTCACCACTGAATTCATCTTGTGAAAGCAAGTCAAGATCATATGCATAGGTTGTGTCTTCTAAAATGGGTTGGAATTGTGAAGACAAAGTAGATGAGTCTTTTGTTGCATTCTCCATACACATCTGCAAATTGTTGTGAATATAAACAAGATCCCCTAACCTCCCAGACAACAACTTGTTTCACTTCTTTGACTGAATGTGGTCAAAGCAACTCAAATTCCTTTCACAAGTTGATAAGCTAGCTCCCTAACACAATACTTTAACAGCAAAGCATTGTAGCTCACAAGTATCTGCCCCAAAGTTACTTCACCATTTGTATCCTTCAACATTTAGGTGTGACATGTCATACTTGGTTGGTATTCCAAACATCTTTTCTTCTAACATGTATGCCCAACATTGATCCCTGATTTTACTTGCAACTTGTATATTTGGTTCAAACCTCCCTATGGCTTCGTAAAGCCCACTCATGATTTCACTATCACTCTATCTGTTTGTATGGGAGAGTTTTGGCTCCAAATAGCAAATTCTTGCATGCAAGGGGGTGTGCATCATTTTCCACCTTGAGTCAATTGTTTCCCATATCTCAATATAGTTTGCTTCCATATGATCGAATGTTTTTTTATTAGTTTCCTTACAACAATCCATGCTTTCATAAAGCATACCAAAATAAGGTTTATCGTCATTAACCATGCGAAGTACTTCAACAATTGGTTCACACACTTTTAAAACCTTTATCACACTTTCTCCAAAATTGTTGTTTAGAATTATGTGTTCTATGTTCTTTCCCTTTGCACCTTTAGAAAGAACTAAATTTTCTCAATCAATTGGTCAAATAATTGGCAGTAGCATTGCTTTCTCTTCAACCACTCTTTTCAAAGTGATATAAAATGAGGCAAATATTGTTTCATAAGGCCTCAACAACTCTCTAGATACATGCTTCATATAAATGTTCAATGTGAGTCAGTGGTTTCTGATGAAATTTGCAATTGCTCTCCCTCTATGAATTGCTTCATTTACCCATGAAAATTTAGCCAAGTCATGAAGCAACAAATCAAGGCAATGTGCGGCACAAGGACTCCAAAATAAATGCGGGTACTTCTCCGTAATCAATTTCCCAACACCCACACAATTTGCAGCACTATCGGTTACAACTCGAACCACATTCTCTATACCCACTTCAACAATGGTTTCCTCTAAAATTTTGAAAATATATTCAATGGTTTTCTTATGGTTTATGGCATCAACTACCTTCAAGAACACTACGCCTAGAGGGCAAGCCGCCAAAACATTAATCAATGGCCTCTGACACGTCTGACATCCATCACTCAATATGGTGCACCTTGTTACCCTCCAAGAGGCTTTTACCGCTGTTAGTTTTTCAATCACCCTTTCTTTTGATTTCATCAAAAGAATTGTTCTAAGAGCCTCTGAAGTAGGAAGTGTATATCATTTGCCAAACTCTCCAATTTTCTAAATTGCATTCTTAAAATGCGGATTTTTGACAACATTTAATGGAATTGCACTTGAATAAAACAAATCAGCCAATGCATCGTCCACATGTTGTTTCTCCACTAGTTTCCAAAGGTTTTTCAAAGTTCCACTCTATGATCCCCCTATTGCACCATCAGACGTGGGAATGTTTGAAGCCGAAGACATATAATTTGTGGTGAACCTTGATATTTTTGTTGAATTCTTTGCTTTTTTTGTGTTGATTTCTGCTTTCCTACAGACAAGGAGGGTTGGTCTTTCTCTAACGCAGCTTTGATCTTTGGAGTTACATTTGGGAATGCACTAACACCCCCTCTCACACAAGTGTTAGGTTGTCGAGCCTGTTTTCATGTGTGAGCGGGGGTCCGAGGGCGGCAGCCCTTGGTAGCAAGGGTTCGGGGGCGCAGCCCCCGAAAAAAAAAATTGGGCCTTAAAACGTGCCCGATATATCAGGAAACGTGATTTTCTCATATGGGCAGGATTTTGACCCATAGGTTTATGGGACAGTTTTTGCCCATGGTTTTGACACCCACGGTTTTGTAAATTGCTTAAGCAAGTTGTCTATTTATATGAATTTATGCATATGATAGACTGAAAAAACATTGCAGATGTGCTTTGACATGTGAATTCTGTAGAGTTTGTTGAGCATAGCTCCAAACAGCATTTGGGTATTGTATTGAGAGAGTGGTAGCTTGTAATAAAATCTGAGCAAGTGAATTCTTGGTGGACGTAGCCCAAATTGGGTGAACCACGTTAAATACTGTCTCTTTGTGTTGTGTTATTTTTATTCTGCACTTTTATTTGAGATCTGTAATATTTTCTGCATATTAGTTTCTACTGTTGCGATTCTGTGAGGGATTATTCCGAATATTTTATCCCTTATTTTCTAACAACAAGCTGAGATGCCAAGTAGATGGTTTGTAACCCTTGTGACACTCTCGATTAATGAATGACCACACAAATCACATTTGATATTATTGTCATCACGTGTTACATGTTTCCAACCTTCAGGTTTTGATTTTGGGGGTGTCATTGAACTCTGTTATGAACCTACATGTTTTAAAGAAGATGAAATTCTAAAAAAAAATCTAATTATTAAAAAAATTCTAGCTATTAATAATTTTATAAATAAATTTAAAAAATTAATAAACCTAAAATTAAATATAAAAAATTAAAAAATTCTACTTCTAAATTTTTAAATATTAATATTGAATAATAGCATTCTTAAATTTATAAATAATTAAAAAAAATACAACCTGCAAATTAAAATTTATACAACCTCCAAACAAAAAAAAATACAACCAGAACTTAGAAGTTTATATTACATAATCCTACTATTTTTATGAACTAGATTTATAAAAAATTATAAACAACGTTTATAAACATTACTACTATTTTTATAAATTATATTTATTAAAAAAATTATAAACTGCGGATTTTAATGTAATTAAATTTAATAAATTTATTAATTACATTAAAAATCATAAGCTCTAAAATGCTTATAAACTAAATTTTGTAAATTACATTAAAATTGTAAGTTCTAAGATTTATGAACTAGATATATACTATGTTTATTACTATCTTTAGAAACTAGATTTAATAAAAATTATAAACTACGACTTTTTATAAACATTACTACTGTTTTTATAAACTATATTTATAAACATTATAAACTAAGGATTATAATATAATTAAATTTAACAAATTTATAAATTACATTAAAATCTTAACTTCTAAAATGTTTATAAAAACATTATGAACTAAGTTAAAAACTCTTCATAGAATCATAAATTCATAAGTATTAAAAATTTAAAACTAAATAACAAATAATAAAAATCTTCTACATTAAAAACGTATGGCTCAATACTTGGAAGTTGGAAATAATAAAAACCTGCAAATGGAACTTGGAAGTTTGAATGCTGGACACTAGATGGTGGACGTTGGACGGTTGGAAGTTTGGAACGCAGAAGGCTTCACTCACACGTCGATGCAACCACTTGACTCGCACTCCCGTCAATGCATTCACTCTACACGCGTCAAAGCACGCAGCAAACTGTGTTAATTCTGAACACTGCAATAAATGAACAGAGCCAGACGGATGTGGCGCCAGGAACAACTCGAGCAATAAGATTAGAGTTCTCTAAAAGTTCGTCGCCGCTAGCAAGCAAGGCAAAACAGACCTCGGTCGACCCTTTCTCAGACGTTGGCTGCACTTTAATTAAATTTTCTTTTAATGGCTTCGAAACCACAGACAAAGCTCGTTGTAGTTTAGCAAACACGAAACTCGTTTATAAAGAAAACAAAAAACCCTAACCCTTGCTGCATAAAGGTGGAAAACGACGACTTTCACCCATTTTATTCGTTGACTTAGCAATTTTTTTAGGGTTTTCTTTAAAATCAAATCTTTGGTTTTTCCAGCAATTTTGAACGATTTTGGACTTTTTTTTAGTTTTCGTTGAGTTTGCCGAATTTCAAGTTTTTAGGCTGAAATTCAGCTCCAATTTTGTGAAGCTTAGCTCTAGACAGTCTCAAGAAGCTGTGCCTCATCTTTTCAGAACATGGTGCATAGTTATGCTTTTACGCAAAAAACCAAAATACACTAAAGTGCACTGACCATATCATAACAAGTGTACACCCTCTAGACAGCCTTAGTAGTGCCTAGTCACTTCAAAACATGGCACACAATTACACATCTGCAGAACTCCTTAAACCCAGGGGTCGTGTTATGACACCAAATTGTCAAAGTTCTGTGCAACTGTCAGAGATGTGTCATAACCTATGGAATCTGAAAAGTCACATGGGAAGAGGAAATATCTCGCAGGTGGAAGCTGAAGCATATTGACATCCATAACAGTTCTTGGGCAAAGCCTTGATAAGGAAATGAGTTCTATTTGGGAGGGGGTTCGACTTAGAGGTTTGTGGAGATAGAGTTATTCACCAGGTAAACTACGGATCAACTCTCCTTCATTAGACCTGCTCCAAACAAACGTGTGCAGGTCTGATTCTTCTTCTCGGAGCGAACTTTTTCCACTGAATGGATCCATCATGGATGCTCCGAATCAGTTTTCTTCTGTTGTCATGAGAAACTCAGAGTCATGTAACATGAAAAAATTCGAGACAATTATAATTCCACCCGCAATATAAAATCAGATATCTAGCAATAATTCCAAGTCACGAAATTTTCATTTTGTGTATGGACTCTACGTGTATGCCAAGAATAGACAAGATGTTTAGTTGTATTCCTAAAATACCAGGCTGCACAGTTTAAGGTTGTCTTTCATTGAACCCCCTAACCATGACCACATCAAAAGCTCTTTAATCAGATCAGTGAAATCAGGCACGCAAGACACCATGTGGCAGTTTATGAATAAAATGAGATTATTCTAGATTGCAAATAGGTTTTCAACTTTAATACCTCACTAGGTTCATAGCAGACCCAATAGTTGAGCATTTTCCGTGCAGACAAAGGGGAGAACCAAAAATATTATGGTTTGTAATCTATCACTTGTAACATGTTCCTTTGTACATGTTCAATTGGAGACGGGGGGGGGGGGGATTTTTGAATCCTAATTGACTATACATGTAAGACTTCTGCAACAGATTAGTCACACTTTATTTAGTAATTGGTGTTCTTTATGGACATTTAGATGATCTCATCTATAGGTCCATGCTCAACAGTTGGGTAACCCTTCCCCTAATATCAAGAGCAAGTTAAAAAGAAAATCATGAAATCAGTATTCGCATTTGTGTTACCATACATACATTTATTGTGAGGGCATCATGTATGTCATCAACAGGAAACAAGGTCAACATGTTACTGAGAAACTCTATTGGTCACATGCTTGTCAGCAAAGAACCTGTAAGAGAGGAAGTTAGCCATTTTTCTGCTACTAGTCGACCAAGTACACCAGGTCCTACTACAAGCAAATCCATTTCAGTAGATCCATGCCAATCCTTATCCTCTGCATCTTGCTTGGCCCTCATACCTGCATTATAACAAGATATATGGTTACTATCTTATAATATACAGATTTTAGTACTAAGACAAAGATAATCCCATTAGTAGTTGACAACTATCAAAACAAATGTGTACATCGGAAATTGTGCTTTGACACATGTCCATGATGAAACTGACCAAGTAAGAATGCTAACAAGATCAATAACAGTGAAACTAAGGATGCTTGGCTTTTGGAAAAAAATGGTGCTTCCATGCTATATAAGAACATACATGGAAAAAGTCAATAAGTATCAAAACCCTTCAGAGTGCCACAATAAGTTTTTCCTACTCAATTTCTCCCTGCAGCACCGTCTAAGCATGGAGTTCCCCGAGTCTATTCAATAGATGCACCGAACCCTTCCCAAATCCTTGCAGAGCCTAGGGTCATGTAGCATAAGACCTTACTCACCAATCATGCAACATGAGTTCCAATGTTTTCCCTATGCTCTTGTATGTGGTTGTGCAAGGATTTGAAACGCTAAACGCTTCAAAGATCCCTTATTTTCATAGTTACCTAAGTCTCAAGGACGGGAGCAACAGGACAGCCAAAAAAATCCTAAAATTTTGAGATTGCTTGGGGGTGGCTATTAATATTTTATAGATTAATGTTGATATTTAAATATTTTAACTTTGCTCAATGAAATTTAGGGGTTTAAATTTTATTTAGCGGTTTTTAAGGTACTTATGCAATTAGGTTTCAACATTTTTTGGGGAAAAATCAGATTTTTTTAAGTAAAAGCATAGTTCAAAAAATCTTTATCGGCAATTACTCGTCAGGCCAAATTTTGTCTCGGAAATCAGGAACCAGCAATTTCTCGGCAATTTATCAACATTAATCAGCAACTTTGTCACTCCTTTAAAAAACTTTTAAATTCATAAAATAAACTTAAATTAAATGCAAAACACAATATTCAAAACCCTAGCAGGCTTGAAGAGTCGAAACCCTTGCAAAACTTGGGGGCAAAAATTGCAGGTCAAATCGTGGAGGAAAAATTGTTGAAAAACACTTTGAAATGACCTTTTCTTTTCTTATGTGTCGCGATTTATCGTCGATAAATCGCAGTTTTTAAAACAGAGAGTAAACGCATTATAAAAAAATTAAAATTACCAAAGTTAAAAAAGTTGGGGACATACCCTCCACCCAAGTCCCACATTCAAGACATTTGGAACTTCACCAAAATCTAGGGGACACGTAACACCAATTTATATTACATACTTCATTCAAGTGAAAGTGCAGATTGAGACACAGGGAAAACTTTAAGAGCTGCAATTACATGCAACCTTTTCATGAGACTTTGAAAGTGTGAGTAGTTCAACTGTGACAATGCATCCAAGCTACAGATGTGTATGATGCTTGTGGTGCTCAAATCAAAGCAGGTTACATTGGTTTAAAGTTGGCGACAATGTTTCTACAGAAGTTTTTCATATTTTGAAGGCCAACATACCTCTCAGCATGATCCAAAAATGATTAAAATGCAAACTCAGTTACCGTTTTTGTGGATACTTATTAATTTTATCTCAAATTCACGTACTATGCTAAATTTGGCATGTAAAAACTCTGAAATTGAAGTGAAATCAGGAAAATTAACTCATTCACCCCATTCCGCATCCATTTTCATCAATTCTCAATTTTCCCGTAATTACTTGCAACAACATAAAATTGAGTTAAAATTGATGAAAATTCAATTCGAAATTTGAATCTGGAAGCCCAATTGATTCCAGGAATCATTCACTTTATCTTTTTCCCAAATTTTGGATAGTTTATAAACTATTTTTAAATTCCCATAGATGACTTGTCACAGGTCTTTTTATGTCCCCAAACTCTCATGACTTTCTTGCCTTCAACAGCGAATAAAAAGGCCACTTTGAAACTGCATGGACCACATGCATTTATCAGAGTTCGTGCCTTATATCACATTGACTCCACAGCTTGTCGAACTGTTCACTCTTGAAATTAGCAGCAAGGATGGAAGTTCATGAAAAAATCCCTATGCAAAAAAATCAATGATAAAACTTGTGATTAAATTCAACTGTTAGAAATATATGTTTATATTAAATATTTAAAAAAGAAAAATAATATCACATTTCATTAAATAGCTGTCCTACCATAATATCCATGATTGAAATGAAATACTAAAAAAAACCATGTCATTAAAATTTTAGTTTATTTTATTTTATATTTGTTAAAATTTAAAATTTGATAACTCGACAATTTTCTTAAACTTTAACAAAAGTTTTAATATATCAACTATAATCAACCTTTTATGGGTAAACAGTTTAAAGTTAAAACAGTAATTATAAACTTTGTCGAATGTAAAATAATTTTAATATGTTGGAGTATTGGCATGATAACAAATATTTCTTGCGAACTATGGCAGTAAATTAAAAATGCAAAATAATGGATGAAGATTTAATGTCAAGTTGACAAGTACCACTATTTCCTTCAACGGCCACCTAGTCTCAAGCCTAGACTTCTTTGAGCGAACAAGGCGGCGACAGAATTGAAATGAACATAAAAAAACATGTCATGTTCAAGTTTATTCACCAAGAAATAAAATTCATGAAATTAATGGTCATTGCGAAAAAATCAAAAGCATGTCATTAAATTCGACTATTAGAAATATATTTTATTTTAAATATTTGTTAAAAATAATATTACATTTAATTAAATAGCTATCATAATATCATAATTAAAATGAAGTACTAAAAAAAACCATGTCATTAAGATTTTAGTTTATTTTATTTTATATTTGTTAAAACCTAAAATATCATAACTCAACGATTTTATTAAACTTTAGCAAAGTTTTAAAATCCTCGAACTTTAATCTTGTAACATCTTTAATTGAGCCTAAAATGAATCTTGTAACCCCTATAAACTTAATAAAACTAATTTTTAGGGTTCTCATAAAGTTTTTAAGATAGTTTAATATTTTGCAAAGTCCTCGCGGACATGAGAGGCGGGGTGTTTGCTGCGGACTTCCTTATGAAGAGAAATTGGTGAGATTTGAAGTGTCGTCGAGGTGACAATGCACGAGTCAAGACAAATGTCTATGAGTAATCACGAGTCACGGAAAGGGTCTGTATGGCAAGTCAAGGCCCCAGCATGTGCTGGAAGCAAGACATACAGGATATCTGAGTCACGGCTTTCAATGGTGTGTAGGCAGAGTTCGAGCCCCTTCAACCTTCACGTAATTAGACACTCACACAGCACAAGCTTCTTCACACGCTTAGACAGGGGTATGCACAGTTTAGGTACGAGTTTAAAGTGAAAAACCCTAAAATCCGAAGAGTGAAAACCCTAAAAAATGGCATCCGTGTTCCGTACAATTTAATTCGCGATTTCTAACGAATTTATTTGAACCCTGTTAAATCCGCCGAATTTCGAATTTCTGCCCTCAAATTCAGCGAATGCGGTGACTTAGTGAGGGACTACATCTCCCAGTCCGGAAAGGCTCCATAACCACTCTATTATGACCAAAAAACTCGTAATTACATGTTTAAATTCATCGTAATGCCCTCTAGGTCTGCAAAAATACTTTGCACTTGCTCTAGAAATCCTCCTGGTTCAGCCTCTAAGGGGTTCCTACAATAACATTCTCCAGTTTGCTCTCTATTTCCTCCAATAGGTGACCTACAATAATAAAATTACCCTTTTAAATTAAAGATAGGGCTTTATATCACATTTCTAGCCCCGTGGGCTAATGGCCAAAGCCTATCTTTTTGCCACAATTGACCTTGGGTCGAATCCCATCTCCTACGTATATATCTTACATAGATATCCAGTGATTAAAGTTTATAGCTAAAATCTTAATTTACATTTGCCAAACTTAGGCATAGCCTAGTTGGTTATGACTAAGGATAGCATACGTGAGGTTAGGAGGTCGATTCCTATGCCCACGCATGCGTTTGGTAGATAGGCTTTTAACGCCTTTGCATTGACCACAAACCATATACCACATGCAGTGGATTTTAACCAACATTAGGCTTGAAATAGCCTAAGTCAATGGGAGACTTATGTGGCTACAACCATGCCTTTGCTCTGTTTTGTTGGCTTAACCAACTCAATGATTGGCTTGGCATCTTGCTCACTTGAGTTGCGTTTGAACTCGGTCCTCTAAGGTAGTTGATCCCTACTCAACATGTAACTCGCCGCTTAACTCAATACTGTGCTCGCCGATAATGAGTCATATTGACTCGATTCTTGGTGAGGTTGGTTAAACTAGCTCAGCATGTGGCTCGGGCTTGGTTGTTGACAAGTTGGCTTCAATGAGTTGGCGCGTCAAACTTGGTGTTTATCTCGATGTGCAGTTTGGTGGCGAGTTGGTTGGTAAATGGCCATAGTGCAATGTGAGTTATCCGTTGAGCGAGTAGTATGACAAGGTGGGTCGGCCACTGAGCTAACTGTGTACTTGACCCGACTCTTCTCCACCTCGTCTTCTAGCTTATCAAGCTAATTGGGATTTGTTGATTACAATGGGAAATTTTTCCCACATGCACCGTAATATGAACTTCCATAAGCTTAATAACCAAATGTGGTTGTGATGCAATGTGAAATAGGCAACAAGGTCCCCCTCCTCAAAGTAATGTCCCCTCTTAGGACAATTTAGAAAATGGAGAAGTACTTGTCAAGATTAAGCAAAGAATGGATAAACCCTTTTGCTTCAACCTAAAATATCCCAATGTCAGCTATTTCGAACCCAAATGGGGTTGGAACTAGCCAAGGTGGTGGGATAGATTGGAAGAAAACAATTGGAATTTAAACACATTCAAATCAAATTTTTAACAGCTGAAAAATAATTAATAATTACACCCCAACTGCTGCAATCTTCCAAAATTATTTCCCGCTTAACCATCCAAGCAAAAATCTTCAAACTTTGGATTTTGGGCCACAAAAATATGAAGAATAATATCCCAAAATCAGTTTTTGCACAGCCAACATAAAACCCTAATTTTACCCTAAAAATTAGGTCGCCCAGCACATTTAGGGCATCAAATTAGCTCCAAAAATTATGAAGTTAATTTCTCCTTATTCCTCCTAATTTCTACAATCAAAACCAATGTAAATTGATCCCATTCAAACCTTTTTCAGATCTGATTTTCTATAACAACGGATAATAAATAAAATTGCACTCAGAACAGCTGAAACTTCAAAAATTAATATCTTCTCAATACTTGGTATTTTTGCATGAAATAAAATGCAAAATAAAGTAGAAATGGAGGGCTTTCCAATGAACTACAAAACTGAATTTTCTGATCACCAAAACCCACTCAAAACTACCCCTGAAATCTGCCTCCAAGTCGCTAGGGTTAGAATAAATGCTATAAATTAATTCCAGCTCATACAACCCTTCCAAAACACTCAAACAATCAGCCCTTGATCTGAAATAATTGATTAGACACAGCAACAAATAGATCTAGCATAAACAACCTCAAAACATGATAGATCAAACCCCAAACCAAGTCAATTTGCCTCTAATAAATTGCAGCAATAATAACAGTCACAAAGTATCTCAAACCCTTCACAAAAATGCAGATTTTTCCCTCCAAATAAATGCGCCAATACCCAAGACCAAGTCGCCAATGCTAGAATGAATATACCAATCATAAACACATTCAACACAAGAGAGCACAATGGAGAGAACAATGGAGTCTTCAATATTCTTCAATAATGGATCCAAATGAAGCTAACAATGAGAGAGCACAATGCAAGAGCTAGGGCATACATCCCATTTCTCCAAGCATGGAGTAAATTCAAAAGTTCAATCAACATAACCCTCTAAAGGAAATGCGACCTCCTTTTATAGAACTAAGGGGTGCAATATCCAATGACCGACCTTTTCCCTTTTGGAGGGAAAACATAAACTAAAATATTTAATACTAAGACTATGTGCACTTTATTTATTTTCTAATTAAATAAATAAAAGTAACTAACCTATGTGCACATTAAACTAACTAAAGAGACTCCCACTTGTAGTGCTAGGCATGCCAAGGGGTTACAATGTAAATAAAAGAGATGAACCCAGATATTAGTAATGCCCCGGAAAAGGGGACATTACAGGCAGACTCTATAACTTGTCGCCACCACATTCTTCCACTTGTCGCATTCTCACCATGCCACATCAGCATTATGCAACCTACGCTTAATTTTTGCCAATTGGAGAGAAAATTCAACGGACTGTATCTCTTGCATACGGTATCCCTTTTCCTCTGTTCAAAAGGCTTCAGAAAGCTCTCGACGAGCTCTTTTGTATGCAACTAGTTTCGGGAAGTTTAGGGAACAACTGAACTTTGAATATCCTCTGGATCACAACAGATAAAAACCATTAGAAGCGTTGGCATTGATCAATGGCTCACTGACTTGCCAGATATTGTGCAAGCCTTTGCCTACTATTATAAGAAAGTTTTCAAAGCACAAGAGCCATCTCCTACACAAGAAGAAGCTCATTGACAATGCCAAGATACGGTCCTTAGTCATCTTTCTCAATCTCGGTGAATTTCTTATGATCAGTTGCTCACTACAAATGACCTTCATAAATTTATTATGAATTTGGCCAACGATGAAGCACCTAGGTGCAATGGCATCACCTGTGATAATTATAAAGTTCTTTTGGGATACGATTGGCAATGATTTATTTCAAGTCGGCTTGGAATCTATTCAAACCAAAACTCTCAGCCAACTTATTAGCATAGAACATTACAAATTGGTGGCCTATCACATTGCTCAATGTCTCTTATCAAATAATCACCAAATCCCTAGCTCAACACATGCATAATCTCCTCCAACTTATTGTTTAGGCCTGAACAATACTCGTTTCATCAAAAGCAAATATATGTTAAACAATATAATTGCAATAAATCTAAGAAGGTATAGAATAGGCTCACAAATCCAATCAACAAATCATTTTCGATAAGATAGACTTCAAGAAAGCTTATGACCACAATGAATGGCCCTTCATTCCCGCCATGTTGCATGCAAATAGGCTTTGGACCTAATTTTCTTCATTCTATTCAAATGCTCTTCATTGACAACTTCAATTCTTCTATCTGTTAATGGTATGCACTCTAAACTATTTTCCCTTTTCCACTAAATTCAGCAAGCATGTCCTCTTGCCCCTACACTTTATGGGCTTGCAGTAGAAGGTTTTGTGCATATACTCGTGAATTTGTTTATCAATGGCTTCTTATAGGAATTTACCTCCCTGCAGAGAGCTCCCCTCAACTTGTTAATGGTTGTTTTTTATAATTCCTTCCTCATCTTAATTGAAGAAGAAGAAAATGTCATATAGGTTATGCAATTCCTTGGCACTTTCTCTCTAGCCTCAAGCTCCAATATTCAATGGAGGAAGACGCAATGTTGTTAGCAATCCTTCACTCCCCTCCCTTCTTGGCTTCAGACATTTGCTTGGGAATAGATTCAACATGCAAAGATTTTTCACTTTCTTGGTATCTTGTTTGCGCTTCAAGCTACTCCTTCCATGTCAAGGCAGTAAACCATTGAAAGGGTAGAAAAGAAAGTTTCATACTGTCTAAGCCATTCTCTCTAGCTAGTAAATTTCAAATTTGTTCTAAAGTTCCTGTTGCTACTCATGTTTACTACTCTTCCTATTGGGTTCCCTCTAAAACCTCCAACTAAAAGCTTGAAAAGATTCTCACAGATATTTTATGGGCAAGATTTGAACATGGGAAAGGTTTTAACCAAGGTGCCTAGGAGTATTGTGGCTTATCTAAAGAAGCTAGAGGTTTGGGTTTTCTCGAAATCCATCAAAAAGGCATTGTTATGTACGTTAAATGGATAATTTGAGCTATTTTAGGAAATGAAACACAGAAAAAATTCCTAAATAATTGTATCTTTGTTTATACTTCTTATGGGAGAACAACTTGGAAGGGTTTAGGCTTTCAAACCCTTATGATCATGTGATTTCTAGTTGAAACTGCAGGGACCTTTGCAACCAAGTCTATTTGGAAAGCTTCTGGGAAGCTATCAAATCATGGCTCTTGTGGAATGGCAACAAATTTAGAGATGGTCTATCCATCAACCAAAATTTGTTTTGCTGGTCCCTTGTTATCACTTTTCATATGGTACCCTTTGCAGTGGTACCTTGGGTTCATGCCCTCAAATTTTTTAGACTAGGCATTCACACTATTCGATACATTTTCTCCAAAGCCTCTTTCGTTCTTGGCTCTTTTGGCCTCAGCAAAAAAGCCAAGTATAGTCTTCACAAAAATGGCTAGGAGTCCTTCCACAAGGTTATTGATGTTGTCCCTACAGATTTATAGCATATAATTGGTGTGACTTCACTCCGACCATGGTGGAAAGACTAGAAGTGGCATGTTGAAACCCCCTTTCTTAATTACACTCCCAATAAGGGATATGAGTGGCTCTCTCCTTGACTACCCACATTTCAAAAGCTCAAGGAGAGATGGTCCCTCCAATCTTTTGCTCACACATGCAGTAGGAAATTTTTGACTATACGGTGTTCCTAAGTTCACGCTTTCTCATTTTTCTTGGTGGCTGCTCTACAAAGGTTTGCTTGTAATGTCTCTTTCTAGGCTAAAACTGAAAAAGAAGGGAAATGACACAAACCCAAATCAAAGCAAACTGAAACTTATAACAGACAACTGAATTTTTGGACAGCAAGGATACAACAATTTGTAATCTTATAACAGCAAGAGGAAAATTGCAATAATTCACCACCAATACCACTTTTACACCATCCAAAGCATGTAGGAAACTTTTATGAATATTTTAGAACAAGTACAAGCCATGAAATGAGTTTTTAAATCCCCAGCTGAAGTATATTTAATTAAATTTGAAAAAGCAACGAATCTAATTACAAAGAATGGCCGAAAGTTGAGATTCCAAGGCCCAAAATTCAATCCGTAATTATGAATATATATGAATAAAAGAGCAACACACAAAATTAAAACATAAATATGAATAAAGAAACTGAAATATAGCTCAAGTTCTTCCCTTGTTCAACTTCTTCTTGCCCACAAAAGGAAGATGAGCAAGAAGTCTTCAATTTATATTATTTTGAAAAAGGGGACATTACAGTCCTCCCTTCCCAAATTTGTTTGCCCTCAAGCAAAATGCAAGCTCCTGGATCCCAAATAATTCTATGTGGCTCCTTCTTTGATGTACTTATACATAAAGCAAACATATCAAAGAAAACAAGAGTGTTTAACAACACTTTTACAATCTCTTCATCATGCCGTAGGGACATGATAGCTAGCTCCCTTCCTTTGCTTGTCATCATCTCATAATTTACATTCAAATGATGGATTCCCAAAATTTCAGTAATGTTGTCCCAAAAACAGCTGTAAACTTGCATTTTTCTCCCAAAAATCAGAATGTAAGTGGCTGGAAACCACCTTAAGGCTTAAATCAGCCAGAAATATGCCAATGTTAGTAGTAGCTTGGAATTTCTTCAACATTATAATTGGAGGCTCTTTTCTTTGTGTCTCATAAGTAGGAAGGTGGCTGGAAAAGTTGTGAACAACAGTTGAAAAGAGGGTACAGCAATTGTAATCATGACCTCTCTTCAAAATATTCCACACTATTAATGACATGGGGCTGAAAACACCCCAATGATGGAATACCCCCAAGACATTTACTAATTTCAATCTACTTGTAAAAATATCATGGATTAATACTTCCCATATCAAGCATGTCCCAGTTATGGTGACTATCCTACCATCATTGTTTTCCCAATGAACTGATATATGAAAAAGAGAACAATAAAAAAATTCCCCTTGCTTGGCTACCATGAATCCCTCCTTCAACATGCCTTGGATTCTCCTTTCTTTGTCTTCAATCCAAAATTCTAATCTTTTTCCCGGGCAATTGAGAGTGAGTTCCCCCCAAAAATTGAATCCATTGCATCTCCAAGAACAAATTCTATCTCAGCTGAAACAAGAAATTCAATGCAAAGTTCGTACCCATCCATGAGAAAAGTGAGAGCTGTCCCCTTGGTTATGGTGATCATGGAGCCTTTGTAACCAACCATACTCAGTTCTCATTCCTTCTTTGTAACCAACCGTACTCAGCCCCACCCTTCTTACAAATTTCCCTTCAATGAAATTATGTATGGTACCATGAGCTGCAAGCATGGTGACTTCTTGGCCACGAAGAAGACCCTTCACCTTGATTGGTTGATAAGTATGTACGTCATACACCAAAATAAGAATGCAGCCCTTTCCTCTTATTCTCCTTACCCTTTTCCCAAGCATGGAACCATGGGTTAACCCCTCGCCAATAAGAAAATCAGAATTGTGATCCTTCTTTAGATGATCCCAATGTAACAGTGACTTAGCAAAAGAGGGCTGCAAGGAGTATCTATTAGGAATAGAACTACTAGGCTTACCAACTTGTATGTATACCAATGAGACCTGGTGGTGGCTGATTTGAATAATGACAGCAACACTAAGTCTGAAATTCTGAGCTATATTTCTCCAAAGTACACTCCCCTCATCACCACTAACCACCCACATACTTTGTTGGTGACCTTTTGCATGGATACCCAACCATGAAGCAATTCTACCATGTTTATGTTGCGCTGACCTGACATTATACTTGGCTATAATTAAAGACTTCCAATTTTGAAGTATTAATTTCTTCCCCTTATCCATGAAGCTTAACTCCATAATTTGGTAGGTTAAGAGTGAGCTCTCCCAATCAACCATGAATCATATAAAATCATCACATATCTCACTCTCCCCCAAGCAGTTGGGGACACCTTGTGCATGGCATTTATAGCCATCTGCACCTTGACCGTGACAGCCTTTGAAGTCTTCCATGCCACCTTTGGCCTCAAGATCTCATCAATCAAACTGTAAGTAGCTTCATCATCAATCAAAATCGTGACTCCTTGTTCATGTAGGGTAGAATCCTCATATTAGAAACATAATACATACCTCCTTATCAAATTTCTTTTTAACCATATGCATGGAGTAGCAATATCAAGGACTTCCTGGACAATTCAAGGATTTGGGACATATAATCTTGCCTTTATTGTTATGTTGCTCCACAAGTTTTTCATGGCATGACATGTGATCTGTTCTCAACCACGCTGCCCATAATGCTATGGCAGTGACATAAGAAGAGTAAAAATGTGATTTTTTTCATCATACCTTGGGCTGCTAACAAGGATCCCAATTTTTTTTTTATGGTATTTGTTTGAAGTCCCAAGGTGAATAACTCCCTTCAAATCATTGACTGCTGTTTGGAAATTTCCATTCCTTGAAAATAATCACTGAGGAACCGGAAGTACCCTTCCTTATCAATACCCTTCCGCTGCATCAATGAAACTGTATGTAATCTCCATCATCAATTAAAATTGTGACTCCTTGTCCATGGAGGGTAGAATCCTTCACAACTTTGGGACTTAGAATACATAATAAATTCAAAACAATCCTCCATCAAATTTGATTTCTAACTTATGCATGGAGTAGCAATATCAAGGACTTCCTCTTTCTTATGGGGGCTTCAAGGGATCAACCAGGGACCCAAACGTTTATGCCCATATAATCTTGGTTTTCAAGAAAATATTTGATGTGTCATATGTTACTCTACAAGTTCTTCATGATTACAAGGCCTCAAACATGACATGTGATCTTTCTCAACAAGCTGCCCATAATGACACAAGTATGGCAGCGATATAAGAGGAGATAAAATGTGATCACGAATTTTCATCATACCTTGGGCTACCAACAAGGATCCCACCATTTTTTTTATGACATTTGTTTGGAACATCTTTGGAACTCACCCCAAGGTGATAAACTCCCTCAACTTGCCCATCATTGACTGCTACTTGGAAATTTCTAGCGAACTGAAAATGAATCATGCAACCGGAAGTGCCCTTCTTTCATGGACATACCCTTCCGTAATGTCATCCACTTTACCCTTATGCAAATTTGATTTCTTTTCAACATTTAGCCACATGCACCCATAAGAAACCAATGAAACTTCATTAAATATTAAAGAGCTATTACCTTGGGACTCATGCTCCATGATTTCCCTTTCCTTTCTAGGCTCATGCTTCAAACTTTCATCAAACTTTGATGTCTTCATGTTGTTATTCTAAAAATCAGTCAAGAGCTCAACTTTGGCAATGGTGATGGGGGGCTTCTAGGGCTCCCATGGGTTGCTCCCTTTTGATGCCCAACAACTTTGGTTGTTCTTCTTCCTTATTTGGCTCAAGCTCCATGATTTCTTCCTCTCCAACTTGCATGATGGATTCCTCCATTACTTTGCACCCCTAATTCTTTCTTGTGTAGCTCGTGACCTAGGCTTGGGCCTTGATCTTCCCTTGCTTACTCTCATGAACTCAGCAAATGACATGGCATCACGAATCTTCTCCGGAAGATCTCTATACTCCTCATACCATGTAGCAATGTTGTCCACTTTGGATGGCTGAGCATTATTGACTCCCTTTGAAGAGATCCTTCCACCATTCGGATCTTGAAGGGTATGGATCAGTTGAGCCATTTTATTGGCCAATTTCTCTTTCCCTAGGGCAAGCCTTTCGAATCTAGCATCACCAAAAATTCTATCCGCCATTTATCTTTTTGCAAGAAACACTCAGGATGGGAAGACCGAAGCTCTGATACTACTGTAATGTCCCTTTCTAGGGCTGAAACTCAAAATCAAGGAAATCACACAAACCCCAAGTGAAGTAAATTCTTATTTTTATAACAAACAATCTAATATTCCTTGAAATCCTAGCAGCGAAATGTAATTTGGACATTCAACTCATCATACAACCATGCAACAACTGTTAGAAATTTCTAAATAATTATTTCAAGTATGACAACATTTATCCATCCAATTTGCATCAAAGAAATGGAGAAAACAAGAAATTATACCCAGCTGTAATTAATTTTATGGCAACAGCAGGGCAACCACAAACAAGAGCTAAAAATGATAGACAAACTCCTCCAAAAATTACCAAAATGTAGATTTCAGCCTTATAAAATATGATAAATTTGAATATCAAAGAATAATGAAATTTTGTGTCCTAGAAGGCACCCAAATCCTCTTCTACCCTAGTCGCTCCCTAGGAGAGGGGCTCCAAACAATGTCAAAAGCCTTTGTATGACTCCTCCTTTATGCCCTAGATGCAAACCAAAAGATGGTCTTCAATGAGAGTCTTCAACACCACCAAATTGGAGGGTTTTCATCCTCCAATCTCCCACAAGGAAGGGTTTCGTCCTCCTTGGATGCCACACTAATGGATTGTCGCCCAATAGTGGAATGGACTAAAAGCAATCAGCCCTAGAGACCAAGTATAAAAGTGTATATGCCAAAAGATGATGTGCAAATGAGCCTATGTGACTCCTTTTATACCCTTTAGTTAGCGCCAAGATCCATAAGAGTGTAGACCGACCTCTTAAGGTTGCTTTGTCTTCTATTTCCATGTTGGAAACTCTCCACCCTGGCCGACCTCTTAAGGAGCTTACTTTATCTTTTACTTTCATGTTGAGAGCACTATAACCCAATCGATTTACCTTGAAAGGCACATACAAAATAAAGACATAAATACGAATAAAGAAACTGAAATATAGCTCAAGTTCTTCCCTTGTTCAACTTCTTCTTGCCCGGAAAGGAAGATGAGCAAGAAGTCTTCAATTTATATTATTTCGAAAAGGAGGACATTACATCAATCTATTTTTGAAAAATATATCTATTAAATTGGGAAACATTAGCTCATAAATGTTTTCTTGAGAGGTTACACCCTCTCTTTTGGATGACAGGAATACATGATGGCTCTCAGTTGCAAACTGTATACAAGAAAGCAAACAGCTTCACTGCAAAGTCCACAAAAACTGCCGTGGTAGCCACTTCTCAGCCAAAATTACAGGGTCCCAGATGTCTTAATGGGTCAGAGCATGATGAAATCTTAGACTGAGTGTTTGTAGACTGTAGTTATATACAGTGCAGCTCATGTATCAATGCAATCTAACATTTGCCTAGTTTGGCAATCTTTTAGTCAATTGCTTCTGCGGTTACTCATGGGAGCAGAAAATGAAATACGTGGTGACTCTAACAAGCCAATTAGGATGTCTAAATCCAACAATTCTGCACCCAGATTCTTGATTTCGTTGACTCTGCCTTATACTTTATGGATGACAATCTGGGGCCATTGAAGAGCATGAAACAATTAACAACGTACACAACAGTGGATTTTCCTCCTCTTGAAGCTCTGAGACTACAACTAATATTTATATAAGAATAATAGTTAGAACATCCACTAAGCGCTACAAACCTAATCGGTCAGAGGACTGCAGCACAATGATAAGTTGTAGACACTGCCACATGAAATGCATTAGCCTAAACCTGGTTGGACACAGGGTTTTAAATTGTATGAAATCAGCCAAAAATCCGCAAGGCTAGAAATGGATGGGCAAGGAGCTGGCATGCCCAATGCCTAGGCTCCTCAAACACAAATTATGCCCCACTAAACCTTCAATGGAAACACAATGACAACACAAACCATTAGAACCCCAATTCCCTAACCGGTGCATCCTCAAAACCCAAAGCCATAAACCTCAAACCCTACCAAAAAAAAATATAACTTAATTTTGAGATACGCATTAGCCCTAATCCTGGTTGGGCACAAGGATTTGCATCGAAGTAAATCAGCTTAAAAATAGCAAAGATGAAGAACAGACGAGTTACTAGCATACCAAAATTCGATAAAAATACTTGACCTAGAATGATGGCCCCGCTAAGCCTTCAATACAAACATTATAAGAATAAAACTCAAAGAAATCTCAATTGGTAAACCAGTTCAACCCCATCTCACGTCTACGACTAGTTCCCCTTTCTTATGCTTAAACCTTAAATCCACCCCAAAACTATATTGAAGAGGGATTCATATTGGGAGGAGATGTGAGACCATGGACTTGGCTAGATCCATTTGTATTGTATGATAAACGGAAGGGCACGACCAAAAGAAAAATGTCCTTCTCCTCCATCTTGGTATTCTTATTGTTATTTTATCCTCTTCGGTCTTCTACCACTTCACAAAATTGGCATCTACATCTAACAATATTTGGAGATAACAGGAATCCGGCATGTATTTGATCCCAATGCCCTAAGAGTTCTACACCACTCATTTATCATACTGTTGAAGACCAATTTTTTCAACGAGGCACACAAAACTCATTAATAAAAACAACCACCATGAAAAACAATCACATTGTAAGTAAATAATGCAAATGTGAATTTATCATAAAAAACTAAGCTTACCAGAATGCATGGCAGAAACAGAACGTGTTGCCACTCTTCCATGTGCGGAAATGTTGTTTTTATTCTTCTCCTCTACTGGAAAAGTGATGGAGTGGAATGAGTTCAGAAATAGTAAGTTGTTTCTGTGTATACATATTTTCCTCTCCTTCCACCAAAGGTGATTGTGGGCGACAGGTGCGTGTGGATTGAGGAGATATGCATGATAAGAAGAGCAGAGTTACCACTACAGCCAGCACAAAGTACATTATAAATGCAGCCATGGATCATATCTTCTTTACGCAATTGATGGGGTTAATTAGCAGGCAATACATATTACCTATAATAGGAAAAGAACAAGACACCCCTGACCAACGTCGGGGTCTTACGCTACCCTTACAAGTTTCTAGCTTCTAGTTTCAAGTAGATTAGATCTAGGGGGATATATAGATAGGGCTTAGATATAGATAGGGGATCGCCATATGGATATAAGGCCCCCCCAATGGAACTATATAGATGGGAATCTATGGCAAGCATCCGGCTTAGAAAGTCTATTGTATATAGTAATGTATTATGATGAAAATAATTAGGTAAGTCAAGTGTTGTTGATTATGTGATTTATTCGCAAAGTTTAATCGATGGGATAAAAGAAGTGGAGATTCATGATTCAATCAGAGACCTAAAGTTTGATCATAATCTAATTTCCATAGTGGTAGATTGGTCGAGCAAGAATTAACTCATAAGAAAAGAACTATCTCAACATCTTTTAGGAAAATGAAGGATTCTTATAACACAAGAAAATTGTGATATCTTCAAAGTAGCATTGAGTCGCTTAATGCAAGAGAGGAAAGCAAGATCACAAAACCTTAAAAGCTATGAGTTAACTAACATAATCAAGAAGACCTGTACAAACTGTAAAAGAACAAAAAATAAGAAGAAGCAAACAAATTGTTTTCTGGTAAATAGATGGTTTGATGAGGATTGTAAAACGGCAAGGAGAGCTATTAAAGAAACAGGCAAAGAGAAGTTGAACATAAAGTTGTACAAACAAATCATAAAGAAAAAAAGTGGACTTCATGACCATAAGGAGGGAAGAACTTATACACTTAGGGAAACATAACCCAAAAGCATTCTGGAAGGAGCTTCAATCAAAGAAAAAACATACAAGTGACAACAATATCACATCTAAATAATGGTTTGAGTTTGCAAAACAATTTTATGAACAAGATCCAGAAGTTGAAGGCCCCCCTTTGGTCAACACGACACAGATTTTTATTGTGCAAGAAGTTGAAGAGGGTATTATGAAATTGGGGGTTGGAAAAGCCAAAGACTTTGATGAATTTCAGGCAAAATATTTAAAATGGGGGAAATAATTCATCGCTCCTCACATTGTCAACATATTCAACAACACCCTACAGCAAGGTTTTCCTAGAGATTGAGCTACTAGTCTTGTGATACCTCTTTTCAAGAGTGGAGATGTTAACAATCCTTCTAACTATAGAACCATCATGATCAACCCATTGTTTGCAAAGTTGTTTAGTAGCATGGTGGAATGCAGAATCAACAAGTGTGCAGAAGAAAAAGGTTAGAGAGCAAAAGGGCAAGCAGGGTTCAGAGAAGACCTAAGTATTCAACAATAGATCATGGTATCACTTTAAGGCACATTATTGATAAATTTTGGAGTGATAAAGAGGAAGCATATTGTTGTTGTGTTGACTTCAAGAAGGCTTTTGACACAGTTCCTATGAACAAGCTATGGGATAGAATGAAGGAGCTTGGTATTCCAGGGCATCACATAGCAGCTGTTCATAGACTTTATGAAAAGGTACGAGTCAAAATTAGAACTCGGACTGGTATCTCAGAAAGTTTCAGGAGTGATATTGGGGTTAAACAACGAAGCTCATTATCACCTACTTTATTTGGCCTATATATCGACAAACTGGAGGAATGGTTAAAAATGCAGAGTGAAGATGGTGTTCGCATAGGAGAGTATGTTGTAAGACTTCTCATCTATGTTGATGATCTTGTCTTGATTGTTAGGTCTAATTAAGGCCTTCAAAAGCACTTATGTGCACTTTAACACTTTTGCAAAGAAGTGGGAATCTAAGTCAACACTAATGAGACCAAGATTATGATCTTCTACGATAGAAAGAAAAGAACGCGGCATGATTTATATTTCAATGGGAACATTTTAGAGGAAGTAACGGGGTATAAATATCTTGGGTTTGACTTTAATAACAAGCTCAGTTGGGAGATCTGTAGCAAAAAAGAGAACTTTAGGGGGGTGGAGAGCTTTTTATGCTTTCTATTAGTGTAGGTTATTATTTATCATTTTATTTGTTTATTAGGATAATTCTTGCACTTATGTTAGCCCTACACTTGTTGGGTTAGCTTGCTTAGGTGTACTAGTTGTGTGGAGTTAGCTTACTAGTTGTGTTGAGTTAGCTTACCAGTTATGTGGAGTTAGCTTGCTAGTCTTGTGGAGTTAACTTAACTACCAGTATTAGTTAGTGGGAGTTCTTCACCACTAATCTAGGTAGTAGTTGCACTTCCCTCCTCCTATATGTACATCCTTCTTATTGAATGCAATGTAATTTAATGTATTAGCATTATGAATTATGATGGATTTCCATATATGATATTTTAGTTTTCTGTTTTGCAAATCTAATGTGGTGTGCTATTATCATCTGAGATCTTTATGGCTTGGTACAATCTTATTTATTGTTCTTTTCATGGTATTAGAGCGATAGATGATGTAGACATCCATCTGTAAGTTTTTTTTGGCAAGCAAGAGTTTACTTGTTTTCATATATTTTGTAATTTGTTAGTACTTTGTTGCAATGTCCATTTTACTATGCAAAATGGAGGGCTCTGTTGGATTCGGAAGGTGGAAAAACCCCATAAACAATTGTAAACTTGGTTATTGAAGAAGACAATTTGTTTTTGAGTTTGTTTTGGTTTTGTAGAGGCGGACATTGATACATACAAATCCGTTGTTAGGAGAATTAGAAAGTCCAGAAAAATGGTTTCTAGGTTTTTTGTGTTCGGTACTTGGTTTTTTCTTCTGCTTTATAGGTTCCTATTTGGTGAAGATCTGGAAATTTTAGAAATTTGTGTTGTAGAAGAAATCCTTACCAAGGAAGTAGAAAATCCAGAAAAATGGTTAATGGGTTTTCTGAGTTTTTTGCATTCAGTACTGGGTTTTTTTCTTCCGCTTCTCAGAGTTCCCATTTGTATGACAGAGGAACTGGAAATCATACATTTCTGTCCCAAGGGAAGAAATTTGTGTTGGGGAAGTAAAAAGTCCAGAAAAATGTTTCTATGGGTTTTGCGTGTTTAGTAACGATTTTTTTTCTTCCACTTTGCAGAGTACCTACATGGAGAGGATTTGAAGATTTGTGGATCCCTTTAGAAATCCGCGCCCAGAAGACAAAAATGTCTAGAAAAACACTTTCTAGGATTTTTTTGGGTTTTTTACGTTTGATAATAGGTTTTTTATTCATCTTTATAGCTTTGCAGTGTGTCGAGGATTTGAGGATTTTGTAAATCCATGCTACCTCTAAGGATCTTGGAAATTAATGTCAGAGAGACTAAAAATCCAGAAAAATAGTTTTTGGGTTTTTCACATTTAGTAATGGGTTTTTTTTTCAGCTACTTTTAGATGCTTTTGCTCATCTTTCCTAAAAACGGTAGGTAGCAAAACCTTCAAAAGAATTATCAGAGATGATATCTATAGACAGTTCATCCAGCACACTTGGACCAAACCTCTAAGGGGTCACATCTTGTCCTTCTACGATGCCCACTTCTTTAAGTTGTGATTACTCATTATCAGATTTTTTTACATTTCCACTAGTTATAACTATTTATTCTGTCTCTTTGGGTCAATTCAGAGTGGGCTCATGTATTGTAACTCCGTGTGGAGATTATACCAGTTAGACCACTCTTAGTGGACTTGCCAAATTTTCTCTCTAGAGGTTTTTTGAATAACTCTTCATTTTTTGGTGTAAATTATTTACTATGAGATTAGGGGACCCTTCCTTTGCATCTTTCTTCAAATATTACGATCAGAGTTGTCTTGCTCTTTATCTGACAGGAGGCCCTTAGATTCGGGACAGGCTCCTTCAAATTCCTCCCAGATGGATAATGCTAGAAAGATCACCTCCTTCGTTCATTCTCTTTGAGGGGTACCAAGCGACATCTTGACACTTATTGTACAAACCCCCTGTTCAGATCTGTCAGGACTCGAAACTCCACTTCCTCACCAGAGGTTTGATACCTCACTGCGTCTCAGGCCTAGTCCACTTAGACAGAGGTCCTCCAGGCCTACGCAGAGGCATCATCTCCTTCCCGGACATCAGCTTTCCAGACATTCCATAGTTTCAGTTATTGGACATTGACAGTTATCACCAATTTTTCCATCTGACCTTGAATGCTAGGTGATGGTGTTGGATGTTGTTCCTTTTTCTGCTCCCCCCCACACCATCATCAGTCTTCTTCTTCTTCTCTCATTTCTCGGCACTTGTGGCCTCTTCTGCTTTTTCTCTTCAGCTTTATCTCTCTTGTTTTGGGCAACCTGTTTGGGTCCTCTTGTTGGGTCCATTAACTTTGTACTCTTCAATCCCATTGACCTACTTTTGTGGTCATTTGTTGGACATTAATAAAATTATCTTATCTTATCTTATCTTCTTCCATTTTACAGATTTTAAATTGGAAAATGTTTTCCAACAGAAGTAATTGAAGAAAATCAAGGAAAAAGACATTTTAGATTTTTTTTTGAGGAATATTAGAGCATAAACTTGAGTTAAGCTTGTATCTTTTAGTCAATAACTCGGATTTGAGTACCATTTTTTACAAAAGTGCTTATTTTTCGTGTTTGTTCCATTAAAACTATTTATTTTGAGAAACAAACCATAAATTATTGTCATTATTATAACACGCACTCAATTATAAAAGTGCTAGCATTTATCTCTCATGTTTGTTGAGATATTTTATATTTGTATTTTCGACACTTTTTTGACATGTTGAACAGTTTATCTTATTTTGGGGAGCTATTCTGGTGAAGCCCAATGTTAGTTTGTCAGTGCTCAAGTAGTTGTTTTGACAATTCATACATATTTGTAGCATTACTCTACCAATTCAACAGTATGGTATGGTATGGGGTTGATACTCCTTCGGGTTTTGTGTCCTTGCCTTGTTATGTGCTGATATATTTCTTCAAGTTTCAGTACTTGCCTTGTTACCTTGGTTTTTCTTAGATCGTGGCACTCCTATTTATTTGGATCTCGTATCCTTGCCTTGTTATTGGTTATTGTTCTTGGATCATGACCCACCTATTTGTAGCAGTTGATCTTGCTTCTTCGGGTTTTGTGTCCTTGCCTTGTTATTTTGACTTTTCTTGGATTGTGGTACTCCAATTTTCTTTGGATCTCGTGTCCTTGCCTTGTTGTCTTGGTTATTAATTCTTGGATCCTGGCACACCTATTTGTAGCAGTTGATCAAATTATGTTTGGTGTTTTTTACACTTTTGACATCACTCCATTGACATTCTCCTTACATGGAGTTATTCTGGTGAAGCCCAGTGTCAGTTGTTTTTGAATTTTTGTGATCGAACAGTGGATTCAGACCATAGTGCACACCTAACTTCTTCAGCATTGTATGAGTTTTTTTAGCCGAGCTTCTTGGGATGTCTTGCAATGGGATTTTGCTCTCTCTACTTTGTTATTACTAGTTTTGGGTACCTTGTGGTGTCCCTTTTTCCCAATTATTGTACATGGGTACCTTATCAGGCCTTGTTGTTGGGACCCGCCTTATTTTTTACCCACCTAAGCTATGCTTACGAGGGGTGTTAGTGTAGGTTATTATTTATCCTTTTATTTGTTTATTAGGATAATTCTTGCACTTATGTTAGCCCTACACTTGTTGGGTTAGCTTGCTTAGGTGTACTAGTTGTGTGGAGTTAGCTTATTAGTTGTGTTGAGTTAGCTTACTAGTTGTGTGGAGTTAGCTTGCTAGTCTTATGGAGTTAACTCAACTACCAATATCAATTAGTGGGAGTTCTTCACCACTGATCTAGGTAGTAGTTGCACTTCCCTCCTCCTATATGTACATCCTTCTTATTGAGCAATGCAATGTAATGTAATAACATTATGAATTATGATGGATTTCCATATATGATATTTTATTTATTAAAATTCAATTGACAAGTTTTTATTTATTATTGGGGAAATTAAGCTTCTGCTTCCAATTGTCGGGAATGCCAAATTGGCTTCCCGTACCCAAATTTCCCCTTTCGTGGCAAATTCTTCTTATTTCCCCACTTGTGAGATTTCTTCTACTGATTGCCAATTCAACCGGTTGGAAAATAGGCAAAAATCTCCTGATTTCCCACATGGGAAAATAGGGTGGGGATTGCCAGCCTACCTTGCCATTTCTGCTGGTAAATGGTTATCTTTTTCCCATTTTCCCCTGACAATTAATGCCACTACCTAGGAAAGAGGGAATTGGTTATTTTAATGAGAAGTGGAAATGGTTACGGGGAAGGTTCTTTAATTCCCGTAACCATTTCCCCGTGAAACTAGTTGGAAGAAGTTTTATTTCTTACTTTGTTTAATTGATTTATTCGTGTTATTGTTAAATCGTTATAAAGACAGAAAAACGAAGAATAACAGTTTGTTGTCCACGCAAGTTTTGAAAGGATTTTATTTCAATGCATTGGTCAAATTTGAGATATCTTTGCTAAAATCACAGTCCACGCAGGGTAAAAGGAGGATAAAAAGTAACTCAAAACACAGCCATAGAAATCAACACATTAGCCAAGGAGTGTGATTTCCACACAAGAGTGCAGACGAAAACTTTTCAAACCTTGTTTTGGAATAAGTAAAAAGAGTCAACAAAACAAATCTCCATGCATTTTGAAGGAGGCAGAGCTATTCATATTGGTAAAGTATTCCAAACAACCAAAAGACAAAGAACTTGGATTTCCAGCCAGTAAAGGAAACCAAGGAGATCACTTAGGAGAAAAGAAAGTGAAAAAAGTATTTGTTTTGTTTTGTTAAATGAATTCACACAGCCAAGAATTTTGTCCACATGTGGGAGGGGAAATAAAACAGTAAAAATACATTTGTTTTGTTGAGCAAGCCATGCGGGAGAGGGAACAAGGAGAGGAGCCCACACATTGGGCAGAGGAAAACTTCTAGAAATGCATGCTTCAGAATGAATAAAAAGGTAGTCCAAGGAACGCATATGTGGCCAGAAAATAATAGCCCACCACACATTTATAGACAATAACGCATTTGCCAATAAAAAATCAGAAGTTCCACATGGCACATACGCTCAGGCAAATACGAATCTCCACACCTGGTTTGAAAATAATTTCCAAGGAGTTAATAAAAAAATTTCAACACGTAGCTTGAGTCCACGTTGCAGGAGTCAAATCATGTTCCAAGCATTCAGACAAAAATATCACACATTCAAATCACATTACCGATGTATATCGGCACAAAGGAAAATGAATTTAATGAAGAAGACGATAAGATGCGGAAAGAATGTGTCGCGGGTTGTGTCTGATGAAGTAATTGATTTCGGAGCTCAATATCTCGAAGCTGAGTGATTTTCAAGAAGAACGGTTTGTTTCGTTGAATTCTTCCCATCTTCATGTACTCATTTTCCAAATTTTAAATGAACAACACCTCATTTGGTATTTTTCACGAACCCAAGAAAAACGTAGTTTACTCAATTTTGTCGCATGCGCAGTTTCAGCTTGGCAGAAGACCTACTTTTTGAATCATATCTCGAGCCCAGATGATCATCAAGAGAAATGGTTTTGTTCATTGAATTCTTCCCACATTCATGTACTACTTTCACTTCATTTGATATTTTTTAC
The DNA here is from genome assembly GCA_019776745.2 of Taxus chinensis. NCBI lineage: Eukaryota > Viridiplantae > Streptophyta > Pinopsida > Cupressales > Taxaceae > Taxus > Taxus chinensis. The sequence goes on along the minus strand of JAHRHJ020000066.1, from coordinate 61,492 downwards.
GAAGTCAAATAAAATGTAGTTTGCATGATTTCGTTGCGTGCATAGTTTTCAGCATGTCAAGGAGATTGACTTGGAGGGTTGATATTTTGAACTTGGAGGATAGTCAGAGCAAAGGATTGGTTTTTTGAATTCTCATCACATTCATATGCTCCCTTACCAAGTTGTAGATTCCCAGGGTGACATTTGGTATTTTTCCTAGGCTAAAACTAAACGAGATTTTCGTAGTTTTACACCTATATTTTCCTAGCAGTTTCATAAGAGTCAACTTTGACCTTTAACATTTGACTGAAGAATTTTACTGGAAAAAACCCTTTGACACGTAAAATTTTGGTACCTTAATAGAATCCCTCATCTGGTGAAAGCTTCTCAGAACAATATTTGTTAGTTTTTCCAAGGAAGTTTCAGAGGTGATTTGCTCAGTTTTGAAGTCTAAAAGTAATAGCCTAAAATCATGCTTTTGTCACAATCATGTCATCTTCTAACAAAACGATGTTGCGGTATAGGTTCTAGGACATTCTACCTACCTCGACACTCCATTCAGAATATGAGAACATCGTCAATACCAACTTGCAACATATCGACGGAAGACGATTCTACGATCACATATCAACTGAAGGCGAGTCACGATTTTCCCAACGCTTGTTCTAAATTAGTCATCACTTGCATGGATGCACCAAGGCATCTGCACAATATGGTGATTCAACTTTAACTGCTCTAAATCGGAAGTAACCTCTGGCTTCCTTATCATGTGGTATAAGTCGTAGCTATTGGCATAGGTCTCTTCAGAGTCAAAAGCCATTGTTATTGGTAGCTGTAAAATTGACAAGGGCAATTTTGCAGGTAACCATACCAAAATTTCCATTTTGGTCCCCTGTTGAGGTCCCTTAACGTTCAGAATGGCATAAAATCCCTTTCCGGAAAATCTAGTTTTTAGAACTTGGTCATTTTCAACCTTTTTGGGTTGGGCGTAGTTTTCATTCGCGTTACATCAACCAAAACTGTGCCCCTCTATTCCTTTGGCGCATTCTAGGGAGTGTCAACACTCCAAATGTTGCGCCTCTCAAGGGTGCGCCAAGGCGCAAGCGCCATCTTGTTATCACTCTCTAAAGTGCGTTGTGGGTGCTAAAAACGTAGTGTCGACACTCTCAAAGCTGCGCCATGGCACAAATCCCTTCGTGTCAACATCCACTTAAGTGCGCCATATGAAAAGTTGGTGGTGCATTTATTGCACCTTTTACTATATATAGGCGCGTCCAACCTGTCATTTTCACAATTGAAAAAATGTGAAAAGTTATTCCTCTGTACTTGTCAGCATTCCTGTCAGCCCCGCGTGTTGCCATTTGTCACGTTCGTGGACCCCACATCGTCTCCTTTATCGTTATATATTCCTGGTAAGTGGCCCTTGCCCTTCTTGTGGATTTGTTGTGGTTTTTATGTTGGTTTAGGTGATTAGGATTGTTGATAATAAACAATGAACCTAAGAAGATAACACAATCCCAACCCATTTTGCAAAACCCACCTGCAAGCCATTTTTCACTCTCCTTCTAGATCTATAAATCTAGAAGGCTCTGCCTCAGAATGGACCCCTGCCCTTTTCTCCTCTGTCCCCTGCTTTGCCAAGGTTAACCCCTTGCTATCAAAATCTGAGCTGAGAGAGTAAAAATCACAAATTAAAGAGAATCGTCCTGTTGTCTTCCAAACGGCGCAATTTTCATACTTGTTGCATAAACACAATCAGTTTTGGCGCCATTCAGTCATGGTGCACAGAAACAGTCGCACCAAGGCACACTATGAACTCGTGCAACAGAAGCCTTTCCCGCGCCTTGTAAAAAACTTGCAAAATTCCTAGGGCGCAGGCGCAAGCACACATACAACTAGCAACAACACTTCATGTTATGTAAACCCTTTCCCGCGCCGCGCAAAGCTTAACCCCTTGGCGCACCTCACCTTGATGTTACATCTTTGCATCTGCGCCTTGGCGCACCATAATACTCTGTAACACCAACCATATCTGTGCCCCACTAAAAGACTTCCAATGGCGCAAGCGCACATCCCTTGACACCAACATCTGAATGTTGTGTGTAGCCTTTCTGTGCCCTGTGCCCCTTTTGGCACTGTTTTCTCCCATGCAACACTTTCCCAAAGTGCGCCTTGCTTTTCTAAGTCCCTGCAGCCTGCAGTAAAGTTGCGCCTTGCGCCCAGAGGCTCATAAATTGCTAACTTTTCATTCTGTAAGCTTTTATGGATGACTTAATGGCTAACATGGCTCTTCTGCGATGGACTTCCCTGATTCTTCTTGCAGATCAACAGCTAAACTCAGATCCACACATGTCTTCATCGAGTAAGAAGCCAACTAAGTCCAAGGGTAAAGCCAAGCTAACAGAGCAAGAAATGAAATATAAATACCAAAGGGTCAGGATGCCTGAATCTCTTGCAAAGTGTGATCTTGATATCAGAGATTCAGAACTCGGCACATTGACATGGAGGACTTCTGGGCCAGAACCAAGAAGGTCACAGGCAGCCCATGGATGGATAAATTGGTTGGCAGTGGTCTGCACTTTGCTGCAGGGCTCCCAGTGAGCACAATCAACAATGAATTTATGATGTTGGTGGGCCGTTGTTACAATAAGGACACAAGATGTGTCGAAAATGAGAAGGGCGAGGTGATAATCAACCTCACGGCCCGACATTTTGAGATCATGTTGGGTATCCCTCACCACCGACATTTTGTAGCAGTGAGCCAAGAGGACTGCATGAAGACATGGACTGAAAATGAAGACAAATGTATGTAGTTAATGAATGAGGTGTACCTCAAGAATAAGAAGGTGACAAGCAGGTGGCCACAAGTCATTCATCGTAGTGACTTTTCAGAGGAGCTGAGTGACACAATCACCTTCCTGAGCAGGGTGTTTGGGCTCCCCGATGCCCATTACTTTCACAAGTGGATGCTCAGGTATTTAGAAACAATGAATAAAAATGTTCCTAATCAGCGTTTTGAATGGGGAGAGATTATCAGCAGCACAATCTCGGAGCAGCTTCAACAACTTTCAACAACTGGGAGGTTCTATATGAACTCCTATGTAGTATATGCTGCTGCCTCAGAGAGGGACTACCCAGCATTGAATCAGTATGGGGTATGGCCCCAGGTCAAAATATACGAGTACTATCCAGAGTTAAGACTGGAGAACAACATAGCCCAATTCAGTAAAATCAACGATGTCTTCTTCTATGGCGTCATCTGCCTCTTGAGGCCCAACATGACTTACGGTCAGACGACCAAAAGCATGGTCACCACCACAGAGAAGTGGGGAGCGTTATTCACGTAATTCCCCACTTTCACCTATCTCAGAGCCGCTAACTTCTTGGGAGAGCCCACCAAATTGCCAAGGTATGCGGGACCCAAACTGATCCTGTTGGAGCTGTCTAGACAGCTCATCACATACCATGAGAAGTGTTTGAAAAGGAAGAAGGGTGGAACTCCATTCCCCCTCACAGTGGGTAGGTACACCTGCACTTCACAGAGCAAAGCCCGGGAGATGTTTGCAGAGCTTGAATTGCTCAATTTGAAGCATAATTTCCTGGCAAGGCCAACCTTTGATCCTCGTGATTGCCTTCCAAGGGCAAAGATCGATCCAATTCACGTCCCTCAGATCGAAGATATCTACATCGATCTATATCACGAAGTTGAGCTCAGATGAAAGGATCACTCCCGCCTGGCCCTGGCAGAGATCATTCAATATGGTGTGGCTATCATCCCAAAGGATTTCCAAGCAACTGATCAAGAAGTTGATCAGGTTTATCTAGACATGGATGGGGACAATTGGCCATTTGCCAAAATTGATAGAAACAAGGCCCCTCAGACTATTGAGGAAAGGGTCAAGGGCACTCTGCAGCGCACCGAGCATTGGTGCAAGAAAAATGGTATCATCTACCTTGGGGTAGACTTTACCACGTCTCCCTTGGGTGATGCACCCACCAGGCCAAAACATTTGCCTAAGGGAAAAGGAAAGGATAAAGAAGAAGAGGCAAGCACTGCTCAGAAAGAAGTTCCTGAGAGCCCTCCTTCCACTGCCGAGGAACAAGTTGTGGACTTAGTGTCCCCAAGAAGAGAAGAAGCGGCCAGTGCTCCAACGGACACATCCACTCAGGATGTTGTCACATCTACAACTGGCGAAGTATCAACCGTTCCCTCTCTCACTCCTCCTTCCCCTCCTCATGTCGCTCAACCAACCGCTCCTTTGGTTGTGTCTTCTCCCCCATCTTCTACCGTTCCCCCTCCCTCTTCCTCCATCTTCTCTTCCCTCGCGGATCTGTCCCCCAGCATTTCTTCCCTCATCTCACAGATCCCTTCCACCCCATCGGTTCCCTCTCTTGCAGTGACTCCTAACCCCATGAGCATTGGAGTGTTGGCTTCTTTCTCAATGCCGCCACCAAGTGTCTCGACACATTTCCCCGTGTCCACTGCAGTTGCTCCTTCTTCCACCCCCATTTCCTCCTCTTCCTCTGGTCCCACTCCCCTAAGTCCAGAATGGATCTCCGAACACCTGAGCCAACACAAGAGGAAAGTCCCTATTGCACCTATGGACTTCTCCATTATTCCAGCTAAAGGGCCTAAGAAGCAAAAGGCTATAACCCGCTTCTCTCAAAGCGCTTCAGGTGAAAGGGTTATGGAGATCGCATACCCTGATCTCACAAAGAAGAAAGAAGATCTGTCTCCTACAGATTTTACAGTGACTCAGGTCACAATGGGAACATCATCAGAGAGCCTGCAAGGAGAGGCCTTATCCGCAGTGGATGCCCTTTGCAAGAAGCTTCAAGAAGCAAAGGAAGAGAAGAGAATATTAAAAGAGCAAAACAAGCATCTTCTCCAAGCCCTGCAAAAGATGGGCAATGCCCCTCCTATGACTGTCGCCGACCCTCCCGAAGTTCTTAGTCAGGAGAAGATAAATGAGTACGCCAAGATCGGCGAGCAAGGTACAGCAGTGTCTGCCTAGAGAGAGCAGATCCTCAAAGATAGTGAGGAAGTGATTACAAAGTTCACAGAGCTCTATCAAAATATAGATCAAGCGAACAAGGAACTCCAGGCAATAGCAGGACCTATCTCTGAAGAGTTGGACCATGCCAGGTTGCAACACGAGACATTCCAGAAGATGCTCGACTACCCAGTCGATGACTTGGTGAAATTTGGCATCTTTGATCACCCGCGAGCACCCAACAAAGTCCTTGCTGCTTTAGACTATCGGGTTGACCAAATGGAGTTTGTCTTGGAAAAGATAGACAAAATCAAGGAGGAAGCCCTGGATGCCATGCATCAAATGGAGCAGATCATCTTAAGAATGTCTCCAGGGTTGCTCGGTGCAGCGTATGCCTTGAGGAAGGTAGATGATACTATTCATCTTTTCAAGGGAATCACGTCACAGGGTTTAGCGTCAGAGGCCACTTTTGATGTAGAATCTATCAACAACCTTCTGGCCTGCCACGACTTTGTTGGATACCTGATGGAGGCAGGCAATGAATACTTCAAACTCCCTGAAAGACTCAGAGATGAACGAGAAACTTGCGAAGTCATCAGGGATCACACCAAGGGTCCCGCTCAGGATCAACTTCAAGCAATGGTCAGCAAGTTCATGGAGTATCGAGCTCAGTTTCACATTACCTCTCCTAAGCAGAAGCAAGACACTCCTTTCAAGCCAAGGGATGACGATGAATAGGCTCCTTCCTCCTGGGATAAATCCCATTTTTGTAAAAATATTTAAAAGTATGTTGGCACAAATGATGACATCATCCATGTTGCACCATGGGATGTTGTCATCCACAAAATTGCCCCAAAGTCAACATTTGACTTTTAGATATTTTGTAAATATTTTGTAAATACTTGTTGGCTCCTTTTTGTCTTCTTTCTCCTTCTCCTTCTATAAATACTTGGATACTTGTAGTATTCAAGGGTGAGCAAATTTGTATGAAAAATAGAAGTGAGGAGAGAAAGACTTTGAGCTTTCTTGTAACAGAACAAATATTAATACAAAAAATTGAGACTTTGTGCTGAATTCCTGTGTTATGTGTTAGATCTTTCTTAAGTTAGATCTGCATGCTTATTCTGTTGGATTCACCTATGCTTTTGTCATTTGTTTATCAGTATTGCTTTGTTTGTTTATGTGAGTAAGTTTGGCTCTGTTTACTACCGGCCCAAAACATAAACCCTTTGACCTTTCTACTTTGGAATTCATTTCTTTTCTCCCTTCAGATCCATCTTTCTTCTATTCCTTCCTTCATTCCTTTCTGTTCTTCATCGGAACTAACTCTACTGGGATGAGATCCCAAAACCCCCCTGAAGGCAGAATACTGTAAGACTTGCACAGATTCCTACTGGTAGAATAGCAATAAACCAGTTTCGCTTTGTTGTCTCAAAGAGGGGCTATGCCCTGCACACTGTTGGCCTGTCTATCCATAGATCTGCCCACCGATAGATTTTTGGACCAAAAAGATCAAGAGTTGGATTCTGACAAGCCAAGGTGGTGTAAGGACTACAATCTCACGACAAATGAATAATTCACCATGGAAGGCTATTCGGAGCATGTGGAGAATTGTGTGTAATTGTGAATGTGAATGTGAATAAAGATAAATTTGCTCACACTAGGATGATTGCTCAAACGGAGAGGTGGATGAATTGCTCAAGTTTCAAGCTTGACTCTCTTATTATTTGGAGGATTGTGGAGCACAGTCAATGAGTTAATTCTCATACGATCAAGATAGGTAGACTCTTAGCCCAATGAATAAGGCACTAATCATAGGTGTTTTGATTTAGGTGGCATAATGCTAACTAGGATGTCTATATGTATGTCCAAGTCATTTAAGTGAGGTCCACACGTATCCCATTTCTTTTATTTATGTACCTTAAATGAATTAACTTAAGTGGTTTCTATTTTTAGTCACTTTTTAAAAGTTGGTTGAAAAATTCAAAGTCACTTAAGTGCCCTATTTAATGATCATTTAAAATCCTAACTACTTTGTAACCAACTTTTGGGTTATAAAAGGATGTGAGGGGCTCATTTGTAAGGGTGACTTTGAGAGAGGAGAAGAAAATACTTTTGTATGCAAGTTTTACTTCAAAGAAAGAAACTTTGTGTTCTTTTGAGAAGACATTTTGGAGTTAATGAAATATGAACTTTGTGTCTCATTCATTTTCTCTTATAACATTTGATGTTCTTATGTTCATTAAATGTTAGTGTTTGAATCTTGCATGCAAATATTGTCTTGGATCTTATTGTCAACGCTATTAATATGTTGTTCTAGTTCACAGTGATCAAGCTCTGATTATCTACTTGCTCATGTGTGTTCCCTTTTACTCGTTCTCACTTAGCTAACTGCAAACTCCGTTTTATTTGTGTTAGTTATTTATCTTTCTTCTCCATGCAATATTAGGCTCTGCTTTTACCTAAATCTTGCATGTTCTTTCCATCCGTTCCTTTCCATTCCTTTCCTTCATTCCATTTCATCTCCCTCATTCATTTTTCTTTCCATTGATGTTCCAAAACACCTCCCACATACAATTATGAATGTACATATGTAAATATAGTTTTTCTTTTCAATAAAGGCAACCTCACCTTCATTGAGGAGGGACTTCATTGTTCCATACTGTTGCATGTCATTTGCATGCGTGCAAATCCATATGCTAACACTTTCCAAAACAAACGTAGAGAGGAAGCATTTATGGAATTCCTTCAAACTATGAGAATAGGGGCGTTGGGACGTTTTAGTAACTCCAATGGGTAGTTTTATGGAATGTAAGGAGTTGGGCTAGCAACATTATTTAAAGGTGGAAATAATTTGAAAAATTCAAAAAAAAGGCATGACCCCCTAACAAGAAAAATCAAATTAAAACAAGATCTCACTCCCATATGAGATTTCTATCTATTGTTGATCTTTGTTACATGGTAGCTATTGTTAGGGATGTCTATATTTATTATGAAAAAGATCATGTTGTTGCAGACTCACAGCACCCCTGGATGCAAATCAGGCTTCTAGGTTGATGTTCAGGCATCCAGTGTGATTGCACAACATGGAATCCTTTCTCCAAGCGTGGGACTTGTAAAGATGAGAAAAGATTCTCCAGAGAAGGCTGGTTCCTATTCCTCTGTTCAGATGCACACAAAAAATGCAGAGGGTTTGCTAAAACCTAATCTAACTTGCCAAGGAGACAGGGTAAGAAAATGCATAGAATAAAACCTAAACTACAAAGGTGATGCACCGAGGAATGTTAGACACTCGTTTTGCAAATTTAACACAGACCACATAGATGCAATACAAACACCATGCACAGGTAACCAAACTGCAATAAGAGATCAAAATGACAGCAATGAATACATGAGAGGGTCGAGAGTCAATCACAACACATATATTATTGCTCAAGAGTCGATACAGTACATTGCAGTGGCCAAGAGGCAAAAAAGACTGGCATTACAACCCATATGGGAGGTTTGAAAGCTCCACAATTTCTCTTGCAAGCGAGGGAAGAAGGGAGGATGCAAAACAAGAATGTCCGACCCCTTAAAGGAGCTCTTCTTTACAATATATATCAAGAAATGAGAGAGGGAAGAGAGAGGAAATCCAGAATCTGCCCCAACCACTTCTTGGTAGCATTTAAAATCATCTCATTATGACAGAAGTGGTGGATCCTAGCAAAACGGCGGGCTGTCTAACAGGAGCGGCGAGCTGTCTGCTGCATTAAAGTTGGTTGTTGAAGCATTACTTCTGTCTATCACCACGTGTCAGAGACATTTTCTTAATTTTCTCCCTCCAAACTACACCAAAATGCAAGATTGATCCCAGAATCATGTAGAGAATTTCAACAGCTTTCCGTTGATATAAAGAACGTGCAAATCTGAGCTCTGGATCGAAAGATATGATGATCTAAAGATTTAGGGCACAAAACAGGCGAAAACAGGATTTTTAAATTTCTTTTCCCGCGCTCTGCCATCTGGACGACACGTGGCAGGCTCTGGTTCGCTGAGCAATTTTCTCTCTCCACCTTTTCGTGGGCTTTTCTTGTGGGCCCCTTAAACTTGGACACGTGGCACTATTTCATTGGTTCGGATCAGTGCTCGAAAACTCGCCCCTTTGACTTTTTGGACCTTTTTCCTTGGCGACACGTGTCATGCTGTGATTTGTCCACGGGCCTGCCGGATTTTCACGTCCACCGCGTCTTTTTGTCCCAGATGTCCCAGTGCTTCGCGGGACAGAATCCTCCGATCCACCCGAAATGGGCTTCCTCGTCCCTTTTCTACCGGTGACACGTGGCGTGATCTGATTGGCTTTCGGCTCCTTCGGCTATCCGCGTCCCGTGCGTCCCTTTGTCCCACTTGTCCTTGTGCTGAAGTTTCCTGTTTCGGCCGAACCGGCCGGTTCGCGTCCTTCGCGTCCATTTGTCCCAAATGTCCCAGTGCTGTCTGGGACAAATTCTTGGTTCGCCGATTCGGCCGGTTCGCTCGTCCTAAAGGACTTGGACGAATTTTCGGCTTTCTTCCGGTCCTCTTGTCCCGCTTGCTCCCGGTAAAGGACTTGGACAAATTTTTTCGCATTTCCGTCCATTTGTCCCAGATGTCCCTTTGTTGTTTGGGCCGCCTGTAGGCTTTTCGGCCGATCCATTTCCTTTTCGTCCCAAATGTCCCGACTGTCCCGTTTGGACTAGGACTTAGCCGATTTTCACAATTTTTTCTGGCCCAAGCTTATTTTCTGCAACTTTCTCGCATTTTCTCAGAGCTTGTTCTTTTCAACCTGGACAGGAGTTAGAAAAAATTTGAAGGGACCCTAGAAACATGATTTTCCCTGGATCAATCAATTTTCCTGGGATTTGAGAATCCTGATGTATGTTATCAATTTAACCCTGGGGGGTGAAATTGGATAACAATTTGGTGACTCAGCGGGGTCATCTGCCTGCTAGATGAAAGGACCAGTTGCCTGAAGCAGTCCATTGGGCATGGAGTCATCAAATATTCTGTTTAGAACCTCAACTGACTCAGAATGTGCAAGGAGGAAGATGGAATGCCACCTGATGAAAGCAATAGACTGCAAAACATCTCCATGAAAAAGCTGTGCCAAAGCACTTAGGGAAAACAAAACTAACCTACAACAAAACAATGTGCACAAGCACTTGGAGGAATTGAAAATCTAATCTAATATTTACAAGGTAGTGAACCTTTTATCTAGAAGCAATGCTTGAGATAGATTCCATTGACTGGAATCTGCAGTTCTTCACCATCCAATGAGGCTAATTGGAAAGCATTGTTGTTCTTGCACTTTGTGACCATGTATGGGCCACTCCAAATGGCATCAAATTTTGAATGCCTTCCCGGTTTTGCTCTGTCCACATCCCATTTCAACACTAGATCTCCAACTTGAAAAGATCTATCTTTGGCCTTCCTATCAAAGGTCTTCTTGATCAAAGCTTGATCCTTTTCCATTGCTTGGGATGCCTGATTTCTGATCTCTTGCAGCTCCATCAACTCTGCATACCTCACCTCCATGGGCTCAAATTCAAGTAACTCCAGCTGCTTCATGAGTTCCAATGTTGGCAACTCAAGTGACATGGGCAAGATTGCCTCTCTTCCATAGACAAGCCTGAATGGAGAGTTACCTGTGGATCTTTTGGGAGTGATCCTATCAGCCCATAAGGCTGATTTCAGCTTGGTATGCCAAGACCTCTGATTCTCATCAAGAGTTCTCCTAATGATCCTCAACAAGTTCTTGTTTGTAGACTCGGCCTGGCCATTACCCTGAGGGTAATAGTTCGATGAAGTGCTTAGGTAAATACCATTCTTGACAGCCCACTCAGTCACCTTAGATCCAATGAATGCCAATGCATTATCAGAGATTATTGTGGCAGGTACACCAAATCTGGTTGTTATTCCCTCATAAAAGTCTAAGATGCTAGACTCATTTGCCTCTTTGAGTGCTACTGCTTCTGTCCATTTGGTGAAGTAGTCTGTGGCTGTCAAAATCCATTTATGCCCTTGGCTTGAATTGGGATTAATGACTCCAATGAAGTCCAAACCCCATTGCATGAATGGCTGGTCAACTGAGATTGGATGCAATGGAAGGGCAGCAAACTTCTCTTTTCCTGTGAAGAATGCACAATTCTTACACCTCTTGATCCATGCATAGCAATCACTGAAGATTTTAGGCCAATAATAACCAGCCTTCATGATTTTTAGAGCTGTCACTCTTGGTGCAAAATGGCCACCAGCTGGTCCACCATGAAACTCTTCCAATACCCTTTGAATCTGACCTGTGCTAATGCATCTCAGCAGCACTCCATTTACATCTTTCTTGAACAAAACTCCATCAACAATGGCATACGGGACAGCCTGTAATCTGAAGTGTCTCCTTTGGGTCTTGTTCATCTCTGGGGGGCACTGGCCTGTACCTAGGAAGTGCATAATACCTTGGGTCCAGCAAGGAATGGGGGAAGCATTGTCTTCTTCATGATTGCCGCTTGGCTCATGGCTGTCCTGGACTGTCAAAACAGCCTCTTCTTCGTTGCATACTTCCTTTTGCTTCCCTAAAACCAGCTGCTCACACAGTCCTTTCCCTCTTACCAGCTTGGTGATCTTGATCTCAATGTCATACTCCATGACACGGGTGATCCAACCTGCCCTTTTCTCATTCAAATCCTTGTTGAGGAGGAAGTCCTTAACTCCAGCATGTGAGACCAGCAACTGGACCTTGTTGTTTGAGACTAAATGCTTGAATTTCTTCAAGCTTCTGATTACTGCAAGTACATGCTTTTCAATAAAAGAGTACCTCACCTCGCAGTCATCTAGGCTCTGGCTAAAAAAGGCAATCGGCTGCTCATCATTATCTTTGTTCTGCTGTACCAGAATGGCAGAAATAGTGTCATCACCTCCAAATGCATAGAGGATGAAATCCTTGGAGAAGTCTGGGTTGATGAGAGTTGGTGCTTGAGAGATAGCTTCTTTGATTGCTTCAAAACTCTCCTTGCCTTCTGCTGTCCACTTAAAAGCCATGCTCTTCTTTAACATTTTGGTGATGGGCTTGACAAGGGCTGCAAAATCTGGGATAAACCTGCGGACAAAATTGATCCTTCCCAAGAAACTTTGAAGAGCCTTCTTGTGACTTGGCAATGGCAGTGCTCTTATGGCTTCAACCCTCTCTGGATCAATTGCCAGTCCCTCTTTCGAGACAACATGGCCAAGGAGCTTTCCTTCATGTGCAAGAAAGATGCACTTCTTGGGGTTCAAAGATACTCCGAACTTTCTACACCTCTGAAACACTTGCCTGAGGTGAAAGAGATGGTCTGCTGCATTCTTTGAGAAGACAGTGATATCATCTAGATATATCAGCACTATCTTGTTGATCAAGCCTTTGAATGCCATGTCCATTGCCCTTTGAAAGGTAGCACCAGCGTTGGACAGCCCAAATGGCATCTTCTTGTAAGCATATGTGCCCCATTTAGTTGTGAAGGCTGTCTTGAATTGGTCTTCTTCTTTCACCATCACCTGATTATACCCTGAGTAGCCATCTAGGAGAGAGAATCTCTCTGAACCGGATACTACTTGCAATATTTGTTCCATTGAAGGAAGCGGGTAATGATCTTTGAGAGATGCCCTATTGAGGTCTCGGAAGTCCACACACAACCTGATTTCTCCGCTCTTCTTCCTGACCGGAACCAAGTTAGCAACCCAGCTTGAGTGCTTGATCGGGAATATAATGCTTGCCTCTATTAGCTTATTTAGCTCTTTCTTCATTAGAGGCTCAATGTGAGGGTTAACAGGTCTCTGCTTCTGCCTGATGGGCTTAGCATCTGGATCCAATTCTATGGTATGTTGTGCCAAATTCGGATTGAATCCTCTCAAGTCTTCATAGCTCCAAGCGAAGACATCTGGAAATTCTTGACAAAGCTGTATGAAATCTGATTTCTCCTGCTCAGTGGCCACTTTACCAATTTGAAGTGTTTTGCCTTCCCCAACCGGAATTGGCTCTGAATCTTCCCTCTTGACCTGTATGTTAGCCTTTTCTTTACGGAACTGGTCGTTAGGGTTGAAGATAGACTCCAACGTTACTAAACCCTTGGGAAGCTTGTTTGTCCGCAGCTGCACTACTTGATCCCCATACTGCTGCTCTAGTCTGTCCTGATTCCTAGCTGAGAATTCAGCTTCTTCTTGTAAAAAATTGACGATCTGTTGATCGTTTTCAAACACCTGCCAGCTGGTGTTATTATCTGGAACTGCTGGCCTCACAATCACATGGATATGTGGCTGTGTTTTTTCCCTTTTGATGTTGTCAACCACATCAAACGTTGCTCCAACTGCTGCGAGCCTATCCGCGGCTTCATTTTTCTTCCTGGGTATGGACACAATGTTGAAAGCTTCGAAATCCTCAATGAGGTCCCATACCCTATTCTTGTAGCTCCTCAGCAAGTCGTTCTTTGTAGCATGTTGTCCTCTAACTTGGTTGACGATTAGCTCGCTATCCCCGAACACCTGCAAGTTATTTATCCCTTTTTTCCTAGCCCAATGAAGTCCATGAATCAAGGCCTCATATTCAGCTGTGTTGTTTGAACAAGAAAACTGGAAACGAAAAGCTGAATAATATTTGATGCCTTGAGGTGAAACAAGCATGGCTCCACCTCCTGCACCTTGCCTACTCCTTGATCCATCAAAAAACAGCTGCCATACCTCATTGTCATCATTATGGCTTGGCTTGGTGATGCTAGGAACAGGTTGATTTTCTTCGTGTATACAATAGACTCCCAGCTCAGATTCTTCTACTTCTTGATAGGGATCAAAAGCATGTATCTTGTTTGCCCATTCATCAAGAGTTAGGTCCGGGATACTTCCAACCTTGGTGTCAGCCTCATCAGTACTAGGGTGATCTTCTTGATCAAATGCTGAGCAATTGGCATTAATCTGACTTGGAGTGTAAGGCTCAATATGGAAGTTTGCAATAGGTTCAGACCTAATTGTAGCCTTAGTTCCATACCTTGTTCTAAACAGCATGTGAGACCAATCAGCAGACAAATACCCCCCAATCTTGGCTGTGAAGTCCCTTGACAAGCAAAGGGCAAAGAGTGGTGGAAGGTCTATGATTGATATATCTTGTAAGACAACAACATTTGGACATGCATGCAAGGTAAGACTCAAGTTTTTAATCACTCCAACTGTTGCTATTGCTGTCCCATCCAATTGCACTACCCCTTTAGATATTACTTCATATTGGAGACCCAGCTGATCAGCTATTTGCTTGGGCATCACTGAGCTACTTGCCCCGGAATCAATCATGCAATTGTGTACTAGTTTATCCCCAATGATTAATGAAACATAGAAAGGAGGGGGCTTCAACATTTTACCTTGTTGCCCTCCATGGCTTCCTTCAGGCTGGGCAGCATTTGTAAGCACTTTGTCTTGCATCTGAACCTGCTGATTCGAAGTTGTCCAATCCTTCATGGCAGCTTGCAGCAGATCTCTTTGTCCTGGGATGGATAGGGATTCCCACATTGATATATTGACGTTAGTCTTCTTCATCTGTTCAATGATACTGAACGGGGATGAAGTATCCTTTTGTTGTCCCTTGGTTTGTACACTTACTCCTTGTACGTGGGCAGCAACAGCTGGCATTTGAGTTGGCCTAGGGGCTGTTCTTGGCTGCCCTTGTGTATTTGAAACTGGACTCTGCTTGCCAATCATTTGTGGAGCCGTGGAAGGTTGTGGATTGGCTGGGGCTAATGGCTGTTCTTCACCCAAATTTCTCCTCTTTGACCTTGTGTTGGCTGCAACACCTTGAGAAACTGCTTGATTCATGCCACAGAAATCTTCTGCTTGCCAGTTCACCAACGTGGTGTCATTTGGGGCTGATTGCTGTTGGAATGTTTCTTGTTGTTGACTGTTTCCTTGACTGCCCTCGCCCTCCACACCAGTAGTTGTCACCATCAGTGCTTGATTGAGAGCACCATTGAAACACATGGATTGGTTATGAGGCTCGTTGCATGGAAAGCACCAGTCATATTCCTGAGCAATGTTGTTCTGTGTTGGCACTAATGCCTTAGAGGCAGATATAGCATTTGGATTATAGGGCTGGAATGGTCTATTAGAGGGAGGCCTTGTTTGATTCACATTTGCAACTGGATTAGGTGGTCTTTGTGGTTGGTATGGCTGCCTATTAGGCTGAGCTTGAGGTTGATAGGAAGGTCTGAAACCTTGGGCTTGTTGCCTCTTAATAGTAACCAGCTCATTTCCCAAATTTTGCAACTGTTTCATGACCTCTTGGAGTTCATTTGAAGCACTTGGAGATGAAGTGGAAGCTTCATTTGAACTCTGATTTCTAGGAGTGGGAACAGGAGCCAAAGTGGGTGCTTGACTAGTGCTTGGATTTTCTAAGTTTGGATACAAGGGCATGGGAGGCCTAGGAGCCAGTTTACCAGCTTGAATAAGACAGTTTTCGGCTCTAATGGCAATGCTATAAGCCATAGGGATTGTTGTGCCTCCCATGGACTGAATTAACATAGAAATATCAGAATTCAAAGCTTTAAGGTAATATAGAAAAGCACCTTCTGCTGTTGGCCTGACTGCCACTGGAATCCTATCCCAAGACCTTTGAAATCTGAAGTTGAAGTCAGTCAGCTGCTCGTTGGGGGCTCTCTTGATAGTTGTCAGCTGCTCCAAAAGAGACAAGTTGTCTCCCTTCTCTCCAAATTGCTCGTGAAGTGCAATACACAGCTGATTCCAGTTTGTGATAGAACCAGCTCCAAGGCTCCTAAACCATTGTAATGCTTTACCCTTGAAGGAAGATGCCAGTAACTTGACAGCCACTTGCATTTCATTGATTTCATGGATTGCACAAAGGTTAGCAATATCTTTAACATGATCACCTGGAGTAGTCTGATTTTCTCCAGTGAAGTAGGGAATGTTCTTCAAGGCTGCAATAGGAACTGGATGTTGTGCATTGAGAGCAAGTGGGCTGCTGCCTGTGAAGTTGACGTAGGGATTGTTCTGAGCCATTCTAATCGGTCTTAAAACCCTTGTATACTGAATGAAAGGCCTGTCAGGTGGAGGAGTTGAGAGAGTTCTGTTTGGTGGAGATGGAGACCTTTGAATCCTTCTTCCTCTTTGCCTTCTTCTTGGAGATAACTGCAGGTATTCAAACAACACTTCTTCTTCTCCAACTCTTGACCTTGTGGTGATTCTTCTCATGAGTTTTCAGGCCTGCACTGCTGAAACCAGTTGATTCTTCCCCTTGGAGTCGCCAGATATGCAAATAATAGCTCTTATAAGCAAGAAAACTGCAGCAGATGCATATCAACTTTGCTGCAATAAAAATGAGACCTCTAGTGTCCCACCGGGCGTGCCAAAACTGTTGTTGCAGACTCACAGCACCCCTGGATGCAAATCAGGCTTCTAGGTTGATGTTCAGGCATCCAGTGTGATTGCACAACATGGAATCCTTTCTCCAAGCGTGGGACTTGTAAAGATGAGAAAAGATTCTCCAGAGAAGGCTGGTTCCTATTCCTCTGTTCAGATGCACACAAAAAATGCAGAGGGTTTGCTAAAACCTAATCTAACTTGCCAAGGAGACAGGGTAAGAAAATGCATAGAATAAAACCTAAACTACAAAGGTGATGCACCGAGGAATGTTAGACACTCGTTTTGCAAATTTAACACAGACCACATAGATGCAATACAAACACCATGCACAGGTAACCAAACTGCAATAAGAGATCAAAATGACAGCAATGAATACATGAGAGGGTCGAGAGTCAATCACAACACATATATTATTGCTCAAGAGTCGATACAGTACATTGCAGTGGCCAAGAGGCAAAAAAGACTGGCATTACAACCCATATGGGAGGTTTGAAAGCTCCACAATTTCTCTTGCAAGCGAGGGAAGAAGGGAGGATGCAAAACAAGAATGTCCGACCCCTTAAAGGAGCTCTTCTTTACAATATATATCAAGAAATGAGAGAGGGAAGAGAGAGGAAATCCAGAATCTGCCCCAACCACTTCTTGGTAGCATTTAAAATCATCTCATTATGACAGAAGCGGTGGATCCTAGCAAAACGGCGGGCTGTCTAACAGGAGCGGCGAGCTGTCTGCTGCATTAAAGTTGGTTGTTGAAGCATTACTTCTGTCTATCACCACGCGTCAGAGACATTTTCTTAATTTTCTCCCTCCAAACTACACCAAAATGCAAGATTGATCCCAGAATCATGTAGAGAATTTCAACAGCTTTCCGTTGATATAAAGAACGTGCAAATCCGAGCTCTGGATCGAAAGATATGATGATCTGAAGATTTAGGGCACAAAACAGGTGAAAACAGATTTTTAAATTTCTTTTCCCGCGCTCTGCCATCTGGACGACACGTGGCAGGCTCTGGTTCGCTGAGCAATTTTCTCTCTCCACCTTTTCGCGGGCTTTTCTTGTGGGCCCCTTAAACTTGGACACGTGGCACTATTTCATTGGTTCGGATCAGTGCTCGAAAACTCGCCCCTTTGACTTTTTGGACCTTTTTCCTTGGCGACACGTGTCATGCTGTGATTTGTCCACGGGCCTGCCGGATTTTCACGTCCACCGCGTCTTTTTGTCCCGGATGTCCCAGTGCTTCGCGGGACAGAATCCTCCGATCCGCCCGAAATGGGCTTCCTCGTCCCTTTTCTGCCGGTGACACGTGGCGTGATCTGATTGGCTTTCGGCTCCTTCGGCTATCCGCGTCCCGCGCGTCCCTTTGTCCCACTTGTCCTTGTGCTGAAGTTTCCTGTTTCGGCCGAACCGGCCGGTTCGCGTCCTTCGCGTCCATCTGTCCCAAATGTCCCAGTGCTGTCTGGGACAAATTCTTCTGCGTCCCGGCCGGTTCGCTCCTTTGTCCCACATAAAGTTGACTTGGACTCTTGTCCCGCTTGCTCCCAGTAAAGGACTTGGACAAATTTTCTTTCTTCCGCCGATTCGGGCATTTCGCGTCCATTTGTCCCAGATGTCCCTTTGTTGTTTGGGCCGCCTGTAGGCTTTTCGGCCGATCCGCGCCTTTTCGTCCCAAATGTCCCGACTGTCGTTTGGACTAGGACTTAGCCGATTTTCACAATTTTTTCTGGCCCAAGCTTATTTTCTGCAACTTTCTCGCATTTTCTCAGAGCTTGTTCTTTTCAACCTGGACAGGAGAGTTAGAAAAAATTCTGAAGGGACCCTAGAAACATGATTTTTACCCTGGATCAATCAATTTGCCTGGGATTTGAGAATCCTGATGTATGTTATCAATTCAACCCTGGGGGGTGAAATTGGATAATTATCAAGCTCACCAACAGGAGATCTGAATGTCAGAAAGATCTTTAACAAGATATGTTGTCCCATAGGTTGTCTTTTGTAGCCTCATGGATGTTAAAATTTCTTCTTCTTCTTTTTCTTCTTCAATGGATTGGAATTTGGGATAATTCCTCTCTTTTTTCTTCACCTTATTTTTAGTTTTACTTCCATAATGATATTATAGTTTTCATTCAAAATGGGATAATTTTTTTTTTCAATTAAAAAAAGGCATTGTTCTCTTCCTGTAACCAGTTAGTGCTATTTTCTTTCAATTTTATAATTATATGTTATGTGTAATATTTAAGTCATTTTTAAATGGACGTAAAATACATAAAATTTGATTTCCTCAATTTTGGTATAAATCTGAAAAAATGGGTGCACTCATGTGTATTGTTTTTTGCATGATATGACAAAGTATCGTGCCCACAAACTTTAACTCACCCGTTAAACCGTTTATTAACTACATTCATTTCATTTATATTAACTTGTTTATTGACTGATACATTTATTAGCTGTATTTATTTTGGCTTTATCAAATAAGTGTTCTAGGATTTCCCTTGATTGTTTGAATTTAAATTATGTTAAATTCTAGAATTTCATTAATTCTACACATTTATAGTGCATAGTGAAATCATTGATTTTAATGTTAGTAGTTTGTATTTCACTACTTACATAAAGTGGTAGAGCTAGAGAGTACATATCACTAATATTTATAAGCAAGTTGTTTCTGAATCAAACAAATTTATTTGGTTGTTATTTTCATATGCATGCATTTTTGTATTAACACTCACTACCAAAACCAATATCACCTCATTGATAATCTACAAACTTTGTAACTATTATCATAAGTATCACTAATATGGAAATTTAGGGGGAAAATCTATTAAAAATTTACCAAAAATGAATTTTTCATTATGTGGTTGGTCCAGTATGCTACCTTAGTTGTTTTGGTCCCTATGTTTCATTTTGTTGTTTATTTTTCTAGGATATATGTGGATTGTAGTTTTACTCAAACATTTCAGGTGAGAAACTTCAATTAACATCAGAGGAGGTTCTTAATTTATTCTATTAGGATTAAGGGTCATTAATATCACATTCCGAATAATTTTTTGCGTTCAACCACTCTTAATAGGAGAAAATATTCTATTGGGAGATTACTAAACAAGTGATGTAGTTGCGGTCAAGGTTCCTATTAAAGGGATGCCTTATACCATGGGGCCTATATCAGAGTTAGATCTCACCAAAGCAAGATCTCAAGAACAACTCTGAAGAAGAAAAAAACAAAGCTTTTATTATTGATGTGGGAAAAGATTACAGACTTAGGCATAATGACACTATACTCCAATGATAGTCGTATGACAAGAATTTACAAGAAATCTTTTATAAACTCCAATCCTAGACCTATCATAAGCTTTCATACTCTATAAAACTTAAACAAACCCACATCTGGCTCAAATTGTCGATCTTGACTAGACACCTCAAAACTAGAAGATAAGACACCTTGAGGCTTATATATCCCTTTTATTTATATAATTCAAAGAAGCTTCTAGTGAGAGGACAAATGTGCCTCTTGCAAGTGAAGATGTGTCAAAGAACATTCTTCATATTGACATTGATCTGGTTTGGAGGTTCCCCTTCTTTAAATTGAGCCTAATCAGATCATTTGGTCGGTCCTTGTCTGCGATGGATGGATTAAGAATCGTACGCACCCCTACTAATCATATTGATGTTGATACGATATCATGTCAGACACAAATCTCAACATTGAAATGAATGGGATTTATTTCGTGTGAATATAAAGGCTTCATGGTGTTGATAGAGACCAACGACTTTAGGAATTATTTTATGACATGTGCAAGCATTAACAATCTTGACTAAGCATTGGTGGTTTGTATAAGGTTGTAAACACTAAAATTTGGTAACTTGTCCTTGTGTAATGTCAAGTTTGACCTTGTATCCTTGTTAAGGTAAATGCTCACAGTCAAGATCTGTTATCAGCTAATTTTAACTGCGCAAAATTAATTTTTTTTTTAAATGGAAAATTTGAAAATTTTCAAAAGTGTTACCTTGTGTGATTTATTTCTTTCATCACGATCATCTCGTTTTTGTGATCGTTTCAGGATTCGTTTCATCCATTTCGGGCAAGAACTCCTCCCATTAGGTCTTAAAATGCATTAATAATTAATTACTTAATAAATAAATAATTAATTAATTTATTATCCTTTAGTTGATAAAATCAAAATTTTTTATTAAATTTGAGGTTTTTAATTAAATAACTATTAATATAATAATTATTAAAAGTCATTCGATTTTTATTTTATTTTATTGTTGGGGAAGTAAGCTTCTGCTTCCAATTGCCGGGAACGCCAAATTGGCTTCCCAGACCCAAATTTCCCCTTTCCTGACAAATTTATTTTAATTTCCCACTTGTGGCATTTTTTCCACCAATTGCCAAATCAATGAATTGGCAAACGGGCAAAAATCTCTTGATTTCCCAAATGGGGAAATAAAATGGGGATTGCTAGCCAACCTTGCCATTTTCGCTAGCAATTGGCAATTTATTTCCCCACTTCACCCTAGAAATTAATGCCACTACCCGGGAAAGAGGGAAGTTGTTTTAACAGGACAAATTAATCCTCATAAAATCCTTCCGTTAAACTTGTTGGAAAGAGTCGTGCGAAGTTTTCCAATTTGTTCTGGAGGAACATCTTAGAGTAACATTTAATCACATCCCTCAACGAATTACTACACATTCACCAGGAGTTCTTAAAAGCTACGCATTGGTGGAAGTTTAAACGCAAGTTTCTTTCATGTGCATGACTACACAACAAGAGGGAGACCAATGTGGAGGGAGGAGTTGTTAGAAGTTTGAGAGCAGAAAACTAAAGCCATACACATTATTCAAAGGAGCAGGGTCCATAGCCAAAAAAATCTTGTCCACACATGGGAGAGGAAAGAGAACAGTGGAATTTTTTATTTATTTTTTATTGTTGGAAAAATCCATGCAGGTTTAAGGAAATTAGTTTGAATTTGATTCTCATGCAAGTGAAGAGGAACAATCCAAAATCAGACCAAAGAAACAATTCCAACACAACAGAGGTGAAGAGGAATAGTCCGAAGGAGGCTACAAATAGATCAAGAAAGAACACTTTTCAACGTTTAGGAAGAATAGAACAGTCTACACAAAGCATAAAATAATCTTTGAGCAAATCAAAGCAAGAACAATACAAGACAAAAATAGTTTTCCAACACTCCACACCTGGGTAAAAAACCAAGGAAAATCTGCACAAGAATAAGGCAGAGAATTAGAATCCAACACAGGTCAAAGAATATTTCACACATATTTGAGGAGAAAGCAAAGTCAAAATCCAAAGGAAAGAAGGAGCAGACCACGTAGGGAGGAAAACAACAAAGAAGATTCCACACAAAAGACAAAGAAGGAGCATTTTTTTGTCTTACACAAGATCCCACGCATTGGGCAGGAGTAATTTAAATGCAACAATTTTTTAAAACAGTTTCCATGCAGAGCTATTACTAGGTGAAGAGAAAGAATTCCTCCACGCATTTTCTAAGTAGCAGCATTTCCTGTCTTGGTGCAGTGTCCAGAGCTGGTTATCACTTACGCAGAACATTATGATCCTGAGATATGAGGAATTTTTAAAGATAATCGTGAGCCTTTCCTCTTAATCACACCGGAGCACATTGAGGAATTGCTCGACATACCTGACTTTCCTGAGAATGCGGATATCACTCACCAGTCAACACAAGAATTTTGGGATGAAGAACCCCTCAGGTGGAGCAAGATGGTTAATAACAACTGGTTAGTGACTAAGAGGCCTCAAATTGACCGGCTTCCCAAAGAACTGTACCGCGTTGAGTTTGTGGAAGAAATCAGGGACATGATTACTCTCCTAAGTCAAGTTTTTGGTTTACCCTCTGCTAGGATTTTCCACCCATGGATGTATCAGTTTATCTATATCATCCTTTCCAAGAAAGAGTTTGTGGATTGGGCCACCATCATCAGTGATACCCTTCACAAACAATTGATCGAAGTTAAGATGACTGGATGCTTCTACATGACATCGTATCTGACTTATGTGGTGGAAAGAAGAAAGTTATTTTTTGGACTCAAAACAAGAGAACTCATGGGTCCATCAAATAGTGTTTTTCATTATTACCCACAACTAAGTTTCAAAAATATCTCTCACCATTTCAGAAGGTTCAACGATGCATTTACTTTCCACGTGATTTGGACTCTGAATAGGAATACAGAGGAAAGATTTTCCAAAGAAGCCATGAATGTCATTTCCCAATGGGGAACATGGTTTATTCAATTTTCATCTTTTTCCTACATTCGCATAAGCGACTTTGCTGAGTACCCCATGGAAACTTCCTAAGTACGTCAGTGACAAATGGGCATTAATGGAGCTTGTGTGGCAAACTATTCCAAGTTCACTATCTTCTCAGTGACAAACATCATTCAGGAATTCATTTCCCAATCCAAATCGGGGAATACCAATGTCCGAATCTCTTCAGTGCACAACTCATAGAAAAAGAGTTTGCCCTCATCACAATTCATCCATATGTGAAGAGATCCCAGTTTGATATCAATGGATATATGTAGAAGATTCTTGGAGCAAAGTATCAACATAATCCTACCATGGAATATTTTTGGGTTGCCTGTTCAGACGAGCATGAAGTAAGAAGACGAGATTTTTCTCACCTAACCCTTGCTCAGATCAAGGCCTTTCACATCAAGAACCCTCCAGATTCATTCATAAATGATGATGAAGATGTTATTGATCCTTCATATGACGCAATTGCTTTTACCACGTTGCCTTGAATTGACTGGACCAAGAGAGATGAATTTTCTCTTGATAGCAAGATTCAACCGATCCTTGAAAGAAGCATATCTGTGGTATGAAAGAGAACTTGCTAAATTACAATCAATTTAAGATCATAGTTCAAGATCACAAAAATTACCAACTCGAGGAGGTATTCATTTAACAAAATCCCCTTCTCAATAGACCTCCGTGCCATTCAATCATACACAATCAATAAGAAAGGAGTGGTTGCCAAAATCCCCTTTGCCAAATAATGTGTCACAAGGAGAAAAACATATGGGTCCTAGCCCCAGTGAGGGCAGAGAGTGTGTATAAGGATTTTCTACTTCAAGTATAGATTCTTTTACTTAGATTATTAATAGTTCTCAAAGGCTAGTGACAAAGGATCCTCAGCCATGCCTTGCACAAACATCCACTCAGGTACGGGTAGTCCAAATATTGAACACTTCGGAGCATATAGTTCATGAAGAGATTTCCTAAAATCTCCCAAATGAGAAGGAGATGAATATCGAGGTTATTTCTCCTAAAATTGGGGTCATGGAAATGGTGTCTTGTAGAATCTCATGATGACGAGAATAATGAGAATGTTGTTTTGAGCTCTAAGCTTTTGTATGCAGAAAATAGTGAATGATACTCCTTCCTGGGTTGACTCCAAGGTTAAGAAAAGGAAGAGGGTTTTCAAGGCAATTGACATTGATTTTGATGCCCTTTTCAAACTTTCGAATGACGTCATTCCCAAGAAGCCTAAAGTGCTTTCTCGAATAATGGTGGATAATGATGGAAACAGATTTGCAGATCTTGCCATCCCACAAGCTGACAAGGAGCGTGATGCCATGACATCTGCTGATTATGAAGTTTCTAGACTTGGACTAGGAAGGTCCACATTGGAAAGTGACATGGCAATGGCTTGAGATTAAATTGATATCGTGCTAAAGAGACTTGAGAAATATAATTCTCAGAACTCTCAGCTCAAGGTTGAAAAGAATCAATTGGTGGAATATGTTCAACATCTGATAAATCCCATATCATCCACTTTCCCAGTACTTGATGCAGTGGCTGCCCCTGATGAAGAAACTCTCAATTTATCAAAAGAAATAAACACATTGGGCCATGTCACTAAAACTTGGCTTTCAGAGATTCTCGTTTTAGGCCAAGAGACGATCAAAACAATGGTTAAGCTTCATGAAGATGTCAGTACGTATCTTGATCTAGTTATTTCTTTCAAGGAAACTTTTGTTTCTAACATATCAAATTTGGATGAGATATTGCCTAGTTTATAAGAGATAACGAGTATGGAATCCTCATTTTTAGCCATTGAAGGTATTCTCGAATTTGAACATCGAGGGACACATTTTCCTTGGTGTCTACATCTCAAATCAAGGAAGATGCTTCTCAAGGATTCTATGATATATTATGAGAGCATATGCAATGAAGCCTTCACTTCACTCACCTTGATTCAAGAATTCATAGCTGAGATCCCTTGCAACCTCGTAAATGAACATAATCAAAGGTGTTCATAGGAACAGGTGGAAGAGCAATTTTCACAATTGTTTAAGGACATGTACACTCCTGCCAATAATTTCTCATCAGTCTCAATGGAGTGGTGCATCAAATTAAAGAACTTATTTGAGAATGCTCAATCAAAGATGGTTAATTTAAATGATATGCCAAGTAGGATTCTTGAATTGCATGTATTTTGTGAGGCTATTCTTCGACCAAATGAACCTCCAGAAGAAGAAAAGATGTTTGAAACTTTGGGAAGGTTTAGATCCTTTCAATTAGCAAAAATGACAGATATTAATTTCACCGACGGTTCAGGGAGAGTTTTCTTGGTATCTAATGAAGTGGGAGAGTCAATTATTCATATACGTTTGAAATAGGCGTACCCCATTTCAATGGATAAGGCACTGGTTATTATTATATGTTTAAAAAAAAAGGATTTTAAGAAAAGGAATGTTGTTATTTAGTTTGCTTTCGGAAAACTGTGGATAACTTAAGTGATTTCTATTTTTAGTCACTTTAAATAAAGTTGGTTAGAAAAAGTCAAAGGTCACTTAAGTGCCCTATTTAATGTTCATGTAAAACCCTAACTACTTTGTAACCAACTTTTGGGTTATAAAAGGAAGTGAGAGGCTCATTTGTAAAGGGTGACTTTGAGAGAGGAGAAGAAAATACTTTTGTGTGCAAGCTTTGTTTCAGGAAGAAACTTTGTGTTCTTTTGTGAAGACATTTTGGAGTTAATGAAATATGAACTTTGTGTCTCATTCATTGTCTCTTGTAACATTTGATGTTCTTATGTTCATTAGATGTTAGATGTTTGAATCTTGCATGCAAATATTGTCTTTGATCTTATTGTCAACGTTATTAAGTTGTTGTTCTTGTTCACAGTGATCAAGCTTTGTTATTTACTTGCTCATGTGTGTTCCCTTTTACTCATTCTCGTTTAGTTGATGCAAACTCTATTTTATTTGTGTTAGTTATTGTTTGTTCTTCTCCATGCAATATTAGGCTCTGCTTTTACCTAACTCTTGCATGTTCCTTCCATTCATTCCTTTCCATTTCATTCCATTCTATTCCATCTCCATCATTCACTTTTCTTTCCATTAATGTTCCAAAACACCCCCACATACAATTTTGAATGTACAGGTGTAAATACAGTTTTGGTTTTCAATAAAGGTAGCCTCACCTTCATTGAGGAGGGACTTCATTCCCACACTGTTGCATGTCATTTGCATGCATGCAAATCCATATGCTAACAAGATCTAATCTCCTCATTTCTCTAGCCATTCTACAACTTGATTATCTTTACAAAATGTTTTATTATCAATTTTGGGAATATTATCTCATCAAAGCAACATAAAACATTTAATATTCATGATACATCTGTCAGTTTAGATGTTTCTCTCTCTTATCCAAAATTGGATATAATGGTTCGTATGTGGGGTTCGGTCTTGACCGACGTATATAGTCTCACCCTTCTTAATCACCAACTTTGTTTTATATTCTAAATCATTTTACCTTCTCAGGTTTGTCTTTATCATAATATCTGACCTACGAAAGATTATATAAGCAAGTTATTGTCACATTATAACTCACCTAGCATTCTTACAAACTCATATTGCAAACATCGTTCTAAAGGCACTCAAAGTGTTCATAAATCCACTCAAATCAACTATACATCATCTAGGGAAGTCCCTACAACAAGTCTGAATCACTCAACCATGTCAAGGAGTCTAGCTTAACCCATCTACAAGCATGCACAGAACATAGAGCCGAGTCTTAATAAAAAACAAAGTCATTCGAAACATTACAAAAGTTTCAGGTCACATAGTTGAAGGACATCATATTTCATTATTACCATGTTGGGCACATTATATATTACGCAAGTATCTCGTTATCTTGGCATCAAGAGACACGAGGTCACCCCTATGGGTTAGTTAGCTATACATGCTTGCACAAATACTTTGGAGAACTACATGAGGCTTGATTTTTACAATGAGGATATGTAGTGCAACATTGGGATTGGTTCAATAGTTGGGAGTCTAACTACCCAAGGTGGTCCAATCTCAAAAGCACACACATAATTTTCTCGTTTTTGTTTGCTAATGCTCTAATGAATGGTTATGTATGATGCTAGGGTTGTTAATGGATTGGGATAATTCCCCTTTTCTTTTTCTTTTTCCTCATCTTATTTTTAGTTTTACCTCCAACATGATATTATACTTTTTATTCAAAATAGGATAGTTTTTCTTAATAAAATAGGGATAGTTTTCTTCTTGTAACCAATATGGTCATTTTTAAAAGGACGTAAAATCTATAAAATTTGATTTCCCCATTTTTAGCATAAATCTAAAAATTTGGGTGCACTCATGTGCATTCTTTTTTTATCATGATATGACAAAGTATCGTGCCCACAAATTTTAATTCACCAACTAAACCACTTATTAATTACATTCATTTCATTTATATCAACTTGTTTATTGACTAATATATTTATTAGCTACATTTATTTTGTCTTTACCAAAGGCATTGTTCTATATTTCCCTTGATTGTTTGAATTGAAATTATGTTGAATTCTAGAGTTTCATTAAATCTACACATCTGTAGTGCATAGTGAAATGATTGATTTGAATGCAAGTAGCTTGTATTTCACTATTTACAAAAAGTGGTAGAGCTATAGACTACATATCACTAATATTATAAGGTTGTTGTTTCTGAGTCAAACAAATTTGTTTGGTTGCTATTTTCATATGCATGCATTCGTTATTAACACTCACTGCCAGAACCAATATCATCCCCATTAATAATATGCAAACTTTGTAACTATTATCATAGTTATCAGTAAAATGAAAATTTAGGGGGGGAAATTTATTTAAAAACTTACCAAAATGTATTCTTCATGATGTGGTTGGTTAAGCTTGCTACCTTAGTTTTTTTTGTCCCTATCTTTCATTTTGCTATTTATTTTTCTAGGATATATGTGGATTATAGTTTCACTTAAGCATTTTGGGTGAGAAAATTCACTTAACATCAGATGAGGTTCTTAATTTAATCTATTAGGATTCAAGGTCATTACTATCATATTCCAAATAACTTATTGTGGTCAACCACTCTTAATAAGAGAAAATATTTTATTGGGAGATTACTAAACAAGGGATGTACTTGTGGTCAAGGTTACCATTGAAGGGATGCCTTATACTATGTAGCCCATATTAGAGTTAGATCTCACCAAAGTAAGATATCAAACACAACTCTTAAGAAGAAAACAACAAAGCTTCTATTATTGATGTGAGAAAATATTACAGACTTAGGCATAATGACACTATACTCTAATGATAGTCTTATGACAAGAATTTACATAGACTCTTCTAGAAACTTCAATCCTAGATCTATCATAAGCTTGTAGACTTTATAAAACTTAAGCAAACCCACACTTGGCTCAAATTGTATATCTCAACTAGACACCTTCTCAAAACTATAGGATAAGATACCTTGAGGCTTATATTTCCCTTCTATTTATAGAATTCAAATAAGCTTCTAATTGGAGGAAAATATTCCCCTTGTAAGTAAATATATGTCAAAGAATATTCTTCATATCACTTCATATCGACATCGATATGGTTTGGAGGTTCCCCTTCTATAAATCAAGCTTAATCAAATCATTTGGTTGGTATTTTTTTGCAATGGATGGATTAAGAGCCATGTGTGCCCCTACTAATCATATTTATGTTGATAGGATATCATGTCAAACACAAATCTCAACATTGAAATGAATGGGATTTATTTCATGTGAATATAAAGGCTTCATGGTGTTAATAGAGACTAATGACATTAGGTATATTTTGTGACATGCACAAGCATAAAAAATCTTGACTAAACATTGATGATTTGTACAAGGTTGTAAACACTAAAATTTGGTAATGTGTCCTTTTGCAATGCCAACTTTGGCCTTGTATTCTTGTTAAGGCAAATGCTCACATTCAGAAATCAATATCCTCATTTCTCTATCCATTTCATAACTTGATTATCTTTACATAATTTTTTGTCATCAATTTTGGGAATATTCTCGCATCAAAGCAAGGTTTGTAAAACATTTAATATTCATGACACAAATTTCAGTTTAGATGTTTCTCTCTCCTTTCTAAAACCAAACATAAGGGTTAGGATGTGGGGTTCGGTCTTGGCTGACCTATATAGTCTCACCCTTCTCAATCACCAAATCTAGTTTATATTCTATATCATTCTTTGGGAATTTAACCTTCCCATGGTTGGCCTTATCATAATATCTCACCTATGAAATATTATATAAGCAAGTCATTATCACATTATAACTCACCTAGCATTCTTATAAGCTCCTATTGTAAACATCGTTCCAAAAACACCCAAAAGGTTCATAAATCCACTCAATTTAACTACACATCATCTAGGGAAGTCCCTACAACAAGTATGAAGCACTCAACCAAGTCAAGGAGTCTATCTTCACCCATCCAAAAGCATACAAAGACAATAGAGCCGAGACTTAACGAAAAAAAGTCATTCCAATCATTTCACAAAAGGGCTAGGTCACATAGTTAAAGGAAATCATATCTCACTATTACCATGTTGGGAGCATTCTATATTATGTAAGTATCTCGTTATCTTGGCATCAAGAAACATGAGGTCACCCCTATGGGGTTAATTAGTTGTACAAGCTTGCACAAACACTTAGGAGAACTACACAAAGCTTGATTTTTATAATGATGATATGTAGTGTAGCATTGGGATTGGCTCAATAGTTGGGAGTCTGACCACCCAAGGTGGTCCAACCTCAGAAGCACACACATAATTTTCTCATTTTTGTTTACTAATGCTCTAATGAATGGTTGGGTAGGTTACTAGGGTTTCCATTTTTTGTAGGTCATCCTGAGGTTATACGAACAAGATCAACACATAGAAAGTGCCATTTCTAGACAAGCAAAGCACATAGAAAGTTTCAGAACCTAGTTGTCTCCTGGTCAGAAACCCTACAATCTTTTTCCTGGACCATATAGTCTCTTTCCTAGACTGTGAAACTCTTGCCTAAGCTCTATAAAATCTAAACAACCTTACACCTACACATTCTCCACTTATATAATATTTTATGTAGAATCTATAACTCAAGATATTGTTATTCCACTACCCTGCACACCTAGATCAATATAAAAATCATGCTTAACAACTAAGTCTATATCTCCCCTTGTGTTTTGAACTAGTTTATTATTTATCAATTGTTTAGCTCATTTCAAGTTTGAATGTCTTATTCTAGTCATGTATAATTGATGTTGGAAGTTAATTAGATCATAACATTCAAACTGTTACTAACCCTCACATCCTTTTTAGGTTGTTGTACAATAACATTCTAAAATCTAATTAGAGTGCAAATAAAAGGAATGTATAATTTTCTTTTATGCAATATGGTGTTTCACAGCTTGGGATATTTTACAGGTAAGTCTAGTTTTGCACAGACAAGGAAAATGTCTTATGACATATGCAAGATTATGTGGTATTTGTAATATTACGTGGCTTTCACATTTTGTATGAGCCAAAAAATGTTTTACAGTTGAGGCTAAGCTTTCATGGCTTAGATAGGATTTCACACTTTCCACAAGGATGATTAAGGCATTACAGTTTTTTTGGGTCCCACACATGCAAAATCTATAGTTCCAAAATATTTTGTGTAGAATATATAGGTCCAGATCTTCATGTTCCATTTCCATGCACACCAAAATCACTTCAGAAGCATCCTAAAAAACTAAGTCTATCTCTCCCCTCACGTTTTGAACTAGTATATCATTTCAAGTTTGAAGGCATTATTCTAGTCATGTATAATTGATGTTGGAATTTGATTATATCATAATAGTCTACATGTTGTTAACCCTTACATCCTTCTTACTTTGTTGTAGAATAACATTCTAATAACCTAAAAAACTAACTAGAGTGCAAATAATTATGTGTGTGGTTTTCTTCTATGCAATATGACGTTTCATAACTTGGGATATTTGTGGGTAATTCTAGCTTTTCACAAATAAGGAAAAGGTCTTGCTACATATGAAAACTTGTGTGGTACTAGTAATATTTTGTGGCTTAGGCATTTTGTGTAGGTGAGAAAACATTGTGTGGTTGATGCTAAGTTTTTATGGCTCAGATAAGATTTCACAGTTTTCACAAGGATTATTAAGGTAATAAAATTTTGTGCAACATACTTAGGAACGACACGACATTGTGCAAGTATTTATTTACAAACTTTAAGTATTTGTGGTTCATGTTAAATTACTTGTGAACCCGAAAGCTCCTACAACAAAAACACAAATCAAGGAGAAATTTGAACCCCTACTCAAGCGGGTTTCTAAAGCTTTGTAATGGAATGATCAATTCTAACAATTTCTACTTCAATAAGATAATATGCATCTTTAAATCCTTTATTGATCCATTACGTGGTCATCTAGAATGTATTCAATTTTCCTACACTTCTACTCTAGTAGTTGGTATCTCTGATATACTTTTGTGTGGTTCTTTTCTCCACTTGTCTTCCCCTCAAAACATGGATATAGATTTTCTATATTGAAGATAGGAGAGATGGCTATCCCTTATGTAAGTTCTAACTTGTATACATTATATGTAAATTTCCTCAAGGATTTGTATGGTCTAATCTTATTGTATTTGAGTTTATCATGTATTCCTCATAAGAGCCTCTCTTTATGCAAGTGCACGAGAACAAAATTGCCAACCTAAATCTCTGAGTGTCTTCTCCTTTCATTTCATGCTCTTTGTAATGTTACTTTCTCATTTAATTATTTACACACTTGTTCCTACACCTCCTCCATGTATTGTGTGAAGCCTTTAGCTTCCATGCCTCTCCCTTCTTCTCACACAACTCTCGTAATTCTAGAACTCTTCATGGAATTGTTCCATATACAATCTGAAAAGGTGGCTTCTTGGTGCTTCTATTGAAAAATATATTATATAATAACTTCACATATGCATGAATTGAATCCCATATTCCCTCCTTCTCTCCTACCAAACATCTCACTGAATGTATAAGGATCATGTTGACAACTTTTATTTGGCCATTTGTCTGTGGGTAATACACAATACTAAACTACAACCTTATGTTTAACATTTTCCACAATGTTTTCCAAAATTAGCCCACAAACTTGGCATCCCTGTCAAATTTATGGTGCACATTAATATGTGCATTCTCACAATTTCCCTGAAAATAAGTTAACAATATGCGTAACATCATTTGTCTTCTTACAAGCAATAAAATAAGCCATTTTTAAGAATCTATCTACGACAAAAAATATAAAATTATTACCATTATGTGTTATAGGTAATCCCAAAAATAATCCATACTCATGTGCTCCCGAGGTTTCTCATACACTTGCAGTGGTCTATATAACCTCTTGTTTTGACTCTTTCCCTTCACCAACTGACATGATCTACATATTTTTGCACATTTTTAGCCATATGTGGCCAAAAATATATGTCTCCAAATTATTCCAAGGTCTTATTTGTCCCAAAGTGACTTGACATTCCTCCACAATGTTTTTCCTAGATCAAGTTTTCCCTTACCAACCCTTGTGTGGTACACACAATTACATGCCTTTCAATAAGTATCCTTCCTATAGAAAATAGTCCATGGAATGCAACTAATGCTCACTGGTTCTATGTATACTCCTCATGCTTCCACAAAATCTTCATCTTTTACATATATATCATTCATTTCTTCAAACCTATTGGAGCAAGTAATGTTTACAGGGACACACTTTATGTGTCCCACCTCAAAAATACATATCCAAACTAAATTCATATTATAAACGTAAGTTATAAATTATATCATAAGTTATATATAACTTCATATTTGTTAAAAAAATATAAGAAATTAAATTATTACTGGAGTTAACAGTGAATCCGTTCAATCAAAAGGTTACAACTAATTTTCCTACCCTTTAGATGTGGTGATCTCCCATCTGATATTGATTGACTTTGGTCATGATTGTTGCTATTATGCAACTATTGTAAATAAGTGAGAAGGTGGATATATTTTGGGGTGACTTGTGGTTGTTAGGCACATTATTTACAAGTTATCCATTGGTATAAATAAAATTGGACGTGCATTTGAATGGGGTTTTTAACTTGAAAAGGTTTCCCCGCATAAATCTTGTGTTATATGTTATTTCTATTTTTGTATAATTATTTCATTGATCTAATAATTATACTTCTCTTTAATAACCTCATCAATATTAATAGTACATTTTGATTTTATGCAATCTTTACTTGTCCTGAAATAACCTTTCTACACTTATATGTACCTAGGTCAATAAGACACATCTCCTAATTAACATATTTCTAACTCTATTTGATCTCCTACTTATGTGCTTCAAGACAAATGAGTAAATCTGTTGGTGTGAGTAATGAATTAGAAAGCCGACATGGATATAATTTGTATGACTATGAAAACCTCTTATATAAGCATATTTTCTCTTAAAAAAAATTGTAGAATGTATAATGCCTTCCAAGGATAGATAGAGAATAGGATAAACATCTTGATGTACGAAGAAGAATTTTAAAAAGAAGGTAACTCAACATTCATGTTGTTTTGCATAAAATTTTGTGAGTTCATTACCCTGAAGGTCAATCTTGGATCCTAATAGCAAATTATTTTAGGTTCGTTCCATTTTATGTGTTCATATTGAACTTTAAGAAGGTATACTATCGCGTGTTTTCCTATTCTTTATCTCTTTTTATTGATTTATGTGAGTTTGAACTATTACACACCATTGAAGAAACTAAACTAATTCTGAGACAAATATGGATTAGCCTAGACTCAAACATGTTGCATGTCCTAAAGTTGTGATCCAAGGACCTCTGCTAACAATGGTTTCATTTTTAGGACCTGAAAATGTTGATGATGGATACCGGGGCAAAAGAGATGTGGAAAGGTGGTTACAAGAGAATATGAAAGAATTTGTAAAAGTCTGAAGATATTTCGAAGGGAATCCCTATTGAAAATATCCATTTTAATTATATTTATGGAGAAATTCATGATATTTTATAGTGCAAGCTCCCTTGAACAACTAGATGCCTGGTTATCTCAGTTGGAATTCAATTTCTTTAGACACGAGTACAAAGAGGAATACAAATGGATAGAGGATATATTTAAAGAGTTGAACAAATTGGATGTTCCATGGACCCGTGCTATCGACCATTTGATGCAAGCCACTATTGACGGGTATGTAACTAAAATTATTATCCAAAAATTTTTTAATTCCGCGGAAACACATTTTCTAGTTATATTATGAGGAAAGTTTGTTAAACAATCACCATTATTAGTTAAGATGTTAGCTATGGAAAAGGCCATGGTGCCGATTTCGGACAGTATGGAATAGTCAGGTAGGTTCCAAAGGGATGTAATCCTAGCGGAGGAAGATGAATGGAAAGGGGCCGAAATTAAAGAGGAAACCTGAAGGGTTGGGAAAGGAGCAAAGAGAAGAAATGAGAAGGATTGAAAATATGCATAGAGAACCTAGACAACACAATAGATAGGGAGGTTATAATAATTATGAAGGGAAGACAAAGTCAACTGTGAGTAAGGATAAGGTAGGGAAGTTTTTGTAGGAGGAAAGAAGCCTCCAAAAGAAACTAAAGGATTATCGAAGAAGGAATTCAAAGTGACTGAGAGGATACACAATAAGGTGTGGGCAACAATTGAAAGCAAGAAGGAAACCGAGGAAAGGAGATGACTAGAAGTAGACGACTAGAATTAGTTAGAAGTAGATTTGGTACTAAATTGGTCAAAAAACCATCATGGAGACCATGGTATATTACGAAAATCAAGAAAATGTATTATGCAGAGAAGAAATGGAACAAGATCCAAAAAGACCTTGTAGAAGATGATAATACCCCTCTTCTAGGATATATGTCTCTAGAGCTAGATAGAGAATGGATTACATAGGATTTTCTAAATGATTTGGAGTAATTTGAAATTTTGTAAGAATTGTAAAAAAGATTAATACAATCTGCAACACATGCAACATTGCAATCAAGAGCTCAGAGATAGGAGTGGAAGAAATTATCAAGGAAGTAGATTTTTCATTACGTAGTCCTTCATTGTGTAGGATCACATTAAGGGGAAATTGTGAAATTAGTGGGGAAGACAATAATTATAGTCCTATAAGTTTGAAATATGAGGTGAGCTTTCCAAAATCCGAAGAGTCAAAAGAAGAGAAGACTAGAAGCCTTGTGAGGCTAGTATAAGTACTAGATACAAGTACCCATCAGCTAGGAATGCAATTGAATCCAAGATAGATCCCAAGTTATAATACTATGCAGGTTTTAGCTAGGAAATCAATTGGGTCCAGGGGGAAAGATGGCTCAATTTCCCTAATCCTTTTGCAAGTTTTTAACCTTATGATGGGACTTATCAATCCCAAACATTACCTCCTAACTTTTGATATGCATTGGGGGGTGAAAAGAGTTACAGATGAGAACACAAAGAAGTGTGAACTTATAGGAGCATTACATGGAAGAGCCTTGGAGTTTATATATTCAAGATAATTGAGTGCACAATCTTATAGGACATGCACAATGCTTTAACCCAAGAATTTAAAAGGAAGAAATGTGTAGGGGAAACTATTCAAGGATTTGAAGGAGATAAAGTAGAAGCTGAGAGAAATGGTCATGGAATATGACATGAGGTTCTCTATGTAATGAACAAGGTCAATTTTAATTTTAATGAATTAAGCAAGGCTATATGGTTTGTGGAAGCATTGTGCAGTAAGATTTAGTTCACAATTGTTCAAAAAAAATTTCAAACTAAAGTTGAGGCTGTTGAAGAATTTATCTAGGTGAAAAATATTGAGGCTTATGGTGAAAGTAGTACCTCTAACTATAAAATTGAAGTGAAATTGGATGTAGTAATGAAGGTTAGAAGAACTACAAGAAGGAAAGAAACCTAGGCTCATCATATGGTGCAGTAAATTTGGAGATACAGGACACCATAAGAATAATTGTACTATGTCAAAATTAGGAGGAAAAGGAGAGTATTATGAAATATGTAGGTTATGGGGCCATTTTATTTCCAATTCATATGTTATAACACTATGTTAGAAAACCTCATAATGTGGTATGTACCTTCTACAAGGCTACTACCCATGAAGCTAAAGACTGCAAGGATTTGATGGATTTGAAGGAAGAAGTTACTAGCAATGTGTTTTTAATACAAACTCAATTGGCCACTAAAGCACAACCAGTTATTATGGAGGTAGAGATGACTACCTCCCCTCGACCAAATTGTGTAGTGGGATCCTTCTTCACCGCAAATAAACATTTAATGGATACCACAATCTCCACAAGTCAGTCTATTTTGGGCTCCACCATCTCCATAAAATAACATAATATGGGCACCTCCTTCACCAAAAATCACTGAGATGGAACATACCAGCACCACCATATGCAATTTATCATGAAAAAACCAAGGAAATAATGCACCGTAGAGACCCTATGGTGCATAATAAGGAGGATACCAGGGTGGTTACCAACAAAGGAGGACAGGACCTAGACCATAAGACAAAATGGAGTAATTTGTTATCTTTGTAGAGAGCCAAACCACATTGCATGAAATTATTTGTCAAAACCTGAGTGAGAAGTATTATGCACATATTGTAGGGTGCATGTGCAATATAATACAAAATATTATCCTACACTGGAGAAGAAAATAAATGGAAAAACAACTGTGCAATGTCAAGATGATCAATGCAATGGTGCCCAAAGAAACTAGAAGCTCACAAGTTGTTACTAGAATGTAGGAAAGAAAAGGCTTGGAGTATGTGGATATCCCTATGGAGCCCCAAATTTGGCATGCTTACAAAGACATCCTACCCAAACCCAAAAAGAAGGTCATTACTTGAAAAATATAAAGGATTTCTCCACTCAATCTATAATAGAGATGTCAATGCGTAAAATATGGGGAAGTCAAAGCCCATATTTACAAGTATATGATGAGAATATTAAAACAACAAGGAGTGGTTGCATCTTTATAGGATCTCCTAAACATAGTAAATGTCCTACACAATGAGATATTTCAAAAACATATCTAACTTGCTCAAAACTATTATTAGAAAGTACATCAGGTGAAGCAGTGTAAGTAAAGAAACCAATATGGTATGTAAATACTAAAAAACCATGGGATGTGGACACCTGATTGAATATAATTTTGGGAGGTTATGAAATAAAGGATGTGCAGTATTCAAATTTGGAAGCACAATAAACATGATGCCGAGATCCACTTGGGAAGCTATGGGAGCCCTTACTCTGGCATATAGCCCTATTACTCTCAACCTCACAAACTATGGTAGAGTAGATCCAATTGGCTGATTAGAGGATGTTGAGATACAAGTAGGAGACTTAATTTTGAAAGGGTAGTTTGAAGTTATTGATATGAAAACTAATGAAACGCGTTACCTAATGTTGATAGGAAAGAAGTGGGTGTATGATGGAAACATGACAATCAACACAATAACCAACCATATGGAAGCACACCTAAATGACTCTATTATTGACATTTTAATGAATAAGTTTGAATAAAAACCCTATACCATTCCTAAAGAACCAATTTTGCCATATGCACATGATGTTGAAAGTTGGTTTAAGGTAGGACATCAAGAAAAGGCTACAACTCCATAATATAAAACAAAGGTAAAAATAGAGGAGTTCAAAAATAGGGAAATATTTGTCAAAGCACACACCAGGAATCCATTTGTAGGTGAAGAATCATGATATAACATCTAGTCTCCAAATAAATTAAAAATTTCACAGGTATATGAGTTTGTGAGGCATAATCAAGATTATACTGACCAAAAATGGAGAAAGTCACATTCCATGGGAAATTACATTTTTGTTGATGCATATTTGAATGAAGGATTGAATCATTGGATGCACAAGAGCACTAAGTAAGACCAATGAGAATGGTGAGTAGAAGAGAAAAAGAACCCCAAATTTTTTAGGAACCTCTAATGGAATGCATTTTTGATCTAAATTTCAAAAACACAAGAAGAAATGAGGATCAATACAATAGGACTATGCCCTAAAAGGAATAAGAATTCATGTGGGTTGTACACAGGTCAAAGAATCTTAAATGGATCAAAGTAATAGGTATGATGTGGTCATGATTCGCATTAATATAAGTTAACAAATCATTGGTGCACAATATTGTGTAGAACAATGTTAGAATTACACATTCAAGAATGTATTAAGGCTAACCAAAATGGTGGGTGCAAATGGACGCCATTGAAAATCTTGGTATTTTCATCAGAAAGGAGGAGATCAACATATTGGGGGCAAAAATGGTCTAGACACTGACTCTTATCATTTATAGGGTATGAAGAAATGAGCTTGTAACACCATTGACACATGTGGAAAAATTAAAATACAATGGACCATGTAAAGGGAAGTAACACAATAGGACAATGGTTTCCAGGTAGGTTGAAGAAGAAAAGGAACCCTATTGACTGCAAACACTATGGGGGTAATAAAAGACAAGATAAACATGAAAAGCCTATACTGGCAAAAATAATGTTGAAATAAAGAACTAAAATACAATTTCTAACCTAGGTCAAATTGTAAATAAGTAAATAATATGTAGGAGACCCTATACAAGAAAGAAAGTGGCTAGATCACTTGTGCATTATGCATCTATCCCTTTACAAAGATAGAATAAGGGGAAAAAATCCAATCCTAGCTCATGGGTATATGCACAAATCCAGGTCCAAAAAAAGAATCTCCAAGCTAAATCAAGATGCAAAAATAAGAGCTAAGAAAGTATATGTAATTTAGTGCAAGATAGAAAAACTAAAGGCGATTTCCTTTGTGATCGGATTGTATGATAATAACGTGAAAATTTAAGTTTGGGTTTTTATACCGAGACTATATCCTATGGGTGAAAATCATGGGATTTGAAATTGCACAATGCATTGCCCGTAATGAATGTTATTGAGGAAGGATTGGAAAAGTGTACAAGCAAAGGGAATGCAATATGTGAACGAGTAGGTAAGATGTCAAAGTGGTAGGAAAATAATAAGGTAAGAGCAAAAGAAGAATATAAATAGGACCAAAATCCATCTTTCCATAGAAACCCAATGGTTACATTAACGCCATTGGAATAAGCCCCTTACGATTGTTTCTAGTAGATTTTCATCTAACCTAAAAGAGAGGAGAAAAAGAAAGTGTACAAAATAGGTTTATACATTGGGGGCAGCCCAATAGGACTTTATAAAAACATTTACTTTGGAAGATAGTAACCCCATGGTAAATACAACCCTTACAAAAATTAAAACATTTTTATGTCATGGAACTATTAACTCAAAGGGAGGAGCTGAATTTCTAGACCCTAGAGAAAGGAAGTAGAAGAATTTTACAAAGGACAACATTGAGACTGGAATAATGAACATGGAAAAGTATAAGATAAAAATTTGTTAGAGTAGGGGATAACAAGGAGAAAAATTATGAATTTGAAGATGACAAAGATATCGAGTAGTTGGAATGTTTGAATAAGAACATCTAGAACATATACCCACAAAAAAATAATTTTGTGATAAAGAATAACATTTGCGTAATTTAAATATAGAAGAAAAAGAAGGGTCTAAGATGGTAATAGATACCCACTATAAGGGAGAGGCCAAGATATACGATGAACCAATACATAATAGAGTAGAAGACATTGGGCCAACATGAATAGTAAAGCTAGCTACTATTGGAGATTATTAATGGAAAAGGAGATGTCAGAAATCTTACAAATTGCAGGATTAAAGATGTGTTTCCCATTAAATTTAGTGAAATAAAGGGAGTGGTATCCATCACTCATAGAAATGCACATTGAATTAAAAAAGAGAAAATCCTATTAATAAAAGACCATATAGATTGAATCCAAACATGAAAGTGAAAGTTAAGGAATAATTGGATCATATGATAGAAGTAGACCTAATCTACCCAATAGAAAAATCAAATTGGCTGAGTCTAGTAGTCAATTTCCCAACCTAAGAAAATGAGAGAAATTAGAATATGTGGTGATTACAGAGCCCTGAATGATGCATGTGTCAATGATCTGTTTCATACATCATTCACAGATGAAATTGTGGAAGCAGTATTAGGGTATGAGGTATATTATTTTAAAGATGGATTCAATGGCTATCACCAAATTTTGATTGTGTATGAAGATAAAGCCAAAACCACTTTCACAACCAAATGGGGTAGTTTCACATACATGGTAATGTCATTTGGATTAAAAATACACCACATATTCTTCTCCAGAGTCATTGCCATTGAATTTAAAGACTTCATCCATGATTTCCTAGAAGTATATTTAGATGATTGGGAACAGTCTTCTCCCTACTCAAAGAACATATATCCAAGGTATGATTAATGTTAGAATGTTTTAGATTATTACACATTTCCTTAAATTTGAAGAAATAATTTTTCTTTATACCTTTTTTAATATTACTTGGTCATGTTGTATACAAATAAGGAATTTTAGTAAAACAAGTAAAAATCATACTATAATTGGCCTCAAACCTCCTATAACCCCTCAGAAGTTCATGCATTTCTAGGCCACAATGGGTATTACAAGAAATTTATCAGGGGATATGCTAGTATTGTGCAACCTATGGAGCAACTATTGTTGAAAGGTGAAAAGTTTGAATGGACAATGGAATGCCAAAATGCATTCACACAATTGAAGCAGAAGTTAGTCAGTGTGCCAATACTAGTTTTTTCAAACTGGACCAAAGTTTTTCATGTACATGTTGATGCATCAGGAAGTGCAATTGAATAAATCCTAGCATAACCAGGAGGAGGAATCGATCACCCCATTCATTTTGCAAGTAAGAAATTGTCATCAATAGGGAAAAACTACATGACCACCAAAAGAGAGGATCTAGCCATGTTTTTCACACTTCAAAATTTTAGAAAATACTTTTTAGAAACTGAATTTGAGTTCTTTACAAATCACCAAGCATTGTGATACCTTGTGAATAAGTTGTTATTAGGAGGAAGGATATCAAGATGGTTGATGTTATTCCAGGAGTACAAGTTTAAAATAAATGTGAAGCCCAAAAGAGAAAATGTGGGACCAAATCACTCGAGCCACATAAATATAGGGGAAGAACCAAAGGAATTAAACAAGGATGATCCATAAACACACTTATTTTGGGTCATTGCAATACCAAAACAACTAGAATAAATTTGCACTTTCTTCAACACATGGCATCCTACCAAATCATTACACAAAAAAGAGAGAAAAACATTTGGTTACTAAAGTCCTTGCCTTACACCATTATAAATGGATTCTTATATAAACTAGGAAAAGATGATGTATTGTGAAGATTCACATAGGAACATGACAAAGAGGAAATACTGCGAGAAGTGCAAGAATGAATAAAAGAAGGAAATTTTGTAGGAGAATTAACTGCGAAGAAAATTCTACAAAGTGGAATTTGGTGGCCAACTCTTTTTCAATATGCACATCACATTACAAAACATTGCGATATCTGTCAAAGAGTGGGGAAACCCAACCAAAGAGATGAAATTATCTTTACCCAATTCTAGCCACAACCATTTGAACAATGGGGGATAAATTTCATTGGTCCAATTCA
This sequence comes from Taxus chinensis, assembly GCA_019776745.2. Taxonomy (NCBI): domain Eukaryota; kingdom Viridiplantae; phylum Streptophyta; class Pinopsida; order Cupressales; family Taxaceae; genus Taxus; species Taxus chinensis. Next base: position 20,175 of record JAHRHJ020000066.1, on the reverse strand, counting down.
TCCACCATCAAAAAAGTCTAGAGCCAGATATATCATTACAACCACAGACTATTTCACAAAATGGGTGGAAGCTACAACTACACCAAATTGTGCAACAAGAAACACAACCAAATTCCTATATGAAAACATTATAACTAGATACGAGTGCCCACAAAAACTAGTCAGAGACAAGGGAACACACTTCTTGAATAGTACTATCAAGATCCTCACAGAAGAATTTATGAGTGCGCACCACAAAAGGACACCATATCATCCGCAGGCAAATGGAAAAGCAGAGGCCACAAATAAGGTGTTGGAAATAATATTAACAAAAAATTTCAATGTGTAAAGAGATGATTGGGAAGATAGAATACCCGCAGTACTATGGGTATACATTGAAAAACTATAAGAGAAGTACATGGAAGACACCATTCCAACTAGTCTATGGAATTGTATAAATTTTGTCGATGGAATATATTGTACCAATTCTTCATGTCACAATAGTTACACAGTTAGGAGATAAGGAATCCATAGACAACAAGCTACTAGATTGGACGAAGATGGAGGAATAAAGGGAACTACACAATGGAACTAAGAGGCCCATAAGAAAAGTCAAAAAAGCATGGTACCGTCACAATCTATGCAACAAGTAATTTCAAATAAAGTAAATGTTTTGGTGTATGAAATTAGGTTTAAAGAATACCCAGGTAAATTACACATAAGGTGGAAAGGCCCAAACATTATTCATCACATCACCAAACAGGGAACAATTGTATTGTGGACTTACAAGGAAATGTATTACCAAGAAGGATTAATGGGTGTAGGCTGAAATCCTACCATGAATGATTCTGTAACACCAAGAAAGTGATAATAAGTGTCTTTGGCACATCAATTAGAATTTGAAGTTTAAAAGTTTTTTTGTAGTATGATAGCTAGAAGTTTTGTGTAATTAATCAATTTGTGTTCAAGTGCGTGTAGCATAGAGAAGGTTTGAAATATCAACCCTAATTGTTCAAAAAGGAAAATGTGGGAACCAAAATAAAATACATAGAGGAAAAAAAAATAAGTATGGGAAATTTTCACAGGAAACAAGAAAGGAAATCAAGAAAAAGAAAAATTGAAAATTTAAAATAAAGAAAGAGTTACCACTCCAGATATCAGTACGGTTGATGTATTAAACTCTTAGATCATGCACAACAAGTGAAGGAAATGGTAATTCAAGTTGCCACCATATCAAACCAAATCCCCAATGGACAAAAGTAATTAAGGGAGTATATCAAGAGGTAAAACGCTCAAAAATGGACACTTTGCATTTGGAAACAAGTATAAACCAATAAGCTTACAACAATTCTTAAAAAGGTGAGAAGACAAAAAAGGAAGAATAGATAAAAGTTGAGAAAGAAATTAATCAAAAGTGTGAAAAAGTTCAAAGTGAGTGAAAAATTGTGACAAAAACCATGAGATAATAATGGTGGATCCATTCAACTGAACCATCAAACCTATGGTTTAAGGCATGATGGAGGAATAAGGCATCACATTCCTCCTGTTCATTGACTTGGAGAAGGAGGACATGAGTATTTCTACAATGCTCAGACAAAAAAAGTGGAGTGATCCACCACCATGAGATGGAAGAAAAAGCCAAAAGAAATTGGGGTGCGCAAGAGGCCACCAATTCAACCTACAGAATGTACAAGGGTAGATAATCCAAAATACCCAATGTGAGGAACAGTGGCACAACCTGGCTTGTACAATTTCCCTACATGGGAGACCACCTTGAACTCATGTGTATACTATCATGAGTTGGTACTATAAAGATGTAATCTAATTTTCATCTCAAGATGTGGAGTCCCATCAACACAGACCACAATCACTTGAGCCATTGGACTGCCAAATCAAGGATTTGTCAATCCTCCCATACAAAATCACCATACCATTTTGTCAAACCATAAACTGCAGCAGTTGTTTATGGTCCCTTATGCAAAAGGAAGAGGGTAATTACATTGGGGGTCATCACAAATCAAGTAGTGTGGATCCTAGCCAGAAATTATAGTTGAGAGGTACTAGAAAGCCACTGCGAGATAGTAAGCAAATGTCATTGGGCATAGTGGATATAATCACACACATGTGTGGGAGGATGGAACTAGTTCAATTGGGTTAATTTTTCTTACAAATGAATCCAACAATAATGCGCAGTAAGGAAAGGTATTTATGTACCAATGACTCATAATAATTATATGTTTCACACATTAGAATGCCCCTGAGGGAATCATCAAAGTTCTAAAGGCATACTATCCACATGAGAAATTTACACAATACATTCTGACAAAGCCATACACCACCTATGAAGAAATAAATCATTGAGCAACTAGTTACCCCAAATAAGGTAGACACTTAGTGCATATCCTCTATTACCAAGGGAAGTGCAAACATACGGAACTCCATATACCAAAATTATCTTATTACATGATGGGGTCATATTGTGATCAAAAGTTACAAATGCAAAACACCTAAAACCATTACCATTTTTATTCACAATGGATATAGCCAAAGAAGAGTTGAGTAGAAACAATGGAATGATTGTGACACACATTCAACAATTACACAAAAAGGCTAAACCGACCAAGTCTTGAAGGTTCACAACCCAAATATGTTGGTGTATATGATTTGTCTCATCATCACTTGACGTCTTGTCCACCTCATGTTGTTAGTCATCTCGCTTAGTGAGAATAGATTAATAGGGTTAGTTAGGGTTGTGCACACGTGTCATGCACATGAGTTACACAACACTCCTATATGTACCTCTCTTTTTTGATCTATGATCATTTCAAAACCATAATGTCTTTTTCTACTTGATTCTCATTTTGTGATTTGATCTCTTGCTTAGTACTTGTGAGAGTTTTCATGACACCATTGGAAGTGCAACCTTGTTCAATGTGCACAGGGATCCATATTAATCCTCGTAGAACAATTTGATATGGTATTAGAGCAATTGTTTAGTAAACATGCACTCATTTTATTCCAGTTGCTATTAATTAATTTTTTTGGTTTTTGTGTTTCTTGTGCAAGTTTTTATCTTCTTTTTTAATCTTGTTTACAGGTTTAAATCTTATTTTTTTGGAGTTTTTGCAGATTTTCTTGTTTCATATATGTTGGTTACAAGTATTTTCTAGCCAAATCTAGTTAGCTGCAACTAAGTTTGGAGGAATAACTAAATTTGGAGCATCCCTCTTAGCATTTTTCTGCCTTCTATGAACCTTATTGCATTATTGGAAGCCTCTTGGAATTATTTTTGAGCTCTTTCTTCAATTTGTAAGTCACTCTTCTGCACTTGCAGGTTAGTGAGCATGTTCACTACAACCTTGCAGTAAGAGAGCTTAATTCCCTTCTTGCTTGGTTTTATACTTGTTCACTTGTTTTGTTGAGCATGGTTGAGTATATTGTTGTCTCCATGTTTGTGTGATATTTTAATAATTACAAGGTGAGTGACCAATCAACTCATGTCACATAGAACACTTGGGTGTAATCAACGCACTTTTGCTTATAAAGTGTCCGCTATTGGAGGGGGGTGTTCGTTTTGTTTGGTTCTTTTCTTTACACTATTTTCTTTGCTCACTTTTATTTGCTATGGATCTCAATTCAGTTCCTTTGCTTACCCACTTTAACTATCATGAATGGAAATATGTTGTGTCTCTCACTTTGAGAAAACAAAAAATGTATCAAATAACTATGGGATTGCAAACTGAACCTAAAGAAGATGTAGAGAAAGAAAAGTGGTTTGAAAAATGTGATGAAGCCTTTGGCCTTTTGTGTCTTTTTGTATCACCAGAATTGTATTTTCATATTAACACAACCAAATCACCCAAGGAAGTTTGGGATGCCTTAGAAATATTTTTTGGGAAACAAGATGAAATGAAAGGGCATGAAGTAAAAAATGAGTTGATTAGTCTCAGCTCTAGTAGTTTTGACACTCTCCAGGACTTTTTCACTAAACTCAAATCTCTAAGATTGGAACTGAAAAATTATGGAATTGACAAGTAGGACTCATAACTCATACTTTCCTATCCTTGCAAAACTTGGTCATGACTATTTTGTCTTTGGCTCAACCTTTCATGATACAAAAGAGCACTTGGTGTAAGTTGGACTATGCCCTCCTTTGATGATTTTGTTGTTGATTTGACTAGAGAACAAGATAAGCTAATTCAGATGGGTACTCTTAGATCCAAAAAATCTCATTCTCTCATTATTAGTCATGAAAAACCTAAGGGTTTCAAAAGAGAATAAACAAAACAATAAGGATCATGAGAATAAAAAGGACCAATCCACCACAAAATAAAACTTTTCCACTTCCTCTTCTAGTTCTAAAAATCCTAAAGAACGAATCAAATGTGGGTATTGCAGTGGTAGGCATGAAGAAGAAAAATGTTTGAAGAAGAAGATTGACCTCCTCACGAGTCTTCTTGAGAAGAAAAACATAGGAGTTCTCAATTCTCTCAAGCCATCCTCATCATCAACTCATGAAATTTCTAAGGAAAAAGACAATGGAAAGGGGAAATCTAAAGAAAAAGAAAAATAATCAACTAAGGAGAAAAAAAACAAGAGATTTAGTTGTAGTTGTGTCACCTACTCCTACATGGGTGATTGATTCGGGTGTATCTCATCATATGGCCTCATCTGAAATTGATTTTGTCTTCATTAGAGCCATGTGACATGTCTTCTATTCAACTTGGTGAAGACACTTCTACACCAGTTTTTGGGAGAGGGTCTGTTGAAGTGAATGGTGGAACTTTTAACAATGTGCTTAGTGTTCCTTCACTTTCAACTAATCTCCTTTCAATATATTAGATCACTCACCTTAGTTGGGGCATGCGGGTTGAGTTCACTTTGGATTTCATTTATGTTAGATAGCTTCACAGTAACAGTATTATTGCAGTTGGTACAGTTGATCATCACACTCAACTTTACTCTTTTTCTCACTTTGTTCCTCCTTCAGATTCTTCATCGGATTCACCTGGACTTGATGATATTTCTGAGCTCACTTCTGATGATGATGAATTCTCTTCTAGCTTGGTTGATTTTCATAGTGATGGGGACCCACCTCTACCATCCACTTATCATCTACCACATCTTGAGGAGTTATTTCTTGATCCACCTACTTCTGGTCCTCTACATACTTTTCAGGGAATAGGTACTTTGATTCAGGACTCATCGGACATCGGGCACTCTTCTATACAATTACAAGACATTCCACCTTCCTTCTTCACCTCGCTACTTTAGATTCACCATCCCTTCATGGAGTAGTTGGCACTTCCACCTCACATATGGAGCATTGTTCCTTGGATAGGAACCACACCTTGTCACTTCAAGGATCTTCTTCTTCACTTGATACAGGGTGGTCTTCGACAGGTTCTTCGTCTTGGGAGGTTGGATAACATTTCTTCATCTCTTCTCTTCTTCTAGAAAGATTATAGTTTGTACATGAGTACCTTATTAGGCCCTTTAGTTGACCAAGATTCATTTGACACATCTTTCTTAGGTTGTTTAGGGATGTCTTTTATCTCTTGTAAGTGGATGTTTTTCCCTCAGGTTTTCCTCCATTACTTGAGATCCTTATTGTACATGGGTACCTCATCAGGCCTAGTTTCTAGGACCCATTTCCCTTCTCCTCTTCTTCTTTTCCAGAAAGTTGTTTATACATGGGTACCTTATCAGGCTTAGTATTTGGGCCCCATTGACACATATTTCTTAGTTTTCTAGGGGAGTTCTCTTTTTGTTCTGACTTTCCATGACCTTTACCTCAACTTTGATGAAGGGGGGTGTTGGTGTATATGATTTGTTTCGTCATCACTTGACATCTTTTCCACCTCATGTGGTTAGTCATCTCACTTAGTGAGGTCATAGTCATTAGGGTTAGCTAGGGTTGTGTACATGTGTCATGCACAAGAGTTACACAACACTCATATATGTACCTCTTATTTTTGATCTATAAGTGTGCCAGAGCCACAATGTCTTTCTCTACTTTATTCTCATTTTGTGATTTGATCTCTTGCTTACTATGTGGAGCATTCATGACACCATTAGAAGTGCAACCTTGTATGATGTGCACGAGGTTCTGTATTGATCCTCATATAACAATCTGATAGAAACAACAACACAATTTCAGGCTACATTCCAAAATAGAGATCAAATCACAAAATAAGAATAAGTCTGATAGAGATGAAGGTTGATAGAGATAACATTTGCAAATTAGTAATCATCACAGATATTGTCACCAAGATGTATCTCTAAGATGAATGAGAATGATACACTTGGATGGAAATAACAAGAGCAAGCTACAAACTGACATATTAAAGAAAAAGATAAATTTCAACTCCCACCCATACTTAAATTACTCATGGTCACTTTAGGGTATGATAATGTTACACAAGAGACACTCATGCCAAAATATAAATCAAGGGGTTCAAGAATAGGGAATGGACATCACTGTTAACATTAAAATAAGAAATTACAAGCATACCACATAAGAAAAGAAGGACAAAGGTAAGTACATTTAGAGTAGTGCACTTGTTAGTAGTAAAAGAAAGTGCACTTCTGAGTTAGGGAGTTAGTACATGTAGAAGGGATTCTATAATGCAAGAGGAAATGCAAAAATCACATCCTTTAACTTGGAAAGAAGTGGATAAAGTTGTGGATGAGAGAGAACAAAGGGCAAAAAAGAGACAAACAAAAAAGGCACAAATAACAGTCAAACTCACATCGAGCACACCTTTCCCTCATACATCCCTACAAGATGTGAATACTTTGTCAAAAATAGGCATAATTGACAAAATGGTTGCATAACCTGTATAAGTAGAAGGAAAATCCCATAACCACCAATGTGCAGCCAACTATAGAAGATATTATAGTACCTACATTGTTGGAAAAATAATTTTTTACAATGACATACTACCTTATTTTCACCAACGCTCTGGGACAAAGTCCCTTTCCTTGAATAGGGAATCTCCATTTATTGAAAACAAGGAAATATGTACACTATTCTAACCATCTGGGCGTGGTATTTCAACCTAGGATCACATGGGGATACTTAGTTAAACTCATAGAAAAATACTTGTACAAAGTACACGAGAGGAATTGTGTGAGTGTGAATATAGGGGAGAAAGTGAAAAATCAGGGGTTTTACTCAATAAATAACATATAAAGTTTGTTGACATAAAACCAGAGCATTTTAAGTTATGAAAGAGAACGCACCAATAAGCAAAACAAGACAAATAACACAATTGATACCAATTTCAACTGTAATATATTCATCAAAAGATACAATATGTTCCACTGGTTGTGCAGGATTACAATCATCTATTATAGTATTAGTTGAGATGGAGAGGAATACATTAAGCAAGAAATAGAAGAAAAACATTTTGCTAGAGAGAAAAAAATTGATCTTTTGATATGACAAGAGAACTTCCTTAAATAACATACTTTGTGACCATTCACAATCCTACATTACTATTCACTTCTTTTATAGAATAAGAAACTTTTACTTTTTTTAAGAAAGGTCTTTTACAAAAGTGGAAAAGAGGAAAATTAAGTTAGTTTTTGAAAAAGTGGGTTTTCCCAACGAGGAATTTTAAAACCTTTGGAGTTCCTTTGGGAAAAATAACTTGTTACATGTATGAACAAAAAGAGGGAAGAAGAACATCAATCAACATGTGGAGTTTGTGAAGATGACCCTTTGATGTGATGAACTAAAGAACTTTCAAGGCTTCCCATACATGTGTTAAACCCATAGACTCCTTCAACAACTTCTCTTTCACGAGGAATGGAGGTGTTGGGGAGAATATCCAACAATGATTGGATACACTTTGAATTATCTTGCAATGTGATTGAGCCACTTGGGGATCTTTTCAACTACTTCAGAGATAAATGATATGATCTCAGCGAGTGTATCCATGAATTCATATCCGTAAGCACGCGGTTCAAACAACTCACCTTTTATGATTCCTCTGAAATATTTACAAAGCTCCTCAAATAATATTGTCCATGGCTACAATTCAAGACACCTCATTTTGCTAAAAAACTTATTGACCTCTGCTTTGATTTCATGACCCCAGTTTTGATGGTATGGGAAATCCTGTACATAGCTTCATATAATGCTCTCATTTTACCACTCAATAACTTAAAGCTTACCTAGGTGTAGAAATCAACTATCCTATTGACTTAGGAACACTTGCTTTGCACACAATGTTTCAAGGGAGTCGACTAAACTAATTTTTTGTGAAGATTCGATGTGCAAATTTTTTCCTATGATCTGCTTCATTTTTATCCATTGTAGCTAACACATAATCTACCTTTTTTATTGACAAGGTAGCAATTTTAAAATCAACCAACTCAAGAAGCAGTTCACACCTTTTCATGGACAATATAATCAATCCATGAATTTTGTCATCTATCTCATGGATCTTGCCCATTCTCCTAAATTAGAAAATCTATAACGCATGAGAATCGATCTTGTTCATGGGAATAATAGACTTGAAAGGGGTGAGAGGAGGTGTATCTGTGTCTAGAAAAGTCTGAACATATGAAGTCAGGGTATGAATTTGGGTCTGTAACTGCTCCTTGTTCACCTCACTCTCCCTGTTCTGAGCAACAAGCCTTGCGACAGTTTGTTTGAAATTGTGGATGTCTCCCTTTACTTAGTCCAAGATTTCCAAGGGAGTATCATTGTCATTTCATAATATGTTATACATCATCTTAATACTTCATCTTTTTCCACTTTAGGTCTAGAAAATCAAAAAATTGGATCACTGAAGCATCAATCATGAGCCTAGATGTCATCTTGGCTTTTTGAATGAAGAGAAGGCTTCTAAAGATTATAATGAGTTAATTATGCAATGTCTTAGCTTTTTAGCCATACTATGTTGATGCTTATTGATGAGCTATTTGTACCCATGGGAAGACCAAATATTGAAGGTGCATAGATGATGAGGCAATGAGCCATGAGACTGCCTAAAGGGGAAACCGATACTACAACTTCAGCTACTGCTGGGAGAAAACATGTGAACTGCTTTCCTCATAAGACTGAATAGGAGGCATGACCAATCGGTGGGAATAATGTGCTGATAACTTGAAGGATACATGTGCTTGCTTCTTTGAAGATGCCTATTTGATTGAAAACTTTCTTCATACATTTTTAGCTCAGGTATCATGTTCTGGATTATTCAATCTGCTTGTCGTTGGGTGATCTTTTTGCCTTGGTTTTTATGTTTCTCTTACATATACCTTGTAGACAAACATCAGTGGTTTCTTTAGAGGCCTTATGGGATGAATATTGAGGCTGGAGAAAAATAGTTTCTTCTTATCTCATGAACCTTTTTGAATCTAAACCATTGCCTTGAATCTCTGTAGAACTATGGTGGAACAGATCTAGATATAAATTTCTAGGCTCAGATCTTGAAATCAATCTAATAGGGGGAATTGGTTCAAACCGGATCTTTTCCAAAATCACTTACGTTCAAAAAAATCACTTTCATTATCTTGGATGTTATGCTTTCACCAAGATCAATTTTTATAGAAATCCTTCATTTGCTACACAATCATTGACCTTGGAAAAATTAGAGTTCCATCTTTTGATCTTACCTTTGTTTCATAACACAATCTTCCCAGTAGTCCTCCAATTGTTGGTTGATGCCACCTATTGAGGTTTTTTCGTTCTCCTTCCATATATTACTTGCTATGAAGGAGTATATCAATTTATGGGTGAATAGAAGAACAAGTTGATAGGATCTGTCGACATTAAAATTTTCCTCCGTAATTTCTATTTTATTATGTATATATTAGGAATAGGATATTGTTAAGTATGATTAGTAGTGGTGTCTGATAGAAGATAACGGTGCCGTCCACCAATAATTGTACGGTAATAGTCAAAGTACAATAGGAATGTTGTGGTAAAAAGTAAATATTTGTCGTAAGTGGTCCGGTAATGTTAAAATGTCAAAGTTGGGGTAAGTAGAGAAGTAGGGTCTACATGATTAGGAATTAGAAATATTATATTTGTAATAAGGACAAAGAGTGATGTCATAAATATTTTGTGTATTTTATTTGTAAAAAGTCTAAAAAGGTGGAACCCATGTGAGATGATAAGGTTTATCTTATCTTAGAAGATAAGCCTACATGTAAAGGATAAGAGTTTAGGCATGGAATATGATTGGCTCAGAAGAGATTTCCTATCCTATCTTAGAGATAGGGTGGATAAGCCTGAATTCCTATAAATAAAGAGGCCACCCCCCTCATTTAGCATAGAAGGAAGTAGTGAGAAATATTGTATGAGTAAGTGTGTAAAGGAAGCCATCATTTAGAAGGTGTGTTAAAGAAGCCATTAAGAGGTGTAATTGTGAAGTTTCTCCCATAGTTATTGTTGGAAGGCAAGTGAAGTTAGTAACACTTGAAGTACCTCATGGGTGAGATTGTAACAATTTCATGTTAATATTATAATTTACACTTATATTTCAGATTTGTCATCATTCCTTCTTATCATAGTCTATGGTATTCTTGTGTTATGTTGTTGTTGTGTTTCCAGATTACTTCCACCAAACTAAAGGCTGTGCATTAGTAAATAATCATAGCACGAGGAGTTCCCGGTGAAGAATTATCATAGTGCCGGATTGGTGATGACATTTTGGTTCCGTTGCCAGGGACCATTCCTCATTGGTGGATTTTCTGGAGAGATATTCCCACTTAGTCAAAAATCAATTGGAGGGTAACCTTGTTTTTACTGTGCATAGTAGTTACCATGGTAAAGTCATTTTTACCATGAATAGTATTTACCACAGTAACTTTAGTAGTTTTTACCGTGAATAGTATTTACCACAGTAACTTCACTTTTTACCGTGAATAGTATTTACCACAGTAACTTCACTTTTTACCGTAAATAGTGTTTACCACAGTAAAGTCAGTTTTTACCGCAGTAAGTCAAGTTTTACCATAGTTTACCATGGTCATTCCTATTTTACTGTAGAAAGGTGTAAAGTCACTTTCTATTATAGTGATTCCAATTATTTGTGCACATAAGTCTTGTTGATTGTACTTGTGGGTTGGTATTTCACTGTGGTTACTTTTGAAAATGGGGAAGATTCCTATTTTTTCAGCCCAATCTAATGAAGATGCTTCCTCTTTCATTCAAGAGTTTAAACGATCTTGTATTTGTAATGGCCTCATAAGAAGGGAACAATGGACTGAATTTTTTCCTACCTTTTTGGATGGTTCAGCACTTAGGTGGTTTGAAACACTAGGTGATAATGTGAAAAACTCATGGGATTTATTAACTGAAAGTTTTCTTGAAGAATTTGGTGAACAACAGAAATATGCAGATCTCATGATCGAGATCACAAAGCTATCCCAAGGAGAGAAGGAGAAGATAAGGGATTATCATGCTCGTGTTCTAGAGCTAAGGAGGAAGCTCGATGCCCAGATCCAGAAGGAAGGATTAGCGGATGGGTTGATGAATGGCGTGGATAATCTCCTATGTAAGCACTTCATTCTTGGGATGAAGCCAGAGATCAGACAACGAGTGAAGTATGACCACCCAGCTACCATTGAACAAGCAAAGGAGATTACAAGAAGGCAAGAAGAAAGCATGGAAGAGGAGCCCAAAGAAATTGTTACTAAAGTAGAGCCTACACCAGCACCTTTGGTCCAAGAATCCACAACCACTCTCGGTGAGCACAATTCTTTCTCCTAGTACATCTACTGAGTATGAAGATCTGCTCAAAAAGATGGGGTTAGTTAACTATTAATCTTCTTCAAGGAAAAGAATTTAGTTCTCAGGAGGAGATAGAGGTCCAAAAAGAAATATTTCTGAAGTTGTATGTTATGGTTGTTATAAAAAGGGTCATTATAAGTATAATTGTCCAGATAGAGCTTCTACATCTGGTACAAGAGATAATGATAAAGGAAAAGCACCTGTGAATTCTTTTGATGTAGTAGATAAGAGCATAAATAATGAAGTAGATGTGTTTGTAACAAAAAGAAAGAAAGAAAAAGATAATCAAGATGGAAATGATCCTAAGAAGATGAAAGTAGAAACTAGTAAGAAACATAGGAGAAGAAAGTTGGGTGTGCAGGATTTTCTGATTTCACAGGGACAAGGACCATACTCCATCTTAGAAGATCTATCCAAAAGGCCTGCAAATATTACATATGGTCAACTCTTGGCTATGTCTTTTGAGAAGAGGCGGGAGCTACGAAGTGGACTCAATGTTCGACGAAGGAAGGAGGTTGAGGTCCCTGTTTTGGAGGCAGAGGTGGATCCCTATGCTCCACAAGCTGAGGTATTATGTAATGGTATTTCAATTCATGATGTCTTAGTTGATGGAGGTGCTGCAGTTAATGTAATGACCGAGTCTGTAATGAATATGTTGGGTTTAAAAATTGATCGCCCCTCAACACTTATGTTAAGGTCATTAAATAAGGGAAAAACTAAACTAGAAGGTGTAGTTTCAAATGTGGCAATATCTGTTATGGGTGTTGTATGTGTGGTAGACTTTCAGGTGATGAAAAATGGTACTGTTGCGTACCCAATGCTTAGTTGGGAAGACCATGGCTAAGGAGAGTTCATGCAAGAAACTACTGGAATGAAGGTTTCATGACACTTGGACATGGTAGAGAGAGGGTGAAGATAAATGTGATCCCTCGACATCATAAGGCAGAACCTGTGGATTCAAGTGATGAAACTGATGATTGGACATCCTCTGATTACTCTAGTACCAGTGAAGTGGACACTGAAGATGAAGAAAGTGAGGTTGATGTTTCGGTCATGGATATCCTTCCAGTCACACCGACTCATGACCCCATAAAATTATCTGAAGAAGAAATTGATTGATCGTCTCCAACAAATAAAGATTGGTGATGCTATGATGGAGAGTGAGAAGGAATCCTACCTCCAGCTCTTTCGAACTTACATACACCTATTCACTTTTTATTACAAGTAACTCCGTCAAGTAAGTTGGGTAGAACATTCTATTGAGCTGGTAGATGGTGCTAAGCCCATAAAGAAAATGCCATATAGAATGAATCCTAATTTTTCCAAGACTGTAAAAGAAGAAATAGATAAGTTGCTTGATGCAGGATTCATATTTGCTGTGGAGAATTTAGAATGGGTTTCTCCCATTGTGATCTCAATAAAAAAGAATGGGAAGCTACGCATTTGTGTTGATTATAGGAAGCTCAATAAGGCAACAAAGAAGGATCATTACCCTCTTCCATTCTCAGATCAGATCTTGGATGAAGTAGCTGGCCAGGAGTGCTATAGTTTTGCTGATGGATATAGTGGCTACAACCAAGTTCGTATAGCACTAGAAATATCAGCTAAAGACCATGTTCACCACTCCTTGGGGAACGTTTGCTTATAGAGTTATGCCTTTTGGGTTGTGTAATGCTCCGGCAACATTCCAATGCTTGATGAATAGGGTGTTTGAACCCTACATTGGGAACTTCATCAGAGTATTTTTGGATAATTTTTGCATCTTATGGGAGCAAGATTGGACCACCTGCACCAGATGGAGATTGTGAACATTTCAAAGGTTAGATGAAGCACAAGCCTCACTAAACCCTACAAAGTGTGTCTTTGGATGTTCTAAAGGTGTTTTGTTAGGGCATGTTGTATCCAGAGATGGTATTGGTATTGATCCTGATAAAGTTTCAAAAATCAAAGAGTTACCATTTCCTATGAAATAGAAGTAAATTGAGATCATTTTTAGGCCATGTGGGTACTATAGAAGGTTCATCAAGAATTTCTCAAAGATTGCATAGCCACTAACCCAGTTCTTGAAGAAGGATGTTACTTATGAACCAGGAAATAAGGCGCATGAAGCTTTTGGACAACTGAAGGAAGCATTTGGTGTCTTCACCTGTTTTAAAGAATCTAGATTGGAGCAAGCCATTCATTGTGTACATTAATGCCTTAGATGCAGCACTAGGAAGTACTTTGAGCCAAAAGGATGCTTTTTTTTACTATGGGAATGAACATCCAATTTACTTTGGGAGCAGACAAATGAGCAGTGCTGAGGTAAATTATACTGTAACTAAAAAAGACACTCTGGCTATCATTTTTGCTTGTAAAGAAGTTTAGCAAATTACTTGCTAGGGGGTCATTAAGAAATTTATAGTTGTAACGGATCATCAGGCTCTAAAATATATTGTAAATAAGCCTAACCCATCAGGGAGGATAGCAAGATGGATAATTTTTTCTACAAGAATTTGAATTTGATATTATAGATAGGCCAGGAAAGAAGCATGTCAATGCAGATGCACTCTCTCGAGCCTATGATGGGTTAGGATCATCTTGTGATGATGATGATTTCCCCGATGCAGCATTGTTATCCCTTGACACAATCCCTAGTGAATACATAGATATTTGGAATTATTTGAATGAATTCAAGTTTCCTGATGGTGCCAATGCAAAGACTAAGAGAAAGATTACTCAAGCCAGTCGTCCATATTCTATTCTGCATGGAGTATTATTTCGAATAGGACCTGATGGACAGTACAAGAGGGCATGTTGGACGTGATCAAGGGAAGGAGACTATTAGATAGAAGAATTCCACAATGGTACATGTGGAGGGCACTTCTCTGGACAACTTACAGCAAGAAGGATCTTGGATGCAGGTTATCACTGGCCCACTCTTTTTAGAGATTGTTATAATTATTGTAAGACATGTGATATTTGTCAAACACATGGTAACCGTAAGACTTCATCAGCTCCATTATGTCCTATTCTTCCACTTGGTCCCTTTGAAAAGTGGGGAATAGATCATTGTAGGTCCACTTCCAACTACTTCATGTCAAAATAAGTATATTGTAGTTGCCACAGATTATTTAACCAAGTGGGTTGAAGCTAGGCCATTGAAAACAACTTCCATGGATGAAGTGGCAAGGTTCATATATGAACGCATTGTCACCAGATTTGGTTGTCCATTAGAAATTGTAACAGATCAAGGAAGCCACTTCATTAATGAGGTGGTAGAAGCCCTAGTCAATAAGTTTTCTATTAAGCATAGGAAGGCAACAACATACAAGCCAAGCACAAATGGACAGGTGGCAGACGAACAAATTTTGTGTTGTGTCAAATTCTAGCAAAAGATGCAGCCTTGCAGGTACATAAATGGGATAAAAGGATTCATGCAGCATTGTGGGCATATAGGGCAACATCAAAGTCAGCAACATGATACTCCCCATTTCAGTTGGCTTATGGCATTGATCCAGTTCTTCCTATTGAGTTTGATATTCCCACTGTGAGAGTTATGAAAAATGAAAGGAATGGATGAAAGTGATTCAGTAAAAGAAAGGTTGGTACATCTTCATTTGCTAGAGGAAATGAGGGAAATATCTAAGGATACAAGCTATAAGAAGAAAATGAAGCAGAAGGAATACTTTGATCAAAAGATCCGTTGGTCTCCATTTCATGTGAATGACTTGGTTCTAGTATATGATTCCAGATACAAAAAAAGAAGACAGAGAAAATTTCTTCCAAAATGGATGGGGCCCTACAAAATAGTAGCTGTGCATGAAAATGGTACATACCGACTGGAGGAATTGGATGGCACTCCCATTACAAAATGGGGTCAACCACGACAAGTTGAAGATTTTCCAAGCACCAGAATAGTCTACTCCGAGGACGGAGTAGAAGCTAGGAAGGGGGAAAATGTCGACACTAAAATTTTCCTCCATAATTTCTATTTCATTATGTATGTATTAGGAATAGGATGTTGTTAAGTATGATTAGTAGTGTGTCTGATAGAAGATAACGGCGCCGTCAGTACGGTGCCATCCAATAATGTAGAGTACGGTAACAGTCAAACGTACAATAGCCACTGTTGTAAAAAGTCAATATTTGTCGTTAGTAGGTTTGGTACATGATAAAATGACAAAGTATGGTGGCCTAAGTTAGTAAAAAATCAAAGCCAATATCCTTTCCATACGCAACAGTGAAGGAAATTTTGAGATAAGCGGTGGTTAGTAAGGACATTGGAGGTTAGATGAAAATGGTCATGTTTTTTGTATTTTAGGTTTATGTGAATAAGTGGCTAATATCAAGGTGGAACCCAATTACGATGATAATGTTTATCTTATCTTAGAAGATGAGGAGGACCATACATGTAAAGGCACCTCACCTTAGGCATGGTAGTCATAATTAGGGTGCTGACGTAGATATTCTCATATCCTCTCTTACGAGATAGTGCGGATACATGTCCTGAATATCCTATAAATAAAGAGGCCACTCCCCTCATAGTTAGACATTGAGGGACAGTATTGAGAAGGGATTGTAGTGAGTTGATAGGTGGGTAGCGGGATAAATGACTGCCAAATGATTGTGAAGTAAGTGAGTCAGCTGTAGAGGTTGCAGTAGTAGTAGGAATAGTAGGGTTAGATGTGGGAGAAGCGGTGGCAACCTTAGTGGATGGGATTATGGGTGAAGGTGAAGTGGGGGTAGTGGCAGATGCCATTATTAGTATAAGTACATCATTAGGCTGGTACAACATGTTACAGGTATTGAAAGGTGATGGGTTGGCTAGGATGGTGTAATTATGTCCTTTGTGTTCAAATTTGAGGCAGTGGTGTAAAGTCAAAGGGACACAACCTATGGTGTAGATCCAAGGTCGGCCAAGGAATATATTATACTGGAACTCCCCTTCTAGGAAATAGAATAGTTTTGGGTGTGTGGGACGATTTCCTTTGAGACGTAAGGTGAGGATACTTGTGAATGTGTGGGGTGAAGTGATGAAGGTGGTTAATTTGGTGAGAGAGGCTACATGATGGCATGTATAAATGGAGGCTACGGGGTTGGTAGGGATTGGGTAAAAACTCAGTAGATTGAAAACCTCATGGAGAGTTGACGATGGGATTCTGAGGTTTAGTGAGTCATATAAGGAAATCTTGGGGGAAATTTGTGTAATTATTTTTAGAAGGGAGCGAAACGATGTGTGATGTCATTAGAACTGGTGGTACGTGGGCTGCGGATAGTTGATTTTAGGGGTATGGGTGTAGATGGTATGGGATATAGGATTAGTTGGTGGGTCAATACCTTTTCTTACACTTTATCCGTCTGAGCACGTGTTTAGTGAGGTGTATCATGTTGATCTGAGGGGAGTAGTTGAAAAGGAGAAGGTGTTGTAGGGTGAGTGGTATATATAAGGAACAATGCGAAAAAACCTACGAAGGATAAAAAAATCCTGTGAGGTGAGTTGGGTGCTTGACAAAAATTGGGGGGGACATTTGTTTTTTTTTTTTTGTTTGTGGTTGGCCTGGCATGGCAAGTTCTCTGGGGAACATGTTGGATTTCAAATCCTTGGTGGGGGCTTGGAGCGTGGGGTGGAGTTTTTTGTGGTGTTGATGGATAGTGTGGGGGGAGTGGAGTGGGTTCAGTGAAAACGAGGTTTCTCACCGAGAAGGTATCATCGTCAAAGTGGCTTAAGGATGACATAACTGATTAGGATGGTTTTTCAATGCTGGCAGTTCTCACATTGTACACTATAAACAAGATGGTTAGTTTACAATTTTAGTATCATCAAACCCTTTTGGCTTAGGTTTAAGGGGGTCGTAAGCGTCGGAGGGGTGGTTAATGTTGATTAAAAAAAAGTCTCAAGATTGTTAGTTAAAAAAAGTTGCATGGAACCCTAATGCCCACCAAATAATAGTGGATCGCAAGGGGAAGTGGAAGTGGTGGGTTGGGTTTGGGTGTGTATGTGTGGTTGATTTTTGAGGAAAGGTTTTAGAAGATGAGGAGAAGTAGAGCTATGGTTTATGTGGGTTACAGGGAAGTGTGGGTTTGGGTGTAGGTGGGGGGTTTGTTGAGGGTAGCTTAGGGTTATGGTGGACTTGATAATCTCCGGGGTAGGAGGGTGTTGTTGTGTAGTTGTTTTGACTATCTTATGGGGTATGGAGGAGTTTGGTTTTGGGTTGCACATTCTTGGGTAAGGTGTGATGATATGGGTGACGAGGGTTAGAGGGCAAAGGCAAGAGGGGGGAAGAGGACGGAAGTTACCCCAGGGGGATAACGGGGTGTTATGAAGGTAGAGGATGCGGTTCTGCATTGAGGTTTGTAAGGGACAAAGATTGAAGTGTAGTGGGTAGTGAAGGATTATGAAGGTATGGAGGAGGAGGGTGGTAGAGAATTGGGTAGGGGGTGTATGTTGTGTTGGGCATCTGGGTAGGTTAGATGTTGTGAAGGAAGGAACTGGGGTTGTTGTGGTTTGGTTTATTGATGGGTGGAGGTTGCTTGACCATGTTGGAAAGTTGAGGGGTCTTAAGAGAGAAGGGATAGGTGAAGGTGTTGTTTTGGCCATAGCTGAGGTTATGAGCTTCTATGGTTGGTTGTATTTTCTTGGTTGTCAAGTTAGTGTGGTGTTTGATTTGGAGGATTGTACTAAATACAGTTTGATAGGGGTGGATTGAGTAGTATGGTGGTTGGGGTGACCCATAATGGTGGTAATTTGTTTAGTCGAGGCAATGTTGTAGGTGCTGGGTTTGGGTTAGATGTAGTTTGGCTATGGGTTAAGCGGTGTGGTATTGTATGTGAAGTTATGATGGGTGTCGCGGAAGGAGTTGTGATGACGGTGGTTTTGTTTTTTTCGATGGGTCAGAAACTTTTGGGTAGATAGTTGTGGAAGCATTAGAAGTTAAGTGACATTCCTGATCTGTATTGAGACCGGAAGCAGAGACACCCCCATAAAAGCTCTATCCACAAAATCTAAGTTGATCGACCAAACATCGAGAATGACACTTTAGGGGTGGAAGGTTGATGAGGACGTAATGTAATTCTGAGTAAAATGTGTCTAGAGATAGGAAATTGGATAGCTTCAGCGTTCGTGGGTCGAGGAGCCGAAAAAGTAAGTTGAAGAATTTGGGTAGCTGATGGAGAGAAGCTCCACCAAGAGATATAAAGGTATCTCAACTAGGTAGAACGGTAGTGTAGGGGAGATGATGGGAGCTCCTTAATAGGGGAGGAGATGATGGGTTCTCCTCTGATGGGTGATCCTCTATGAGTGGAGGAGGTCTCGGTATGTGGGTACGGGTTCTCTAAGTGGAATGAAGCCAAAGGTGAAATGGTCTTGATGTTAGCAAGAAGACTCCTCTGTAGGGGTGAAGAGATGAAAGGTGTTTCCTCTATGGGTGGAGGAGCAGAGGTTTGGGATCTTCCAATGCGGAAAGAGGATTTTCAAGCTAGGATTTCCTCTAGGATGGAATCATGGGGTAACTGGGACTGGGTGACAGGTACGTCAGTAAATAATAGCCAGAACCAGCGGGTATGGAAATTATGAGTTTGAGTTCTCACCGGTTTGATCAGACAAAGGGGCATGGTTGGGAAATGGTTTTCTTGAAGATGGGTAGGTTTTGGTAGCGGTGCATTAGGATTATCCATGGTTAACTCACTTTTATCGAGTATTCTTGGACAATATTTTGAAATGAAAGTGACTGCAGTTGCCATCACTATGACCCTTACTGATGATAGTTATAGAGAACTAAGGTTCTTATACCATCAGGATGGGCAAGAATAAGGTTGAAAACCAGTGTGTGGTTTGATAGTGGAAAGGTAACGACCCCAAAATGATTTAATCTTTTCTAAGACAGAAGAGTAAGGTTCCCCAAATTGGGTTTTGTATTTCTGCTACTCTCGTCAGTGAATTAAAAGCGTGGATGGGTGAGAAGATAGATGAGGGGGGTTTGGTTAGCATTGATTTGACAGATGATCTGGGCCAGCCTTTGATACCAATATGTAGCAGTTTGCCATTAGCTCTGAGTAATTGGTTTGTGGTTTGGAAGAAAGAAGAAGAGGTTATCATTCGACATGGATGCCAAATTTATCTTTGTGAACATGGTTTTATCTCTCACGCCTACGACTCTACACACCAAACTTACCCCCCCCCACACACCGCTGCCACCATTAGTGGAATGCTTCATCGAATGTTCGGGAAGGTTTGGACCTTACAAGGTTGGTGAGAAGCTGAGTTATTGCAAACTATGCCGAGAGTGACAAAATATGCATAGATCCCCCTCCGTCACCCCTCATACTAAACGAGGAGGATATGGTCAGTTATGGTGACCTTCTTGACGATAGTGATAGAGAAATGATCCAAGAAAGAAGTCTTGGGCTACCTAATTGATTGAGAATATAGAGTGTCTAGGTGAACACTGATTACCAATCTAATG